>JAWZYT010000264.1:957500-1430000 GCA_034508575.1 Petrolisthes manimaculis
ACAGTGGGAAGTGGAGTGTATAGATTCATTGTTGTCTACCGTCCACCACACCAACCCATTGATGATGATTCTAAGTTATATAATGAACTTAGTGATCTAATAGGGGAGAAGATTACCATTATACTTGGTGACTTCAACTGCCATGTTAACTGGGTAGATAAAACGGGAGATGCAGAATCAAGAAGGCTCATTGACTTTGCTGATGAAGCTTTCTTGACTCAGTGGGTGACTGAGCCCACAAGGGGAACCAATATATTAGATCTTGTGTTCACCTCCGAAGATGACCTTGTCTCTAGCTTGACTGTAGATGAGCCATTGGGAGGAAGTGACCATAATATAATTAGGTTCTCACTGCAAGTACCCAAGTCTAAAGTTAAAATTCAGAAACAGAGTAAACCCGACCTCAGTAGGGCAGATTTCTGTAATCTGAGAAAGGGAGTTAGTGCAATGCATTTGGAAATGGGCCAAGGGGTGAATGAGTCTTGGTGCTTATTCCGAGACTGCTTTATGGCACAACACTCAATGTTCGTGCCCTCTAAGCCAGTTGGATCCCCAATGTCCCAACCCAAATGGTTCACACAAGAAATAGCAGCTACAATTAGGAAAAGAAAGGTAGCCTACCGCCAGTTCAAAAGAACTGGTAATTTAGAGATACAAAGTGAATATTACCACCTACGTAGGAAGGTGAAATCACTTATAGACAGAGCCAAGCGTAATGAGGAACTCCGGATTGCAGCCTTGTGTAAGGAGAATCCCAAGGAGTTTTTTGGTTATGTAAATAGCAGAAAACCAATTAGAAACAAGATAGGCCCATTGCATGATGGGAACGGTGTTTTGCAAAACACTAATGAAAAGATGGCAGACATTCTAAATTCCCATTTCTCATCAGTGTTCACCCGAGAAGATGGGGGTAACATCCCTGAGCCAGGCACTACTCATGAGGGTGTTACCATAGAAAGAGTCCAATGTAGTGAAGCAAAAGTTAGAGACAGAATAGGTAAATTAAGTGTCAACAAATCTCCCGGTCCTGATGAATTTCTTCCTAGGGTCTTGCGAGAGGTATGTGACCAGGTAACCCCTTACCTGGCTGCTATCTTCAATATATCACTTGAAACAGGAGAGGTCCCATCTGACTGGAAGGAAGCAAATGTGACTCCCATATTTAAAAAGGGAGATCGCCATCTTCCTGGAAACTACCGTCCAATCAGCCTTACATCTGTAGTAGGAAAGGTATTGGAGGGTATAGTTGCAGATAGAATAGTAGATCATCTTGAATCATATAATTTATTGTATGATTCACAGCATGGCTTTAGGCGTCGGCGTTCATGTTTGACCAACTTGATTGAATTTTTCCATGGTATGCTTTCTGAGTATGACCAGTGCCGGGCAATAGACATCCTTTATCTGGACTTTCAGAAAGCCTTTGATAAAGTACCTCATCAGAGGTTGATGGCAAAAACCCGTGCACTGGGAATAAGGGGCATGCTTGCTAAATGGATTGAGAATTGGCTAACTGACCGGCGCCAAAGAGTAGTAATCAATGGGGAAGCCTCAAGTTGGGCATCAGTCACAAGTGGGGTTCCTCAAGGTTCAGTTCTAGGTCCACTACTCTTTATAATCTACATTAATGATATAGATGTGGGCATTGTCAGTCGAATTGCAAAATTTGCTGATGACACCAAGTTAGGGTGTAATGCTTCATCATTTGAAAAGGTAGAACAATTACATAAAGACCTAGAGAAAGTAGGAAAGTGGTCTGAACGATGGCAGATGCCATTCAATTTGGACAAGTGTAAAGTGATGCACATAGGTCCAGCCAACCAGAGAGCCAGTTACTCTCTGTTGGGAAGTGAAATTAGTAGTACTGACTTGGAGAAAGACTTAGGTGTACTGATCAGCAGTGACCTCAAATTCTCCAAGCAGTGCCTCGCAGTAGAGAAGAAAGCCCAGAGGCTTCTTGGTTATATAAAGAGGCAATTTAGATTTAGAAATAAAGAGATAGTCCTCACTCTGTACAATTCTTTGGTTCGGCCACATCTGGAATATGCTGTGCAGTTCTGGTCGCCGACTCTCAAGAAAGACATTGCGAGGCTTGAGAGAGTCCAGGCTAGGGCCACCAAACTGATCCCATCAATTAAACACATGGGCTACCAGAGAAGGCTGCAGGCACTAGGTCTCTTCTCATTAGAGACCAGACGCTTGAGAGGTCAACTAATTGAAGTTTTCAAAATCCTTCGTGGATATGAAAACATTGATTATCAATGCCTGTTTAGCTTAAACACTAATGCAACTAGAAACCATGGATGGAAACTAGACTTGAAACGCTTCCGCCATAATACGTTAGGTAATTTCTTCACATATAAAATCTGCAATGTCTGGAATCAGCTACCAGCAGAGGTAGTTGATAGTTCATCGATAGAACAGTTCAAGAAACAGTTAGACAAAGTTCTGCCAAGCCTGGTAGAGTTATAGGGATTGTTTCCTCCTTTCCTATACACAAATTTCCTAGCCCGGCCTTTTTTCCCCCGGGTTAGGTACATTTCCATTTCCATACCCGCAATGCGGGTGGGAGAGGTGGGTGGGGAGAGCCTTCTCTTTACTATACTTTATCTCTCACTATTAGTTAGCAACTACTACTACACCTACGGTACCTCCTTGGTATGGGTCGTAAGACCTTTTGAGGTGCTACTTGTCCTTGTAACTCCTTGTAACTCTCTCTCTCTCTCTCTCTCTTTCTCTTTTCTCTCTCTCTCTCTCTCTCTCTCTCTCTCTCTCTCTCTCTCTCTCTCTCTCTCTCTCTCTCTCTCTCTCTCTCTCTCTCTCTCTCACCAACCCAGCCCAGCCCATCCCCACCGACCCACCGTTACCCCACCCATCCATCCATCCATTCCCCCGTTCAATCCCATGCAATCTGAGTGACGCTTATATGAGTAAAGTTAGGTTCATTTAACCCACCTTATAACTCACTTAAGGGGGTAGTGTAGTGTTGGTAAATCTGGAGTAACTATTCCAACCAACAGGACACCATTATTTTGGCTCATCTGGTCCTGTTTCCTGACAAATTTTGGAGGAATCAAGGCTCTCTATTGTAGCAAAAGTGTACACCGGGAACGGTTGTTGCAGTTCCTCCTCCCATGATCAAAACCATAACAACAGAAACACTGTAGATGACGTTCAACAAAAGGCTTCACCTCAATAGAAGTGGGGTTAATGTTAATGCGATCTGGGATATGCAAGCCATAGAAAATGAGGATGATCATATTTTTACTGCTTTTCATCTTTGTTACTCGTTGGACATTGTCTGGGCACATAGCAAGAATGTCCTCTTCTGAGAATTCATGCAGGTCTTCATTATATATACGCCCCTTGCTATAGTTAAATGTTCGGTGTAGTTTGATAGATTCAAACATGCTATCAGTAGGACAGGGGAGATTGAGGAGCATCATGGCCTGAGTAAGATCTTTGGCTCTGATTAAAACGCCCTTACCATATTTCTTATTGTGACCCATTGGTAGTAATCCAATTTCTTTCTCCAAATAACGGGAAGCATGGATAAGGTTACCACGTCCCTCCCTGTAGTAAGCCACAAACCAAAAGAGGGTAGGAACCCGACGTACCTTTGGGACATTCTCTGTAGAGTCATCAAATAGGTTGGTGCAGTAGTCATTGTCACTATCAATTACATTGGTGGACCGCATCATCAGAAATTTACCGTGAGTATCCCCCACTGTCAGAGGATAATTTGCCTCAAATGCTGCTTTGGCAGCAGCATTTGTATTGAATGTGATATAACATCGATTAGACCTACAGTCACAGTCATAAGTGATTCGGATACGAAGGACTACTCCGAAACATTTAAAAATGGAATGGATAGCGCCATACGAAAGTGATGTCTGTACATTTGTTATCATCAATGTGTCACAACCACTAACACGGTTCTCTGACACAATATCTGACCTGCTGGGTCTATTCGTACTTGCAGCTCTCTGCACATCACCATGACCAGATTTTGGCGTCTCGAGGGCCTGGTTGACCACCGCTCGAGAGAGAGATTTTGACTTTAAATTTTCCTTATATTATTATTATTATGTTTTTGGCCCCAAGAACCAAGAGGGCATATGAGGGGATCGAGCACTGGTCGCCGTGTGCGGGGTACCTCTTCCCCTACGGGGTCACTCGTTTTAAAAAGCAGCCCCAATGGCTCGAAAGTTTGCCCACCACGGTGCTGAGACCCCCTTCCCCAACATCTCCCGGCCCAGACACCCAACCATCCAAACTAGGACTGCCCCTAGGAGGCAGTCCCTCTGGAGGGCAGCACTGTTGGCCTATACTGGCAGCCTATTGCATGGGAACCATTTAGTCTGGTCTCTCATTGGCGACCTTACTAGCATGGGAAACACCCTCTCTCCCCAAAATCGGGGCAGAGCAGGGGCCAAAGCCCCCTCTAGCCTAGCTCGCCAGGTCATAGAGACAAGCAAGTCCCCTCACCTCGTCAAGGCGATTCCCGTTTGGGTGGGAGGCGGCAAAGTAGGAGGCTGAACATGATGGCCTATTATTTCAAGCCAACCCAATCCCTGACCTGCTCCATCGTTACCAGATGTCTAGGGATGCTTTAGTTACCCTGCAAGAGTGTATTCATAGTGAGTCTTTGCAGCGGTTCATGGACAGCATCAACTAGTAAACAAGTATGGCTTTTATGTGGCATTTTATTCATCGAGTTGTTTAAAAGACGCCGGCCACTGCTCGTCATCACTCTCCCGCCGACTATGGCCAACAACTTCTCGATACCTGGTCAGAACAATCAACCCCAGCCAGTCCTCTCATCCACATACAAAATGTACTCACTTCTCGTGCTGCTATCCATTGGCTACGTCTAATATCTGCTCTGTTGTAAGATGATGACGATGATACAAAGCAGATAACTGAGGTGGAGTTGCGCCGTGCTCTCACCCAGGGTAGAGCTTCTTCCCCTGGTGATGATGGTATTACTTATGCTGTGCTGCACCTACTTCAACAAGTTCCTGGGAACCACGTACTTCAACTGTACAATCTTTGTCTTCATGATGGTTGTGTTCCACAAGTCTGGATGAACAGCACATTAATACCCGTTCCTAAGCCCGGCACTGCAAAGTTCAGGCCTATTTCCCTTACTTCGTTTCCTGTACAGACTGTAGGATCGCCTTTCTCCATGATTGTTTGGTTTCCTTTTCCAGCGGAGCACACACCACTGCCTAGTCGACCTGTACTCTCGCCTTTCCAGGGACAGTGTGGTGGTCTTCATTGACCTTCGAAGTGAATCAATGTTGCTAATAGAGACGTCTTTTTTAATCAACTGGTTGACTTTGGGATAAAGGGTACAGTACTCTACTAAGGTGGATTCGGGGCTACCTCAGTAACAAGTCCTCCAGTGGTTTTTTCAGTGGTTTGCTCAGTCCTTTGCGCAGTTTTCATCTTGGTACGCCTCAAAGATGTGTTCTCAGCCCATTGTTATTTAATATTTTGATGCATCAGCTGCTCACTTCTCTCCTTGATATTCCTGGTACTACAATTACGTGCTATGCTGATGATATCTGTGTTCATTCTACCTCACCAAGGAATCTTCAAAGGTTTCTTAACTCCTTTTCTGTGGCCTCCTCTCACTGTGGTATTATTGTCTCACCAGATATAGAGTAGAATATTCACCTACCATCTTCCTCACGCTCGGCCAGTGTTCACCATTGGAGGGACTGTCATTCCCATGTGTTCCCAGTACCGCTACCTGGGCGCACAAGTCAATATTTGGCCAATTGTTCCTGCCAGACCTCAAGACCATCCTATTGTCCAGGACTTGTTAGGTCGTCTCCAGCGCCGACTTACACCACTTCAATGGCTCTCTAACAACTCCTTGGGTATCTCCATCCCAGTAGCCAGGACCATCTATATTGCTTTTATCAGTTCAGTTCTTTATTACCTCTCCCCTGCTCTAATTCAGCTTCCCAGGACTAGTCTGGAAATTTCAGAATAGAACAATGAGGATAATTCTTGGTTGTCCAATGTCGATCAGGATAGTGAACATGCAGTGTGAGTTGCGTCTTCCACCATTAGTGGAGAGAATTTATTCTAATGTTACTTGCTTCACTGGCAAATGCCTCAATTTCCCACATATTTCACCCCTTTACTCTCAGTTAGTCAGAACCTCTCTTCAACCAAGCTACCCGGTCCCTCCCATACTTCCTGCTGGATGTTCTCTTATAAGGTCTGTTTCCTCTATGCACCGTAGTCTTAATATAGATATAATGGTTGCAGACGTCCCCCCAGGACCCCCTCCGTGGATGCTACCAACACCTGATGTGAGCTTTACACCTACTTCCAAGTCGGAACTGCCTTCTCTACAGCGGCAGTTGCCTCTGGAACACATAGAAACAGTGAAGTCATCCTTCACAGATCCATACTGCCTCTACACTGATGGCTCATTGAAAATGGATGGTACAGCAGGCTGTGCCGTTTTCTCACCTGATATGGAGTCACCTCCAGGGATCTGGGTTGGTCGTCGTCTCTGTAACCACTCCAGCTCAACATTGTGTGAACTGTATGCTATTCTGGATGCTGTTAGTCTTGTTTGTCAACGTGGAGTGAATGATGCCATTTGTTGTGACTCTAAACCTGCCCTTCATTCCCTCACTAGTGTTCAGCCCACAACACTCTTTTGTTATTCAGCAGATTTTATCGTTTTTGGCCTTATTACGTCATCGTAACTTGACTATCAAATTCTTATGGGTACCATCCCATGTAGGTTTATGTCACAATGGTACAGTTGACAGACTGGCAAAGGAAACCTGCCATCTGCCTCCTCGTGGTGTTGGACGTCCTCTCTCCCTGACATGTTACCTCTATAGAGTCCACTCTGCCGTTCTCCTTCCTGTACGTCGACGCAGGGATGCAGATGAGCCCTTCAGCATCTCCATCACCCATTACGAGTCTGTTTGCCGTCACAAATATTCCTACCGTCGTTGACTTGGCCTCATGGTTCGGAGGCACAATGTAGTCTCTGCTCGTTTGAGGCTTGGCTACTGGCCACCATGTCAGGTTGCTGGGATGCAGGGTGAGCCTCCCTTCACTGATTGTCGCTTGTGTCGAGCGCCTCGTGCTAACACCATAGAGCACTATTGCCTGGCCTGCCCCTCTGTCAGACACTTGCTGCCCCGGGGGCATATTCCGAAACTGTTGTTAAACTCGACACCATCTAAAATATCAGCCAATCAGGCGCCTTTTTCTCGTCATGACGTCACCTCCGATTGACCAATCACACTCTCCCAAAGGTCAGCCAATCAGGCGTCTTTCTCTCGTCATGACGTCACCTCCGATTGACCAATCACAATCTTCCAAAGGTATGACGTCATCGCGTCGTTCACTCCAACCAGGGTGACCAGATTTAGCATTATAATGCTAAATTTAGCATAGTTTTCCTGAAAATTGTGTGTTTAGCATAAAATTTAGCATAGTATCAAATCTAGCATATTTTTAGCATAATTTAATGAGCTTAGAGCAATTTTTAGCCTGATTATAACTTATCACTTGTGGCTAACGGTAGTTTCTGGATTAAAGGCCAGGATAAACCTACATGTTTAATTTAGTGTATCATGATTAATGGAAATTATGAAACAGTCCATATACTTTGAAGTTTTAATGAAGCTCTAGCTAGAGCAGGAAATCACAGGCGTTGAACAAGGGTGGACGTGTGCTGCTTCAAAAATTTAGTTAAAAAATGTATGAAAAATAGGAACCCATAACCGGCCATAACTTGCAAACTCAATTCATAAATTAAATAGCATTATTGTTTTCTACAGGTAACATTGAAAACATTGTACTTGTACTGTTTTAGAGTTTCAATGTACTAGTGTATGTTGCTCAAATAATTGTAAAATAAACTTTCAGAATGTGATTATAATTTTTATGTTCTTTGCAAGAATTGTTCATAATTATATGAGTGCATACTGTATACAGTTAATAACCTAGAAATAATACTATATTAACAATAAAATACAGCAGAAACCAAACGTATGAAGAGCAACAAAAGATTTAGCACAATGTTTGCCAATCTAGCATAATTTCAGCTGCTGTCTAGCATATTCCCGCTCCAGAAATCTGCCAGCTGGTCACCCTGACTCCAATGTATACGATTACACCAATTATTATTATTGTGCATAGTAATACTAATAATAATGATTATTATCATACGTTATTATTATTATTATACATAGATAGCCAAATAAGTGAACTCTCTAGCATAATGTCTGATCCAATTTGTTTTTTAGTAATAGCCTCGATGCTCCATGATGTTGGGTATAATCAAAGGGAGAGAGAACACAAGACAGACCTTAGTTAACATAATTTATTTTCAGTCTTATTTACAATCAAAATCGTCCCACCATTATTTCACGAAATAAATGAGGTACAGTAACGAGCACTAATAATTATTTAGGTTTGCTTGGAATACCTATAGAGATCATAAATAAATGCACAATAAGATCTCCATTGGAATTACAGTACTTCGTTGGTGAATTGGGCTGTTCAAAGTTGTATACCTTACTGCTCGTAACTGTATAATGGAAAAAAAAATGACAGCTGTCGTAATGGAGTACAATGTTTTTATATTAGTTATTTGTTCACGACTAGGATAAGGGTGAGTCATTAGTTAATCGTAATATGACGTCATGACACAAGGGAAGCTCGTGAGTCGTGAGAGGCTGATATTTCAGATAGTCACTGTTTTCACTTCAACTTAATTTTTAATTCAATTTTTATTGGACTGACACATTTTTTACTATAATGTTAATCCTCTAACATTATTCTGTTTGTAACAAAAGAACCAAATAAGTATTTAATGAAATTAATGAGGTATGAAGAAATAAATGATCACTTCTGCCGTGAATAAGTGCAATGTCATAATAATAGCAAGCTATGACGTCATACCTTTCGGCGCTATTGGTTAATCGGAGGTGACGTCATGACGAAAGAAAGGCGCCTGATTGGCTTATATTTTAGATGGTGCCGAAATTACTCTTTATTATGCCACGACTCTGAAATAATTAAAACCACAAAGAAATGCGCAACAAAAACATAGAAAAGCAGCTGTCAAATGGGACTAAAGCCAAATTGTAAGAGCTATATTGTTTTTACTATATTGTTCTATCTAGCTCCAAAACTGATCAATTGTTAACTTTGGATCTGTGGCGAATGCAGCAGATGCCAGATACGTCAGGGCAGCAATTACTAAAAAAAAAAATTGTATCAGACCTCCATGGATCAGACATTATGCTCGAGAGTGCACTTCTTTGGCTGATATTTATGTATAATAATAATAACGTATTATAATAATCATTATTAGTATTACTATGCACAATAATAATAATAATTGGTGTAATCGTATACGTTGGAGTGAACGACGCGATGACGTCATACCTTTGGGAGAGTGTGATTGGTCAATCGGAGGTGACGTCATGACGAGAGAAAGGCGCCTGATTGGCTGATATTTTAGATGGTGCCGAGTTTAACTACAGTTTCGGAATATGCGCCCCGGGGCGTGCCAGTTAATGTGGTTTGTCGACACCTGCTGAACCTTCAGGTTTTGAAGTAACTCCTGGTGCACTACTCTCATTTTGGCGGATTTAAGTAGGTCATAATGGAAATATTTGTCTGTATGCTTGTGCTTCATTCCTTAATGTTTTCATGAGACTTTTGCGAGGTCCCAAAATTATTAAGTGATGAATCTTCGAGATGTTGGTTGCTTCACATGTTTGTTTATACACGTCATAATAATCATATGGATCTATATAGCTGCACAATATTCTATCAGTTACTTCACAGTCTATTCAATATTTTCATGGATTAAGATTTATGATGGAACACATTTTATCCAAGGTCAAGGTATATATATCATACATATTGACATTGACTTGGTAACCGTTCACTATCAGCCAGTCAAGTGGTTTGTCATTTCAGTCTGGCAGCGGTATTCCCTTCCCCTCCCCTTTCTCTCTCCATCACCTCCCCCGCTCTCCTACTCTCCCCAATAACTCGCCGGGTAGAAACAGTTGATGTGCTTGTCTGAGCGCTGGTGGTGTATCCCTTTCATTAGCTCGGGACTGTACCTGCTGCCATAAATATAGATACATACCTACCTACTGTTTTATGCCAGCTAATAAGCGTTCTCTCACCTCGTTACTGCAAAGCTTTATTAGTTTCACATCCAATCCAGGTATACAGTTATCAGTGCTATTTCCTATTCGGGTATATCCGCCGATCTATATAATTGATACAGTATAATTTGCTGTTTTATTACAGGACCATTAAAAGGAATTATACTCATGTTTTCATATTTTTCTTTTCGTGTGGTTAGATGAAAGTCTAAGTACACCAAGTCGTCATGGTGTAATTGGGACAGAAAACTGGTTTACTTAAAAATAATTGATAACAATGATATTATTGATAATATTACTTATGTGTTATTAAATGATTACTGATATTATTATGACGTTAGATTATTATATTACCTTCATATAATAATATTCATGGATAGTTTGACGTCATGACCTGGCTTACACCTATGATGAGTGTCGAAGTACATACAACAATGATAGACCGATGGGTGGGGTGGGGGGTGATGGGTGAGTTCAGTGACAACTAGTTAGAGATATGGATTATTGAACAAAGACAAGTCCAAAGAGTAGAAATGCAACATTGGGCAAGGTATCTTTATCACACGCCCTCCCTCACCGGGATGAGAGAACGACATTTATGAATTTAATATTCCCACGATGGCCCTAAAGGTACAGTATACCGTACTTACTAATTTGTCCTCATGACTGTACAATACATGCATTAAGCAACACCTTGGATATATTTATGATCATAGTTGTAAGTACTGAGCTGACGGCCTTAGTAGCCTATACCCGTATAACATTAGTCGTGCTTTATAAATGTAACCAGGTTCTTCTCACACGTCCCAGTGTTTAACAGCTCACATACCACTGATGTATGCAACAGGAAAACTGTACAGAAACTGGCGATAAAACTAGGTCTGAATACTAGATCCAGGTAAAGACTGACAAGAATGATAAACAGACTGGCAGACAGACAACACCAAATTACGTAAACTAAGAATGCGTGCTATTCACCCACAGCCTCATCATTTACAGGAAAAAGCTTAATATATTACAAAGAGAGAGAACATCTTATTTTACACAATCAAACATAACCAATGTAACACACACGGCGCTGACGCTACCATAAAAAGGAAGTTGCAATGTACAATGCATTCTACAAAGCGAGAAAATATATACGACTGAACAGGACGATATCCCTCTTTACCAGGTTATGACAAAATCTCAATTACTATTTATATAATAGAACACAGCCTTAGTCTTGTTAAGGTCATACGGAATATACACGTAAAATATGTTCTCGTTTAAAGGGAAAATATTAAGTTTTTCAATGTTTCTTGTTACTGTGGTATATAATATGCATGGTTTCTTCAATAAATCATAACACTGCACATTTATTTTTATTATTACACATTAACATTATAAAGTTACGTCCTTCATACATGGAATATCATTAACTTTTATAGGTAAATACAACTGTTATGCGATTTTTCGTACAATATTTTTCCATCTAGACGTTAAGGGGAAAAAAAGGGAAAACTTCAAGTGTTTTCAGTGAGTACATGTCATTTTAAGTACAGATGTTTGAGCAGTTTATCTCTGGCGTAAGCTACAATGGGAGGTGTCTGACTAAGGACAAGGATTATCTTGGGAGGGCCTTGGATGTATGGCAAACGAACTGCATAGGCTTATGTGTGAATCCAAAATGGAAGATGTCTAGACAAGAGGTTCTAGGAATGTGAAAGAAATATCCATTGCTGTTAGTGAGAGGTGTAGGGGTAGATAATGAATTGAAATCAGGGATAATAGGTGAATTAAACAAGAGGGCAATGCACAAGGGAAAGGGGGAATGAACCAAGCGAATGCTAGTTAGACAAGACAATAGTAATACAAAGATAACTACCATCAAGACTGGATTAATCCCATCGCTGCAAAATAATCAAGGAAACGAAAAAACGAAGTTTGGCAGAACAATAGGATGAACAAAAAATGAAGCTAACTATGGACCGTGAGAAAAGTTTGAGACAAGAATCGCAAAAGGAGTATGAGAGAGAACTTAGGGGGGTCACTAAGAAGGTCAGGTAAGGATTGAGGATGGTCAAGTTAGAAAATGAAGGGAGAGACCAGACGAAGAACGGTGTGAACCTTGGGATAATAAATTAGAAGACGGAGGATCATGACTAAAACCTGGCAGAACTGACAGAGCTCGAATGATAAATAAAAAGGCTGATCCACACAAATTCTGATTGCATCTGTGGTTTACAGGCCAATATTATTATATCTATTCAACCACTCCTCATCAACCTTTGTCAAGCTATAGTTCTCTCTCACCTTCCCCATAAGGTGGTGATGTGTGAAGTAATTTAAGGGAGTGAGCTTCCCTTCAGAACCGAACCTGTCCTTTCATATTTTCACATGTCTCTCCTTTCCTACTGTTTTCTTTCTCTTCAAACTTTAATTCAGTTCTCTCCCTTCACTTTTTAATTTTCCCTTCTCTTGCCTCCCATTTCTCCTTCTTTCTCTTTTACCTAGGATAAATTGGTGCAAACATAAATGACCTAAGTTACGCTCACCTCCATTCGTCGGACCTCTCTCACTCTTTCCAGTGTTACCCTTCCTTCTTTTGTTGTTCTCCTCCGCTACGCCCTCCTACTATTACCACAACCCTTTCTATCATTAATACTAGCAGAGCCAGTCCTCCACCAATCACATAAATAAAAAAGGCTCCTTGAAGGTGTGTGATGGTGATAGCTCCAGGTCCTTTCCTTACTATTTCTCTTGTCGAGGGCGAGGAATTTCGCCGCCGATTTAATGTGAGAATTTCATCCCTTTTCCATTTCTCTACGAGTCCAGCTTCCACGATATACTCCAACCTGTGTGGGGATGGGTAACATACATTAATATATGAATGAAATCTTGTGTTTGGTAATAATGATAATTAATAATCTCCAAATGTTGTAAATGTAGTAGTTGCCCAGGTAGGAGGGGTAATGGGAGACTCGTGTACTCCTCGGTATTACTTTCTCTCCCAGGTCACCGTTCCTTTCTGCCTCCCATATACTTGGGCTCCAGGAAAACCTAATAAATACACACACATAACCATACCAAATAAACACTAAACTCACTATCCTCTTCATACACACAATTCTTCAAACATCACAACACTTTCAAACTGCACGAACAATTCTTGACCCCAAAATCATGGCATCCACAATAATAAAAGCAATCGCGGTGGTATCTCAGAATGTGAGCTGTTCGCTGACTCATTTAATATCAGTTTACTTAAAAAGCAACCGACTCACATACCAGACACCCCTGATCATAAGCCATACACACTAGACTTATTCTTATTAAATAACCCATATGACTATGTTACAGAAGTATTGTCTCCACTCGGTACATCTGACCACTGTGTTGTGTCATCAAGCACCTTTACGCATCTTCAGCTTCACCTGTCTACTTTACACATCTCCCGCCTCACCTGCCGACTCCGCCAGCACCTGCCGACTCCGCCAGCACCTGCCGACTCCGTGCCTCATGCAGCAGCTACCTCTCACACCACGCGACCATGGCTCGTTTACACAAGCTACAAACTACTCTACTCTATGTCCACGTGCTACAAGCTGCTCCACTTTACGTCCACATGTTACATATACTCCACAATACTGCTACGTTCTACAACTTCTCTAACATCACTACCTACTACCTACGAGCGACGCCTGCAACCCCACGCTTCTGTTATGTCCTACAACTTCTCTACACCACTACCTACCACCTACGACCCACACCTACAACTCCATGCTACTAAGACGTTCTACAACTCCTCTAAACTCCATCTAAGACCTTCGCAAGGTCCTACAACTGCTACAACCCACCCCGAAGGTGTTTACACATTTTTTTACAAATTTGTGTTCTCTTGTCCCCATGTTACTCATACTCTCCCTTTATAACATATCTCGCCCATCTGCACCCCTATAACCTCTGTCTCTTGGCCACGTGTTGCACTCCTTCCTTACCACCAACCCCTACCTTCCACCCGCATCTCCACCTCTTCCCCCTCTTTTGTTCTTCACATCCGATTCCTCTCTGTGCTTGTCCCAATTTCATCCCCTGTGTCCCTTACCCCGCCTCATTTTTCTCTCCTCTTACAACATCCCTTGTCCACCCCACTAACCCCAACCATACCACGTGTGTACCCCTTCCTCTCTCGTCCCTGTGTGTCAGTTCACTAATCAGATGCACTAATCGCGCCAGGGAAGGACAACGTCCAAAACACCCTGAAGATATTAGTTTTGAATTAAACTCAGATTATGTTCCACAGGATTTTCTCCAAGCTGATCTATTTGAAAATGGACAATGGCATATCATATTTGCAACACCAATTCAATTGCAACACCTGTCCAAAGATAAAGTTTGGTACATGGACGGAACTTTTAAAATTGTTCGTACCCCTTTTGTTCAACTTTTAAGTGTACACAGTTTTATAAAGAAGGATGGAATTATGAAGCAGGTTCCATTGTGCTTTGTCCTAATGTCGAGAAGAAAGAAAAAGGACTATGTAGCTGTCATAAGAAAATTACTGATTTAACGTCAACATCTGTTTGTGAAGTTGTTTTGGATTTTGTAAGAGCACTATGGTCAGCAGTGCGAGTGTGCATTCCCGAGGCTTCCCTTCATGTCTGCTGGTTTCACTGGGCCCAAGCAGTGTACCGCAGAGTGAAGAGACTAGGTCTACAAAATGCCTACATTAATCAACTCGCTGTAAGGCAATTAATTCGGCTGTTAATGGCCCTGCCATACTTACCTCCATCTCATATAGAGCCAGCTTTTCGTCATATCACTAGCCAGCCACTTTCTGATCAGCGACTTCAAAATCTCATCACCTACTATGAAAAAAACTGGATCAGGAACAAGATGCATCCTCCACATTCTTGGAGCTCTTGCAAGAGCCCTGTTCGATCAATAGTGGTGTTCCTCAGGGTTCTGTTCTATCACCCACCCTCTTTCTTTTGTTCATTAATGACCTTCTTAACTGTACCTCTTCCCCTATCCATTCCTATGCTGATGATTCCACCCTACACTACTCCACTCATTTTGACAACCGTCCATCCCAGCAGCTCCTCTCCACATCACGTGATGATGCAGTAGCACGCCTGACTTCTGATCTTTCCCTCATCTCTAACTGGGGCAGAGAGAACCTTGTTGTTTTCAATGCCTCAAAAACACAGTTCCTTCATCTTTCAACTCGTACTAATCTTCCTGATGTCTATCCCCTCTCCTTTAACGATACACAACTTGACCTTTCCTCTTCTCTTAATATTCTTGGAGTCTCTTTCTCTCATAATCTCTCCTGGAGAGATCACATTACCTCTCTTACTAAAATCGCCTCAAAGAAGTTAGGTGTGCTGCGCAGATTCCGTGAATACTTCACCCCCACACAGTTACTGTCTCTGTACAGGGGTCTCATCCGCCCCTGTATGGAGTATGGCTCTCATGTGTGGGGGGGGGATCAACCTTCACAACACTACTGGACAAGGTGGAATCAAAGGTCTTTCGTCTCATCAACTCTTCTCCTCCTACTGATTCACTACAACCTCTCTCTCTTCGCCGCAGTGTTGCATCACTTTCTCTCTTCTATCGCTATTACACTGGACATTGCTCTTCTGAACTCTCTCAATGTATGCTTCCTCCCCTCAGGAGAACATGCAACACTCGTCAAGCCTCTCGTTCTCACCCCTTTTCTGTCCTACTCCCTCATGCAAGAGTTAACCGGTACTCTCAGTCTTTCATATACACAACTGGTCAACTCTGGAACACTCTACCTTCATCCATCTTTCCACCTTACTACGACTTATGTACCTTCAAACACAATGTGTCAGGGCATCTCGAACGAAATTGGACATGATTTTGGACCACTCTCTCACTGTACTATGTAGATGAGGACGGTAAGCGGGCCTGTGACCTTTGTCCTCATCTTTGTTAATATAAAAACAAAACAAAACAACAAAACAAAACATGCAATTAACAGGGTAGCAAAAACCAATTCAATAAACATGTACCTCTTAATTAGTATTCTACATGACGAATCTAGTAGAATTCCTATGATTGTAAAATTAGTAAAACAAAAGATTTTTTTTAGATACCAAAGGAAACTTCATATCCAAAAGCAAATCAAATTCGATGACCTATGGATGGAATATGAGAATAAATTCATAACAACTTCAGAATTGCTAAAACGGTGCGCTGAACTGTTGGATCACGCTGAGGACTAAGCCTGTATTAAGTCAATGTACAGTTTGCTGAATTTTATTGGTTGAGAAATTTCAATTATTGTATGCAGTTTTAATATGTTTATGCTTTTGTGTTATCTATGAATGTAGTTTCATTACTTTTATACAGTATCATATATTTTAATTTTTTTCTTACAATAAATATTTCCATCTCCCTAATTGGTATCAGATACATAGCAGCCTTGTTTGGTACATATAAGCCAAAGCAGTGGTACATAGGAGCCGGTACATAGCAGCCGACGGTACATAGCAGCTAGAATTCCTGTGTGTCCCTTAACTGTGTTCCTCACCCCGCCTTTTTCTCTTACCCCCTTTGTCTCTTAACCTTACTCCCGTAGCCACACTATCTCTAACCCCTACACACGCTCCTTTTCTCTACCCCAAAATGACCCCCTACACTTCCCCCAAGTTTTCAATCCCTCCCCAGTCGTCAGTGTTTCGTAATAGTAAGTTTCCACGCGCCGCACCGGCTTCTCGCACGCCACAACACCTTTTCGCATGCAAACACACTCACTCACACTATCACCATGATTACCCCCACTGACTCTACACACAACTCCTCGAATATGTCTCTACCTACCCACTCCACCACTACCTCTACACACACTCCCACTCAGACAGCCGCCTTACACGTACCCTATGTTCCTTCTTTCACATAATTATACATTTCTGGTTCCTTCACATGGAGGCGGTATGGCGTGGCAACCCATACACCGAGGAACAAAAGATTCAAGCAATCCTTTGCACCCTGACAACTGAAGTCTTCTCGTTGATATCGCCACTCCTCTCTTCACTCGACCAGGACTCATTGTACGTGGAGGTGAAGGCAGCCATTACCACTGCCCATGGGATGTCTACATAGCGGGCACAACCTGACCTTCCCCTATGTGAGTACGACAAGCTAGCGGATACACTCAGATGGTGCACTCAGATGCAGATGGTACGGGCAAGTGGCCTACACAACATATCGCCACTACCATCGTCGCGCCGATACACTGCACTCCATGCCTGCCATTCTACCATCACCTCAACAGCAACATATTCTACCATCATCTCAGCAGCAACATACGTTACCACCACCTCAACAGCCACAACAAGCCACGTCACTGCACTCTTCAACACCCTACCACAACAGCTCTAGCGAACAAAGTAGACCTACTCCAATCCCACCACTGCATGAATCACCAGCACCAGTGGGCTCCATGGCCCATCAACTACCTCCTACTCAGCGACGCCCACCGACAACCGTACGTCAACAGCACTGGCAGTACGATCAACTCTGCATGTACCACCAGAGGTTGGTCTACGCAGCGCGGAATTGCCTCTCCCCGTGCCCGTAATGCGGTGGCAGGACAGCACCCTACACTCTACCGCCTGCACCACAGCATCCAACACAGGCCCAACCATGATTACACATACGCACCATCACTACACACCTCATTTGACTCAACACAACATCGTTGCAAACCTCCTGACTTCCTGACAGCACACGACCTACTAATTGACGCCAAAAGTCAACGGTTAATCCACCACCCATCAGGAGCCATAATCCCGACAAAACACACTCGACACATCATAGTCCATACCTACCATTACAACCATCCTTCACGCCAGTTCATAGGACAGCATCCTACACGAATACCCTGAGCTACTGTCGAGGCGGTGGCAGAGTGGATATAAGTGACGGACTGTGAATCGCAAGGGACCTGGTTCGAGTCCACAAGAAAAAGTCTGTAATTTTTCCAAGTTGATCTGATGAGTACAGCTGTTTGTCAACTACCCTGGCTACGCTGACACGTCAAGAAAATACCTTGTACATCGTCGTTAACTCACAACATAGAAGATACCAGACCATATTCCAAGATGCTGTTAGTAACGGTGTAGCTGCTCTCTCCTGATAGTGACGCGTATAAATAAAGTGTCGTCATCTAGTGGGGCAGAAGAGAAGCAACGGTACCAACATCACCACGAAGCTCCACTGGCAGACAGCTTGCCTTCCCAACACCGACATTCACATACACGGACGCCTCCAACAACGTCATCTGTGCAGTTCTCCAGTAGAAGGAGAACGGAGTACTGAAACCTATCGCATTTTTTAGCAAGTGCATGCAGCCACCACATCGCAAGTACAGCGCACTGCCTTTGACAGAAACCTGGTGGCCATCCATGACGCTGTCAAACACTTCCTCCATTTTTTGGAAGGTAGGAGTGTCCATATCCACACCGACCACAAGCCTGTGACGATGGCAATGCAATATCAGGGCACCAACTGGTCTCCATGTGTGACACGTCACCTGACAATTGAGTCAGAGATTACGACCGACATCCGACACTTCAGGGGCAAGGACAACGCCTTGGCCGATGCTTTGTAAAAATCACTCCCATCGCAACCCAACATTGCCACGACTTCCCAGCAATCGCTGCAGCCAAAGATACTGACACACACCTTCACGACCTCCTCACAGGCGACACGGGACTCCGCCGAGAGTACTAGAGTACTGTAGTGTGACACATCTTGCGGCCTGCCATGCCTCTATATCCCTATGCAGTTCATGTCTCATGTTAAAAACATTTTATCATAATGAACCTTTATCATAATGACCCGGCCCTGGTCCCTGAGGGGTACAAATTAATGATCGGACAAAAATACCTCACACACTTATACCACGTAGACACCCACCCACTCCACATGCCTGCAGACACATGCATCCCCTAATATTAAGCTACACGCTTTCCTTCTCCCCTTCAAATTCCACACCATACCCGTACATTTTTGTAACACACCCTATATTTATCTTTTATATACCGTATATATGTAAATGTTTTCTGTACTTTCCTTCTCTCCTAAACATTGTAGGGGAGGAGGGGTACTGTAGTGACATCAAGCACCTTTATGCATCTTTCACTTCGCCTGTCTACCTTACGCATATTCCGCCTCACCTTTCTACCTGCGCTGGTGCATGCAGCCGACCCCGCTGGGTTAAAGGAGGCTGGAGCTCCTTCGCTCGGTCACTCTGTCTGTCGCTTTGCACCTAGCAACACCTTCTGACCCGCTGTCGCTCCAGCCGTCTGCCTGACTACACCAAGCTCTCTACATACCTCTTGCAGCAGCTACATATCTCACACCACGTGACCACGGCAGGCGGGATCCTACAGCTACAAAGTGCTTGCTACTAAACAACCCTGTACTTACCAAAAACTTGTTACCATGTATAATCGAATCTGTTCTCCACAATAGTAGTGCAACTATCCTTGTTGTTCAAAATACCTCATAAAGGCCTCTGTCTTTACATCCCATACTCCTACCCACTCTGAACGCGTCACGGTAACAAAGTGGCATACGACATTGCGGATTAGGAGGGATTCAGAAATTATCTAGTCGACATTCCCCGGCAATAACTATTTCAAACGATTCCAATTGCACTTTAAACCATATAACTGATTTAATCAAAATCAGAATGGAACTTTTCATACCATCCTAGAAATACAACAAAAGATCTGACTCCCCAAAATGATTTGACCATAATTGCGTCCGAGCAATATCACAAAAAGTAATAGCCTATACTGCATCACTAAATCAAGAACATTAAAATCATATAATTAATTAAAAATTGTTAGAAATCATGCTAATGTGATAACAGGTCTGGCCAAATCTAACTTCCTCCTTTAACAGGAAAACAAATTGTTAAATAATCCCAATGACAATACAAAAAATTGATCTACACTTATTTAATTCTTTCAATTCCAATTTCGATAATGCATCCTCCTATCAACTTTAAAGTCTCGAACAGTTACACTATTAATTGACCCACGTGGAAGAAGCCAACATCCTTGCCAGTATATCCTCCATTAACTCAACCATGGAACATAGGGAACAGAATGTTCCTGTAATCTACATTGATTCTCCAGAAATTTCTACTTTGAAGATCCAGACCAAACATGTTAAAAGAATCATAGATAACTTTATTTCTGAAAAATTGCTGAAAAAGACTTGCAAATGTTAGGTCTTCTTTACAGAGTTCGAGATTTGTTCACTGACGAGAAGTTAGCTGTTATATATAAGAGTCATGTTCGTTCTTAGAAGGAATACTACTCACTAAAGCTGTACGAATTATCAATAACCTTCTAATCACAAATGAATTCCCTCCGTTACACATCCGAAGAATGTTGCATCCCTCGTCTTATCTTATAGATATTATCTATTAAGGTAAATGTTCAGATGAGCTTGCCCTAATCTTGCCACCTCATCGCATCTTTCCCCGTCGTACCAGATCAGCTGCTAGAGCCGATGACCTTCCAATCTTTTCTTCCCAATGTACTGGTTTTCAGAATTCATTTATTACCAGAAGTACGTCGTTATGGAATGCAACTCCTCAAAACTGCTTTCTGTAACGTCGCTATTTTTATCCCCCTTACTTTACTGGAGGAGGATAAAAAAGCACGGCCTTTTACAATAAAAAAAAATGACACACCAGTGTATGATACTCTATCCTATACTTGATCAACCTGGTCTGGGAAAAAAAAGGACTGAGGACCGAACTTGCCTTGCGAATACCAAGAAAAAAAAATCATACAAAGGCAAGTCCAGTTCCTCGTCAGTAACGCTGCCACCACCAGACCACGGGTTGACCACAGGAACCAAGCTATCACACACTGGGTGGGTAACGTAGCTTGAACCCCAGGCACGCGTGTAAGCAACCCAGAATTACTCTAACGGGGGTTCGATCAATGTCTTAAATCAAGTCAAAAATGTCTAAGTATGGACACAGTCTATTAGTATTGTATACGGTAACGGAAAACTCCACTAATTATAATTTAATTTATTTTTGTACATTCACTTTCACATATAAAAAAAAAATATATATATATACTCCCTAACCTTCAATCCCCCCTCCCTTAATCCTACTCCCGCTGCCCCTAGAACTGGAATAATTCCGAGTTTCGCTAGGGAACAGCACTAAACAAACAGATAATAATAAAAAAAAACAATTTACTTACTCCCCCCCATCAATAATAATAAAAAAAAATACATACACACATATATATAATAGTATATAAAAAAAAATATGGCCGAAACAGTTGTGATAGTCTATACTTCTAAATATGCCAGCAAATCTTAAGTATTTATATTAGGGGCTACACCAGTCTTTAATTATGCCTTGCCGGAATGTGCTATATGGCTGTTCCCAGTGGAAGATGATACAAGACTCCATTAATAATCACAATCAAATGTATAATAAATATTTACCTCAATATTAACACTTGAAGTCACTTTTGTAGCAGCTGTTTTAGTAGTTACCTGTTCCCAGTGGAAGATGATACGAGACTGACTGTGAATTCTCTCCACAATTCATTCTCGCCTCGATCCCCCTAGAACTGCTTCTACACGGACACAAACTAGTTCCTCCTGCTACATTTTTCTATCATATTAAGTATTCCTTCCTCCCTGATATATTTTTTAGTTACAACTAATGATTATTTAACCTATCTTATTACTTCAACCCATTATCTCTTATCTTCAGCCACATAGCATACAATTATTCCTAATATTGCTTACAAATATTGTTCCGCCAACGAAAACATCTCGTCCCTTTCTCGGGACTCCATCCCTCACTCAAATAATTTTCTAAGTTAATTACAAGAAATAAATGCAGGTATTTTATGGAGAGTGAAGCTAGTAATTATACATTAAAAAACACACATCCTAAATAACATACATAATAAAATGGGGGTGTTACATTTCCACCAGATTATAATATTCAGTTATTTAAATTTAACTGTTACAGCCACTATATGATTGAAGAATGCCAATAGGCACATGGATTTTCATTTCATCGTTATTAATTTTACTTCCTTCTTTCTAATATAATAAAAAAGTATAGCTGATACATGGGAGACTAGAATATATCATTTCGGATGAAAGACAAACACCCTAGAAAGAAAGATTCTAGAGAACGTGTGAAAAAAGTATTAATTATGGGTGTGAGGCAGTAAGCAAGAAAAAGAAAAAGAAAGGAATCGGGGACAACATGAAACACTTTAAATGCTACTCATATCACCACTGGCAATACCCCTCCTATTCTATAGACTACCCACTAATTTAAGGTGTGTGTTGGGGGGGGGGGGGAGTAATCGATATGATATTCTAATAACGAGATAAAAGTGTACACACGGTGATGGATCGATCTGGTTGGTACCCTTGGTTATAGAGTGACTATGGCATTGTGGATTTTGCATAATTAGGCTTTTAACAATTATTGTCATAACACTACAACACAGAAACGGCTCCCGACATGATTCTCTGATCTTGCAGAAAGTGGGCTTGCTTAGGAAACGAGCGAGCTGAAGATGAATATTTTCCTTCTTAACCAATTATGTGCATCTCCAACGGTACTCGGCAGTCTTTAACCCCTGCAGACCGGCTGCCGTGATAGACCGCCATACGGTAGTGACCGGCTGACGCGATAGACCGTCACAGCTATTTAGCGCTATTTACGTCTATGTAGGGCTAGTTTTTCTTGTCAGTGGGCGAGAAAACACATTCACAATATCGATCTGCTATCCACTCAGTTGATTCTGGGACGTCACGATGGCTGGGCTATTTTTAAGTATTTGCCCTTGTCCGAATTTGTGCTCTAACGATCGTAAGACAATACCGTAGTGAATATATGTATGTGACAGTGACACCATGATATTCCTACAAGGTTATTTATTATTATAAATTATTATTTAGTGTATAGATCATGACACACGATACATAATGGTAGTAATAAGAAAATAACACCACAAAACACGCCCAGGCAGGGGAGAGTGATGGTAAATATACGTGTTTCCTACGGTACAAATCAGTTTGTTTATCATTTTCTAAGTGACAGTTACACGATGATATATTCCTACAAGTGTTCATACTATTTTTAGTGTTGTAATCATGACATATGATACATAATAGTAGTAATACGAGTGAGTAGACAAGGGAGTTTCGCAGGAAACTGGACACCCTGGCCGCAGTCGTGTCTATCCAGCGCGTACACACAAACACACTGCTGATTCGCGCGCAAACATGGTCCACTTCAACTCGCCCTATCTCCAAAACTACTGATCGTACAGCCCTCCCGATGGTACCATTGGAAAGAGGAAGAGTTGAAGGTATGCAAGAAACTATATTGAAGTCAGTACACTATATAGATTAAGAGTGAGAGCATTGTAAATATAGGGGAAATCAAGGAATTTTGACGCGAGCGGCAGGGTAAAACAGGGAGGCAATGACCTCTTACCCCGGTTTGCAGGGGTTAAGGTACTGACAATATGCTTTACTCATATCCCCTTGTGTTTATGGCTCTGACAAACTTCCTTTTGTGTATGTATGTTTACATATACAGTGCTGGCAGTTAGAAATGGCACGAGATGACGTGAAGTCCGGCGTGCTGCCATATACCATAATTTCCGTGTGCTACTCTCTCTAGGCTAATATTATATGGGATTGTAGAAAGTAGCGATATCTGGCAACTCTACTCTCAGCTTTGTATGGGAAATTTAAACAATATAACGGGCTAGTGCTTCCTTATGCTCTCAGTGGGGGGGGTCCTGCAGCTCCTAATTACCCTAGTTTTTTGTGTGTATTGGTTCACTATTCCCTCCAGTTACTAATTAGTATGGGTCCCATGAAAAGACTCAAAGAACCTGATATTGCAGCTATCTGTGCTCTAGCCAAGGACAATAAAACTAATCAAGAAATCTCAGCTAACACAGGATTATCAATAAGAACAATACAGAGGTGTACAAAAAAATTCCGTGCGAGCGGGAGTGACTCTATCCCACCACCATACAAAGTACCAGGGCGTAAACGGAAAGTGACTGAGAGGACTTTGAGAGTTATTGGTAGACAGCTGGAGGTCCAACCTCGCATCACAAGCCGAGAATTAAAGACTAAGAACCCAGATTTGCTGGCTGGAGTGGCTGACAGGACAGTGCGGGATTATTTCAAACGCGACTTGGGTTACAGGTGTTGCCGCGCAGTACATAAACCATGGTTAACTGTTGTTCATCTCAAAAAAATATTAGCTTTTGCCTCTCAATATCATGACTGGGGTATTGATGAGTGGCGAAAGGTGTTGTGGTCGGATGAATCCACATTTGAAGTTACAGATAACCAGAAAAGTGGAGTGTACCGCCGACGTGGTAGTGATTCCCATGACCCCAGATATCTTAACCACACAATAACACATCCTGATTCATTGATGGTGTGGCCTGTTTATCGTACTATGGTGTGGGAAAGTTGGTATTTTTATCTAAGAATGTTCGTATGAATAAAGATAATTACTTTGAACTCATACTTGATGAACTAGACGAGTGTATGGAGAAATGCAACTCTGATTATTTTATGCAAGATGGTGCTCCTTGCCATACCGCTCATTTAATTACCAATTGATTTGAATTCTGTGGTGTTACTCTCCTAAAACCTTGGCCAGCAAATTCACCAGACTTAAACCCAATCGAAAACTTATGGGCGTATATTAAACGGCAACTAAAGGATGGTGACACATCTTCACTTCCACGCCTTCAAGCAGCCATACAAGGTATCTGGGACAATATTAACTTGGAACACCTTCATAATTTGGCTGACTTCCTTCCCAAACGACTCAACATGTTAAAAAAGAATCGAGGGTACCCTATCAGTTACTAATTTAGGTGAGTATCCTCATTAAAACTATTTTCACACAGACCATTTTCCCCTCATCAATAGGAACAGGTTGTTTACATCATTGCGACATTTTTAACCGCCAGTACTGTAGGATTATATGTGTTGCGACATGTAGCTAATGCTATACAAGTTTCATGGGAGGACAGGATATCTTTTGCAGCAACCTCAATAAATAGGTCCATAAATTCATCCATGGGTAAATCCCCACATTATATTATATATGGATAAGATAAAAGACTTTTGTATGACATATTAACTGAAAAATGTACTCTATAATTGTCAAGAGTCTATGCTTGTGTCATGTAATAATTTAGTTATCTAATCTGTGTCCACTGAGACAAGAATTGAGTTTGAAATTTCTGCCGTATCACTCTAGGAGGGAAATGTTGCATAACAAATAATTCGTCGCACTCTCTTATCTTATTGCCGTGAGTAATCGTCCATCGAACGGAGTAAATCCTTCAATTCCAGCACGTTTCAGCATGAAGTGGTCAAGTATGGAAATTATATATATATCGTGAAATAATAATTGTACGTATATTAAATGCATGTCTTATAGCTAGAAAGTAGGAGTTAGGAGAGGCAGGGTTCCGAACTCAAGACGTCATTCTAGACCAATCGGGATCCAGTAAATCATGATTGAGTAACCAATGGGGATTTTTCAAAATGTGCCACGAACGCAATAAAAGTGGGGTTGGGTGCTACTCTTGTGCACTTGCCCAGAGGATTCTCCTCACACCACACAGCTCAGCTCGCCTCGTCCCACTTTCGACTCGCTCGTAACTTTCTCGTCTTGCGTGACGAGAGTATAATTAAATGGTGAATTTCACGTCTCGTGCCTGAATATTCCAAACCATTGTTGAATATATCAGCTGGTTGTGTAACGGCTCGCTGACCAGAATATGAGAAATAGAGAGTGGATTATGTGGCTTTTATCTGCAGGCTGGCCCATCTTTCATACAAATCTAGGTAACAATCTAGATAAGAGAAGAAAATTATGAGTGATTAGTGCGAGAAGCTGTTGGAAATTGTCAGCTGGTGGAAAGGAAATATCTTTTCTAGTCTAGGAAACGATCTAGAGAGATATTGAGTATTAGCCTCTCCCATGGAAACCACCTTGATGTAGTGGGAGAGCTTGCGTGTCTCTGAGACATGTCGAGCTAGACTAGAGGGGGCTCCGGCCCCTGCTTTCCCATGCATTAGACTGCCAGTATGGGCCAACAGTGCTGCCCTCCAGAGGGACCGCCCTCTAGGGGCCGTCCTGTGTTGGATGGTTGGGTTTCTGGGCCGGGAGATGTTGGGAAAGGGGGTCTCAGAACCGTCGTGGGCAAACTTTCGAGCCATTGGGGCTGCTTTTTAAAACGAGTGACCGTGTGGGGGACGAAATATCCCGCCCACAGCCACCAGCGCTCAGTCCCCTCATATGCCCAGTAGGTAGTAGCTTTTGGCGCCTGGGGCCAATCCAACAATATTAATGTTATATGGATAACGAGAAGCCCCTATTTCTTCCTGAAAGGGTGGTCGCCCTGGCCCTCGAGATGTCACTTTCTGGTCGTGGTGATATGCAGAAGGCTGCAAATAAAGAAGACCAAACAGGTCAAGTGTTGTGTCGACGAACCCTGTTAGCGGTTTGGACACGTTAATGTTAACAAATGTACTTGTATCCCTTTTCTATAGCGCTATCCACTCCATTTTTAAGTGTTTTGAGTGTTTTTTGGTATCCGAAGGTTCAGATGAAGCGGTCCACAATTTAATGTAGTTGACAGTGACAATGACTCTGTAGACATAGAAGAAAGAATAATTTTCTGAGACAATAGTGAAAGAATAAAATGCAAATAAAAATGGCAGCAGACCAATTGGTATTTACAGTGAACGTTTGTGTGTATGTTAAAGAAATAATAGAAAAATTAGT
The DNA here is from genome assembly GCA_034508575.1 of Petrolisthes manimaculis. Classification (NCBI taxonomy): domain Eukaryota; kingdom Metazoa; phylum Arthropoda; class Malacostraca; order Decapoda; family Porcellanidae; genus Petrolisthes; species Petrolisthes manimaculis. Next base: position 984,546 of record JAWZYT010000264.1, read on the forward strand.
AAAAAGACCCAAACAGATGTAGTAAGGCATCATATCAAATGACACACACACACTCACACACACACACACACACACACACACATACACATTTTGTATATATATTGGAGCCTATTGTACTGTACTACTCATGATTTCGTCTTGATCACTGAGTGTTCAACGACATTCTTTGGTAATAAACTTCCGTCTACCGTTATGTAGGTTTTATTCTAGTCATATACAATCACACCAGTGTCATTCTTCCAGATCATTTATTCCCTTTGGTAATGTTCAAAAATATCAATTTAACAGTAAATAAATTATACATGATCACCCCTCACAAAAGTTCATGCCTATTATATTATTGCTTGCGATGCGGCTAGAGCAATATGGTTGTGATAATCCATTCCCAACTGGAAAAAGCAAAAGAATGTTGTTTTGTGGGTTAAAATGTACATTACATTCCTTCTGTATAGGAAACCTATGAATTTTTTTTTTTACTCTTTATTGTGCTATGTCATGCCACGAAAGGATACATATACCTACAGATTTTCTTTTAAGTTTGTTTTGATATTCGAAGAAACGTGACCCTGATTAAAAATATTCAAAACATAAATTTTACAGGAACATAGTGTTCTAGTAAATGGTGCTCAATGTACCAATTATTAAAGTGCATTCTCTAGAGCAATACTGCAGTGGAATATACATTAACCCCTGCAGTCCGGTAGGGGGGTAAGCTTACTCGACGTTTCTACCCACCCGCTCGCGTCAAAATTACTCGATTTACCCTATATTCACAACGCTCACACTCTTAACCTATATAGTGTACTAACTTCAAAATAGTTTCTTACGTACCTTCAACTCTTCCTCTTTCCAATGGTACCATCGGGAGGGCTGTACGATGAGTACTTGTGGAGATAGGGCGAGTTGAAGTGGACCATGTTTTGCGCGGTAAGCGTGAAGTGTTCTGACGGGTGGGGGTGGCGGTGGCGGTGGCTAGGGTGCCGCGCGCGTGGCTATGATGCAGCGCGGGTGGCTATGGTGCAGCGCGGGTGGCTGCACACTCCTCCTCACCGCGCCCCTACGAGCCTACCGCGCTGTGTTATACCTACTTGCAACCTCTACTGTGTGGCTTGCTGACCATTCCAGAGTGGTTTTAGTGAATGAATAAATTCGTGTCACTATCACATATTCACTTCCGTATTTTCTTATTGTGTCACTATCACTGCACTAGTTCCTTATATCTAACGTGTCACTATCACTGCACTAGTTCCTTATATCTAACGTGTCACTATCACTGCACTAGTTCCTTATATCTAACGTGTCACTATCACTTCACTAAAACTATTGTGTCACTGTCACCATATACTCGTATATACAAATAAAAGTGTCACTGTCACTTCATTTCCCACACTTCATGCTATCTATATATCATCTAAGGTATGATACTCAGAATAGCATTTCCCGGGGCATAGTGGCACTTGACACCCGGTACACCAGTATCTAGTCTCTCTTCTTCTGGTGGGCCGACGTGTCGTGTGCATACAGACATAACACCGGCGGAAGCCTGACCTGCCTGACGCGAGGGTAGGCAGGTCGTCAAGGAAGTGGGGCTCGGCCCAAACTCTTGACTGGAGTCTGTCAAACTGCCCTCCTGCCGGTGGCCGTGCCTGCTGCTGTGGTGTTCTGACTCCATACTCCACCAGCAGCTCCTTCACGACCGTCTTCTCGAACTGGCGAAGGGTGACGGTCGTGCCTTGATGCTGCTGGGTGTAGAGTATGTAGGCGTTCAATACACAGATGTCGATCAGGTGCAAGAACGCCTTTTTATACCACTTGCAGGTTTTTCTCAGGCAATCGATGGAACTGATCATCATGTCTGATCTGTCGACGAGTCTCATGTTGATGTTATAATCAAACACGACATCAGGTTTGAGGATGGGATTACCTGTGTCGCGGTCGACCCTGCCGGAATCCAACATCTCACCCTTGTGCACAGTGGTGAGCATGTGTACTGGCCTCTTGTCATGCCACTTCATGGCAAGTAGAGGGCCAGATTTTCGGATGAGAAAGTCGCCCCGATGTGTTACAGGGAAGGCTGGATACCACTTCCTGTTGGGACGAACAGTGCCACAGGATTCCGTTCCATGCTCTTTCAGGAACTGACTCAACAATGGAGATGTGTAATAATTATCCGTGTACATAATGTGGTTTCGGTTATAGAAATGGTCCATCAGGTGCTTCACAACAGCACCTGAGAAGCCATGAGGATCATTCTCAGCGATATCCACATCTGAACCCGTATAAATTACAAAATCTAAAACATATCCCGTCTGACAGTCACAGATGACATAAAACTTTATGCCAAATCTGTGCCTCTTAGACGGGATATACTGAATGAAGGACAGTCTACCTCTGAAGAGCATGAGAGACTCGTCGATTACCACTTTCTGGAATGGTCGTAGAAATGCACGGATATTCTGGAGCAACATGGACAATATAGTACGGATTTTCCACAGCCTATCACTCGGGGAGGGACCCAGGTTGTTGGTGAAGTGGAGGTTGGTGAGGATATCCCTGTAGCGGTCCCGTGACATATACCTCCCGAAGATAGGTGTGGATAGTAAGTCATCCGTGATCCAGTAATCCCGCAATCGATGTTTCTTGTTGTGCGGCATCAACATCGTTAGTGCAAGCCACCCACACATATATTTCTGCAACGCTTACATCTTCCCAATCTACCATATGAGAATGTTCCCGGTGCGTTGCGTGGTGCCAGTTGTTGATAATTTGATTGTAAACGTTCGTCTCCCGAACGATCCACGACACTACAGCTACGTCAAAAAAGGCGATGAAGTAATCCATCATCTTTGACGCAGCTGTACAGGGAAATTCTGGTTGAATTCCTGATTCCCGTGCATCAAAAGCAGGAATATCAGGCAGAAAATCCCTGCCATCAGTCCACACAAACGGACCCACATCTGCTACTCGTCGTCGTGGTGGTTGTGGTGGTGGTTGTTGTTGTTGTTGTGGTCGTGATTGTGAGGATGGATGCCGTGGTCGTGGTGAAGATAAGGGGGAGAAAGTGAGGTCCGCTGAGTCAACAGAAGGATCGTCTGGGTCAGAAAATGGCTCCCTTATCTCGTCCGAGATAAGACGTCCTCTCCTGCCTCCTCTCACTCCTCTTACTCTACCTCCAACTCTCCTACTCCTTGATCGGGTTGTTGGAGGTATATCTTCACCCGACGATGAAGAAGAGGTAAAATGTAACCTCCTCTTCCTCTTAGAGGTTGCTACGGAGCGAGTGGAGGAACCACAAGCTCCACTCGGTCCTGCAATAGGTGATAAATCACCTACAATCCCCCTACTCGTCGACGGGATTTCGACTGGCACAGCAGAGGTTGCAAGTATTCTAACACTTGAAGGTGGTTCACTTACTTGGGAGTGAGGTTGAGCAGGTGGAAAAATATCATCCTCCTCGGTGGTGTAAGCTACCCTCGCTTCGTTATTGATACGAAATTCAGGGTCAGAATCGTCTATTTCAAAATAGACATCTCTATCATCACTATCACTGTTCACTATAGAGATGGACAATTCGAGTTCTCGCCCTATTGCAGAATCAGTAAGGCGTTGTGGAAGGCGTCGAGTACGTGGAGGCAACGATGGTGTGGAGGTAGCGAGTGGAGCGTGTCGACACGAGGGTGTAGCGCGCACCGAATCGGACACGGGAGAATTAGCACTATGTCTTCCCGACATCGTGGTGGGTAGCCTACTGGGGAATCAGACTGACTGAACCCTTTTCTGCTATTGTATGGTAGTTGGCTACACTGCTAAATCGCCCAAACCCGCCCAGAATAGCCGCGCTTGGCTCAAAATAGTGCTAGATCTCTATGACGGTAGGCGCAGTTGCCCGGTTCCTTACGTAAGACGGTTTACGACGTCAACCGGTCTTTAGGGGTTAAACATCGAACCAATTTATTAAGCATCACAAATGAAGTAGTTCATTGTTCTAAAGGAGGTATCAAACCTCTCCTCTACCAACTTGACACCGTATACAGCTCAGAATTACTCACACAATGTCGAAGTGTTCTCTGTAGCCAGCTCCACTGGGACACACTATACCGTAACCCTGAGGGAAGAAGCTCTGTCGGCCCATGTAGAATTGCTCTCGACCTGGAGTAGGGAAGGATGGTAGAGAGGATACAACAACAGATGAAAACTAAAAAAAATCAACAGTGGAAAATAAAGAGGTATGAGATAGAAAAGGTTAGAAAAAGTAAGGAGTTATAAAAGACAATGGAGAAGGATGGAATTAGGGGGGGGGGGGCAGAAGAGATTAAATAGAGAACACTAAAGAAGAGAGAGCTGGGGTAATAATAAAGTATACTAAAAAGATGAAGACTATCAGAAAGGATGGGAGAATTAGAAAAAAATGACAGGAAAAGTGAGAACAGAGACAAAAGTGAATAAAAAAAAAAAATGAATTACATATAACAAACACAATAATAGATAATATGAATAAATCAAGAGTGACCTGGCAGGTGTTCAATTAAAATAAATAAAAAGTTACTTTTATAGAAAGTAAAGAGTTAGACGATGATCTGACGGGATTCTAATGGAATTGAACTAAACAGAAGACAATTTGTGAAAACTAATGATGAGGACAGCAGAAACCGAAAGGGTGATTCTATGAATAGAGAGCTAACAATGATGAGAAGAGAAGAAATATAAAATGATGAGGAGGACCATATAGTTGTGTTACAGGTGTGACCGAAAAGTAGATTAACAAATAGGTGAAACGAAATATTGTAGTAAAGAAACGGGCTATCTGCTTGATTAGGCTCACAACAGAGGATAATTCCCGGGGTCACTAACTGATGGGTTGCGTGTGATCGCCAGCGGATTTAATATGGAAGTTGGGGAACAGAGTGTTGGCCGAGTTTGATGTATTTTGTAAAATCTTCCCTGCGATAATTACTGATACATCGTACGTCTGCACTTTAAGATGTTATTATTCAGTAATTATATTAACATCATAGATAAGAATTGGTGTGCAACATACAGTAAAACAGCAATTACAAGCATAAAATAGTACAGGGGTTGGCAGAACTAATAACATTTATATTAGTTCATACCTGCACCTTTGGCTTAAAACAAAAAAACCACTATGTTTCTGAAAGAACAATGCCCTATGTTAAAAAAAATGAGAGCAATCAGAAAAGTTTTTCACCTCTAATTATACATTTTTATGAGGCCGAAATCATGCGGGAAAGAGATCACCGATCGAGGACTTCCCCAACTTTGTTGTTAACAATTATTTTATCTGGTGAAAAGTGGCAGTTTCTCTCAGGTTCATGACGTCGGGAATTATGTGTACCTAGGGACTCCCGCAAGTCTCCCTAGCCACTGATAGCCATGTAGGAATAGTTGTAAGTATGTGAGAATGCATTTTCAGTAATTCGCCTTTGCACTAATTACCATATTATGTAGGTATGGACGACAGTGGCTTTATATTTCATATTGTTGTGTTGACAAACGTACTTAGATATAAAAAGAGAGTATAAAATTAAATTATAAGTTGTGGTCATTCTGAGCTTGCGACCACTCCTACAGATGTCTATTAAGGCCCTCGCGAGAGAGAGGCCCCGCTCAAGATGGTTAAGGATTTCCTTTCTGACCTTGAGGTTAGGAGATTGTAACCTTATTATATTTTCAATTCAGTGGAACAATTTTTCTAAGATGTTAAACCTGTCCTTGAAATAGCTAAATCGTTTATCATGCACATTGTCATTAGTACAAATGCAGTCAGACTGTTTTCACCGTGTTATTCGCCTGCCAATTGCAGTAATAATTTCCCTGGTGATTCCCAACTTGTAATACAAATTTACACATAGTTTCCCTGATGTTTGAAAAATGTATCCATAACGTTCAAATAACGTTTCCATAACATTCTGGGGATCAACAATATAGTTCGTTATTGGCCTATATCAACATCCTTTTCAACTTCGCAATTACATTTATCTATTTACATTTTCACCTTGACATATAGAAACATCCAATAATACTGAAAAAAATAATATAGTAAACTCACCTTGAAGCATCATCTGTATCTCAGAGGTGAGGCGGGCATTAATATATGCCACCTTTCCCTGTCCCTTTAGTACCTGCAATAAATAGTATACAATTTGTTACACAAAGAAATAAAGTGTCTTGGTTGTCTTTTTTAAAGTGCAAATTTTCTGCAAAATAAATTTATGAAAAACTATAATCTTTTGTGTTCATAGTTACTGTTGCTAAATACAACTTTTTCAAATCTATGAAATTAAATTAAATGAATCAATAAAGGAAATATTCAGCTGATGGCAGGATTGCTTGAGTACATTTTGCAATATAACTATTTAGCGAGCTATTTATATATTAGTTATTATACTAATATTAATTATTATACTATGCTCCACTCTGCTGCTCTCAACTCTATCCCTAAAACCTCTGTCCTCATTCCCAAACGTCCTATTCCTTGGTGGTCACTAGTCTGCATCACTGCAGTGCGGGAGAAGCGCGCTGTATTCTCTCGCCTTCGTCGCAATCGTGGGGATCCAACTCTTTTAGAGGACTTCCGACGGGCAAGGCCTCGGGCTAGACGAGTATTAAAAGAGGCACGACGTGCATTGTTTCTATATGTGTTTTCAACTAATACTAAAACCACACTCACCCAAATGTTCAATGGAATTAAAATCATGGACGGTTTTACAGTGGCCAACACCATGGCAGTGGCTTTAGCAAGAGTCTATAGCCGTGACTCTCGACCTCTGCCAAACAGGCATGACTTGGGAGCCCTGGATTTCTCGGGGAACGAGAATGAATGTTATAACTATACATTCATCATGAATGACCTGCTCTCTCATCATTGTATCGCAAACACTCTTTCTTTTTCTCTCTCTATCTCGTCCTTTTAATGGGAGGGCTTCGCCACAGGAACTTAGTCATGATATAATAATAAAGTTACTTCCAAACAAAACAAAACCAACCTAACCTAACCTAAACTAACTGGGGGAAGAATACCAGGACTTAACTGAGGCAGACTACCGGGACCTAACTGGGGCAGACTACCGGGACCTAACTGGGGCAGACTACCGGGACCTAACTGGGGCAGACTACCGGGAACTGTGAAAATAGTAAAATATATAGTTTGTATAAAAATAACACTAGCCCTGCAGGGATTGAACCCCAGACTTTTACCATCTGACACCGTAGTCATATCAACCAGGCCACCAACCACCGTTGCCAGAATGAGCCAAGGGAAAATTATTCAAAGGAAGGAGAGAACTCAACAGGAGTGAACTCAACAGATTGATTGATTGATTGATTGATTGATTGTTTAATTGATTGATTGATTGATTGATTGTTTAATTGATTGATTGATTGATTGACTGATTGATTGATTGATGCAACTAGACATCTGGCGGCACAACAGCTAGGGTCATATACCGCCCAACACAAACTTTGTATACTCAACTAGCAAAATCATAACAGGCATCATGACTAAATTACACACAAACTAAAAAAAACACCATTACTAAAAGAACGCGTTGACTTAACTAAAATATAAAAAAGAATCAAGACTAAATAATATCAAACCATCTAAAAACCATAAATATAAAAAAATCACAATTTATGGCCTCCACATAGGAGAGGGCGTTCCCTCCCACACTACAAGCCTCCTCCCCGAGCACCCGGGAGAGACTGTAAGAACCGTCACCCACCCGGTACTCAGAGAGGTGCCTACAATGCAGGTCCCCAAAACTGAGACACTCAACAATAATATGCCATACTGTCAAAGGGACCATACAATCATCACAGTAGGGAGGGTGAATCCTGTCCATTAACCCTTAATGTCTGGATTGCGGTGATGGTCGCTCCCAAGGAGCGCCCGGGTAGTGTTGTACGCCACTGCTATGTGGTGACCGGGCGGGATGAAGCACCGCTATTGCCAATGTCGACATTTGCGAGCCCAATTTGGCGTGTGTTTTTTTACTTGGCTATACTTCACCACCAGCCCTACAAATCACCATCGTCAGTCAGTGTGTTACTGACTGTGAACACGGATGGATGTGGATTAGATTTCTCGTGCGTGTCCGATTCTGTATTGCATCATGCTACCATACACCACTGACTGCCACCCGCGCGGGCCGCGTTCAGTTGTCGTCAGAGTCACTACACGTACACGAACGCAACCGCGCTCCGCCGAGAAATTACCCTTTATTCCTAGCTTGATTTCTCGGCAACGGAGAGTTGTAGAGAGCTGGGATTGGTTTTATTGGAAAGAAGAAGAGTTGATGGTGCTAACAAGACCAAATTTAAGTTGTTCAGTATCGTAGTTTAGACGTACAGAGTAAGTGGAATAGAGCGATTTTGGAAAAATTGGCCAAAAGCGCCCGGACAGGCAGTAGGGATAGTAAGACTAGCCCCGGACTGACAAATTGGCTATTCATAGTTATCCCGTCGCGGAGGGGTTAAAAAGCCATGGGTCAATAATGTGTGGCCAATGAGGAGACGGACAAGAACCGTCTCCCACCGGCGGGACAGGCCGCTGTAGCTCCACAAACCTAGGCGTTGGCGGATGTCGCGGAGCTTAATAGCCTCGACTGCGTCCCATCTGTCCTGCCAGCAGGAACGAACGGCAGCATCTATATAAGGTCGAAGGTCCACTGCAGGGACAAGATGACGCCTGGCAGGAGGCCGAGAACTGGAGACCGCAGCCTTAGCCAGGGCATCAGCCCGCTCATTGCCATCGACACCCACATGGGCCGGGAACCAACAGAAAGTGACTTTGCGGCCACGACGACCCAGGAGGACAAGCCACTCAAGGATGGCCAACACCAGGGGATGGGGATAATTAAAATTGCACAAGGCCTGCAAGGCACTACAGGAAGCACTATAAATGGTAAATGAAGGCTGAGGGAGAGTTAAAAATATCTTGGATAGCATATAAAATGGCCGAGAGCTCAGCAGTGAAAATCGACATGACAGAAAGAAGCCTACTGCCACGGCAAAAGTCAGGAAAGACAACTCCAAAGCCAACTCTAGCATCAGTCCTTGACCCATCTGTGTACACAAGGAGGGACTCCCTGTGAGTGAAGGCATGTTTTAAAAACAGGAAACGAGCGACTGGAGGAGGAAAAGATTCCTTTTTGTCTGTAAAGCTACTGGAAGAAGCCATGAAGGCACCCTGGGGACCCACACAGGACGAATCTGGAAATCTTCAATTCCCATCTCCTCCATAGCCTTCCATCAAATGACACCGCCAAGCAAGGAAGGGAATCAGGAAGTCAATGTAATCGATGCCAACAACGAACCATCAAGGACTGGCGACGGAGATCTAGAGGTTGTTCATTAGCGTCCACCAGGAGACTGGGAATTGGTGATGACCTGAATGCTCCGGTTGCCAGACGTATCCCAGCATGATGAATAGGGTCTAAAACTCTGTGACGGACATCTGTGGCAGAGGAGTACACCTCACACCCATAGTCAAGTTTTGACCTAATAAGAACACGGTATAGGCGAAGGAGGGTAGCCCAATCAGCCCCCCAGGTAGTATGGCTCAAAACCCTCAACAGATTAAGAGCCTTCAGGCACCTCAGATGCGGCAGAAGTGCAAAGCAACCGTCTTGGCAGGAGAAAATCGAAACCCATGAAAAACAGTCCACACCCCACACCCTGTCAAGGTCAAGCTGCATGCGCCACTCCCCCACTGACATACAGTAGGCAGCAAACCAGACTGCTAGGTTATCAACGTACATCGAGTTGGCTATGAGGTATGAAGTTATGAGTCAATGGCATATATTGCTTTTGCAAACAATGTGACACTGAGGACGCTTCCCTGAGGGACGCCCTCCTCCTGTGCAACAGATGCTGAGAGAGCTGTACCAACCCTTACAGAAAAACTGCGACCACTAAGAAACTCTTTAAGAAAGTGTGGAAGGCAACCTCGCAGGCCATATAAATGGAGCTGCTGCAGGATGCCATATTGCCATGTAGTGTCATACGCTTCCTCTAAATCAAAGAATACATAGACAAGGTATTGATGTCATGCAAAGGCCTTACATGCAGCAGCTTCCAACCTGACCAGAGCATCTGTAGTGGAACGATGTTTACGAAAGCCATACTGTGACGAAGACAGAAAATCACCCTGTTCCAAGAAGTATACCAGTCTGACATTCACCATCTTCTCAAATAGTTTACATAGACAAGAGGTCAAGGCAATTGGTCGGTAATTGAGGGCAACACTAGAGCCCTTGCCCTGCTTGGGGAAAGGAAGGATGGTAGCAACCCTCCACCCAGAAGGAAAGACACCCTCCACCCAGATTATGTTATATAAAGCTAAAAGAAATGAGATTGCCTCCTCACCCAAGTGTCGCAACATTGCATATGGTATGTTGTCTGGCCCAGGTGAAGTGTCCCCACAGAGAGAGAGAGAGCAGAATGCAGGTCTTTCAGGGTGAATATATGGTTATAATTTTCATTCCAGGGCAGTGCGCTCCTTGGCTCTTAACTCACGTGTCACAGCCAGAGATCGAGAGTCATGGCTGGAGACTCTAGCAAAAGCCTCTGCCATGGTATTGGTCACTGTCAAACTATTCATAATCTTAACTCCATTGACCTTAAGACTTAAGTACAGGTGGAAAACTAGGAGAAAAATTCCCCGCCATCTTACAGACTCTCCTGAACACTTGGGTGAGTGGAATTTCACTATTAATTGAAGACACATAGGCCTTCCAAGATGCATGTCGTGCCTCTTTTAAAACTCGTCTAGCCCGGGCCCTTACCCGTCGGAAGTCATCTAAAAGAGTCGGGTCTCCACGATTGTGAAGAAGGTGAGAGAAAGCAGTGCGCATCTCCCGCACAGCAGAGGTGCAGACTGGTGACCACCCTGAGACAGGATGTTTGGGAAAGTAGCCAGACGTTTTAGGGATAGAGTTGAGAGCGGCAGAGTGGAGTACATCAGTGAAATATGTTACACCCTCATCAGATCAACCAAAATTGGCTACTGAAGAGACCGTAGAAGTTAGCTCTCCAAAAAACTGCCAGTCAGTCTTCTCTAATTTCCACCTAGGAAGACGAGACTGTGGTTCGTATTTGTTACCTTCTAAAAGTATAGGGAAATGGTCACTACTATATAAATCAGGCAACACTCTCTAAGTAAAATCTAACAGAGCACTGGGTGAGCAAAGGGAAATGTCAATGGCAGCAAAAGTCCCTGTTGGGCTATTAAAATGTGTCACATCTCCTGTATTTAAAACTCCTAATCCCTCATCCTCAATAAAAAAAAGCCAATAAAACACCCCTGTGGTTGACTGAACAGTCACCCCACAGAGGGTGACGACCAGTAAAATCGCCCAACAAAATAAAGGGAAATGGAAGGTCCCGTACAAGACGATTGAGATCACCCCTCTCTACTTTAACACTGGGAGGAAGGTATAAACTGCACATAGTGTATTGTCGGTCCATAAAGACCTTAACAGTAACAGCCTGGAGCGGTGTGTCAAGCTCCAGGCTCGTGCATGGAATATTTCGACGAACTAGGATGGCAGAGCCACCATGGTGACCCTGCCCTTCAAATGAATTGGAATAAAATGCAGAGTATGCTGGAGGACTGGCAGGAATGTAGTCCCCAAGCATTGTCTCTTGAAAAGAAACACATGCAGGAGAGAAGCTAGAGAGAAGAATGCGCAATTCCTCCCAAGAAGCACGCAAGCCACGGCAATTCCACTGAAGGACCTTGAACAGTGTTACTTTGGTCCTGGTTTTGGGGAAGCCTCATGGAGGTACTTCCCACTACCACCTCGACCTGAGGGTCTACTCAAACTATACGTTTTGTCAGATCCTGGGCCACTAAAAGACCGAACCTGAGGTGTAGTACTTGGGGCAGTAATTGGTACCTGTAGACGAGTCCCTGAAGCATCTGGTAGGTTGGAAGAAGATGAAGATATATGAGCAGGGATATTCTTAGAAACATTTACATTGGTATAGTCCTGTTCAGCAGTGGTATCACTGACACAGGCAGACACATCAACATCCATAATACAGGTGGTAAAATCACTCCGCTGTTCAAGCGGAGGAGAAACTGAATCTTTTGAAGTCCCAACATCAGTGGCATCCACATTAACTTCACGCACCTCTGATGGTCCTGAAGGAAACTTGCGAGGAGGAACTTCTGTTGAATCAAGAGACTCATCAGAGCCATGAGAACGCTTCTGGTGACATTGAGAGGAAACTACGGATGAGTCCTCAGAGATGGTTGCCTTATAAGGAGGAACATCTTTGAGTCAAGTGCCTCAGAAGAACCATGAAGGCATCTTTGTGGCCGTTTAGGTGACTTAAGTTTCCTTTTTGGAGAGCGTGTGGCAGCGTGAACCTCTACCACATGGACACCTTCAGCTAAAGTCTGAGAATTGTCATCAGTTGAAGGTTCACCAGAATGAGTGTCTGATAAAGTTTCCAAAACAGAGAAGCTATTATGTAGTGTTACCTTAGAAACATTCTCACTGGAGCATAAAGCTGCTGCCTCTTGAGAGGGTTGAGTGGGTGCTACAACTGATTTGGGGCGAAGGGTGGAGGCGTATGTCTTAACACCACCATCCTTCTGTCGCCTGAAGTTGAGTTGCCGTCGGCCACTACCAATACTGATGAATAGGGTATTAGCCAAGTGGAGAATATCCTGCTCGAGGAGGAACAGTTGCCCACACATGAATCTGTTACGCCTCGCTACTTGTGAGATACGTATAACAGAAAGGAAAGTGAGCAAAAGTTAGTTTGTTGACAAGCAGACAGTAATAATATTTGACTGTCTGCCTGTCAACAAACTATATTTTTTTTCACTTTCCTTTCTTGTGTAGCCACCTCAGAAGTAACGAGCCATACCAGCTTCATGTACATCTTACATTGGCGAGAACGCAAGGGGTGAGCATCCCTGCAGTAAAAGCAGTAACTCTCTGATAGACACTCAGAAGTAAGATGCGAGTCAGGAGCAGAACAATTACCACACCGGAAACGGTTGTTGCAGTTTCTTTTCCCATGACCAAACTCGTAACAACAGAAACACGGTAAGTTTGATAGATTCAAACATGCTATCAGAAGGACAAGGGAGATTGAGGAGCATCATGGCCTTTGTAAGATCTGTGGCTCTGATTAAAACGCCCTTACCATATTTCTTTATGTGGCCCATTGGTAGTACTCCAAAAGAGGGTAGGAACCTGACGTTCCTTTGGGATATTCTCTGTAGAGTCATCAAAGATGTTAGGGCAGTAGTCATTGTCACTATCAACTACATTGGTGGACCGCATCATCTGAACTTTACAGTGAGTATCACCCACTGTCAGAGAATCTTTTGCCTCAAATGCTTCTTTGGCAGCAGCATTTGTATTGAATGTAATATAACACCGATTAGACCCACAATCACAGTCCTAAATTATTCGGATACGAAGGACTACTCCGAAACACTTAAATATGAAGTGGATAGCGCCATACGAAAGTGATGCCTGTACATTTGTTATCATTAATGTGTCACAACCACTAACACGGTTCTCTGATACAACATCTGACCTGCTGGGTCTATTCGTATTTGCAGCTCTCTGCACATTACCACGACCAGATTTTGCATCCAGGTGTGGATGTTAATAATGTAAAATATTATTATTATTATTATTTCTGGTTCAAAAATGACAAGAATATGATGTTTTATTATTTAAGAAAAAGTGTAAAAAATCAGAAATTAGGCACAGCAACATATTTTTTTTACAGAGTTTTTCCCTTTTCATACACTCCTTAAAAATAACCTAAAACCATGACTTTGTAAAAAAAAAGTAGTGTAGGAGGAGAGGGTAAAAAATAATTGACCGTAATAAAAACAAGAAATGAAGGAAAACCCTTCAAAAGATCCGGCTCTTAATGATTCAAGTGAAATGAGTGAGTGAGTTGAACCCCTTTTAAGAAATGGTCGACCCAAGAAGAATGAGTGAGTGAGTGAGTCAGTTGAAGCACTTTTAAGAAGTTGTCGCCCCAAGAAGAACAAGAACAAGAACAATAATTACGAGAAGACCTTGAGCTCTCGGCTGAGGCCGGAGCTAAAAATAATGTAATCTTGCAACACTTGGGTGAAGAGGTTATCTCATTTCTTTTAGCTTTATAAAATTGAAGGATTATTGAGGGTAAAATTGAGGGATTATTGATCTTCTTAGGTCCGAGTGTGCTAGCGAGCGGTTTAGCCGACGTGCGCCTGCCTCTATTTTCTACTACCTCGCCACGGTCAGCACACCCACCAAAACACTAGCGCTCTAGCGTACGGCGGCCATACTTCATTCAACTCGTCATAATTCTGTAACCATTGCACCTACAGACTTCCCGTTGATACCAATCGAAGGCGAAAGAGTTGCTCATTCCGATAGTACTAACCTCTTTCACTCCTTCATTGTAATAAGCATGCGAAAACATGCTATTTTGCTTGTTTTTCACCAAACCTCACGTCCTAGCGGTACACATTTTTATACCACCCCCACCCAGTCTTTTAGAGGTTAAGGAGTTTCTTAGTGGACGCAGTTTTTGTGTAAGAGTTGGTACACCCCTCTCAGCATTCGTTGCACAAGAGGAGGGCATCGCCCATGGAAGCGTCCTCAGTATCACGTTGTTTGCAGTAGCAATTAATGCCATTGATTCATCCCTTCCTAACGGTGTAGCCAACTCCATGTACATTGATGACTTGGCGGTCTTTTTTTTTTATATGATCTGACAATAGACATGGGGCTTCATGAATCCCATTACCATGACCCAGGTCAACTGCTGCTCACACACTCATACACGTCACGACTTCCGAACTGAGGGTTATTCCCAAATACTGCAGCAGTTATGGTACAAGCGAGGGTGTTTTACGACGTTCGGTGGCCTTATAGTTAGTGCCTGACACTCAAATTGGAGAAATAAATATTCTCAGGCCTTCACCGAGAGGATCGATCTCCCGACCTCTAGGTTATGAGTCCAGAACACTAACCCCTCGGTCACCTTCCCTACTACTAGGTTTGGTTTGCTGCTTCCCATGTCAATGGCGTAGCAGTACATGAAGCATACCCTCGACAGGGTGTGGCGTTAGGCTGGTTCTCATGGGTTACGCTTCTCTTCTGCCAACACGGTTGCTATGCTCCTCTACCATATTCAATGCATCCACCATGATCCATACTTATTCATGTATGGTCATCGGTTACTTTACGTCGAGGAGACTCACTTTTTGGGTAGGATTTACTACTTACGTTTGACTTGGGCTTCCCATTTACATCCACTTAAAGTCTTTTGCTCCCTGGCTCTTTCTTAACCTTTTGATGTGTTGGGCTATACGTCCTTGGGGGATAATCAGGCTACACCCCTCCACCTATACCATGCTCTTATAAGGTCAAAAAATTGACTAAGGGTGAGAGGTGTCTTCCTTTGCCATGGATGCCCGTCTCTGAGTCTAAGGCCCGTACTTTTAAACCTTCTGCCTAGTCTGGCGATCGCCTGGCGAAGTTGCGCCAGGCGATCGCGTGAGTGAGGGCGTCCTTACTTTTAAAAGCCAATATTCGCCAGGGTTAATTTTTCGGAATCTTGCGCATATTCTGATAACGCGCAAGAAGTCCCTGTTTGTTTACATCTGCTTCAGCCTTCAGAATAACGGTAGCGACGCTCACCATGGAGGAAAATGTTTTCCTCTCACTCTTCTTCCTGTCTTTCTCTCACTCTTCTTCCTGTCTTTCTCTCACTCTTCTTCTTGTCTTCCTCTCTCTTTTCTTCCTGTCTTTCTCTCACTCTCACTTCACTCTCACTTTTCTTCCTGTCTTTCTCTCACTCTCACTTCACTCTCGCTTTTCTTTCTGTCTATCACTCTTCTTCCTGTCTTTCTCTCACTCTCACTTCGATCTCACTCTCTCACTTCCCTCTCACTCTCTCACTCTCACTTCACTCTCTCACTTTACTCTCACTCTCACACTCTCCCGCCACTCTCACACTCTCCCGCCACTCTCACACTCTCCCACCATTCTCATTCTCACTCGCACACTCACTCGCACACTCACTTGCACTCTCATTCGCACTCTCACTCGCACACTCAATCACACTTTCACTCCACTCTCACTCACTCCACTCTCACTCTCACTCCACTCAATTCACTTTCACTCTCACTCCACTCAATTCACTTTCACTTTCACTCCACTCTCACTTCACTCTCACTTCAATCCCACTCTCTTATTTCACTCTCACTCTCACACTCTCCCGCCACTCACACTCTCCCGCCACTCACACTCTCCCGCCACTCACACTCTCCCGCCACTCACACTCTCCCGCCACTCACACTCTCCCGCCACTCACACTCTCCCGCCACTCACACTCTCCCGCCACTCACACTCTCCCACCATTCTCACTCGCACCCGCACACTCACTCGCACCCGCACACTCACTCGCACCCGCACACTCACTCGCACCCGCACACTCACTCTCACTCAACTCTCACTCTCACTCTCACTCCACTTTCCCTGCACACTCACTATTCTCCCTCCACTCTCACTACTAAAAAAAATTATAGTGCACAATGGTTAAATTTAGTTGAACAAATGTTTATCACTGATGGGAAAGGGAGGCCTCACTCGTACTTACGTTCGCCAGGCTATTTCATCGCCAACCCTGGCGATAAAGCGCCCGGCGATCACTCTCACTGGGTTTAATAGTACGAAATTGCTGATCGCCTGGCGTTCACCAATGCCAGCCCTGGCGAAAGGTTTTAAAAGTACGGCCCTTAGACCCTGTTCTTCATGCTAGGCCCTAGGGTAGTCAGAGCCTTCAGGTCTTCTCCAATACCCAGTTTGCTGGTGGATGCTGATGAGCCACTTCTTACACTTCTTTACTAATCCATGATGGTTCGTTGTTGGCATCAATATATCGACTTCCTAACTCCTTTCCATGTTTGGAGATGTCATCTGATATCATGTATCGGTACTACCTTTCATATCCTCGCACACTGTTGCCCTTTGGCTTCTGGGTTAGGAAGGCTATGGAGGAGATGGGCATTGATACTTCCATATTTGTACTGTGCGTGTACCTAAGGTGGCTCCATGGCTTCTTCCAAATGCTTAGACCTGCAATTCCTTTTCAGAAAACTACAACTCTTCTCCTCCTCCAGTGGCTCGTTTCCTCTTTTTAGAATATGCCGCCTCTCACAGAGAGTCTCTCCCTGTGTACACTGATGGGTCAAAGTATGATACTGGTGTCAGCTTTGTCTTTCCTGAAGTTTGTCGTGGCGGCAGGTTCCTTTCGGTCATGTCCATTTTTACTGCTGAGCTCTCGGCCACTTTATATGCCCTCCAAGTGATTTTTATTCTATCGCAGCCTTCTTTTATTATTTAAGCGATTCCTGTAGTGCGTTGCAGGCCTTGTGCAATTTTAACTCTTCCCATCCCCTGGTGTTGGCCAGTCTTGAGTGGCTTGTCGTCCTGGGACGTCGTGGCTGCAGAATCACATTCCGTTGGGTCCATGCCCATGTGTCGATGGGAAGGAGCAGGCTGTGGCTTAGGCCCCAAGTTATGGGCCTCCTGTGGTGATGTGGGCAATACTTCAATACTTCAGTCACAGCCACTCCCTTTCAGTTCTTCAACTATCCCTCTTTTTTTTTCATTTCTTCCCTGCTTGTTGTATCATCTTTCTATCACCTTCTACCGCTATAGGACTTCACTGTTTTTGGCGCCTAATATCTATTAATCAATCAATCAATCAAACTTCTCAAACTAATCCATTGCACTGAATACAGGCATACCGTACTTATAAGTGAAATTCACTCCTTAGCTTCCAAAATTTAATACCCAACTAAACGAGGAAAGTAAGCCAGCTGTTATAGTCGTGTGTGAACGATCACTCTGCAATATTGACAAGATATATTCCAGTAATCATTCAATATACAAGTTATTAAATGAACGTTTATCGTGCTCAGATAATTCCCACTTGCAATACTACAAATATTGTATACCATGACAAAACAGAGTGACGACAACATTATATTCATGAAATGTGCATGGACACGACATTGAAGAGTTATGGATGCAATAGTATTGATTATTCCCCCTACCTTTTCTAACAACCAGCGGCTGGGTAAGAATTACTACATGAATCACTAATATAGCAATAATTAGATAATTAGTAATTGTTTATGTGTGAAATGTATTGCTATCAAATTTTCACATATTTTTTTTTCCTTTGGAATGTAGCATTATTCTTGGATTCCGAGACCAAAAGATAACTTAATAAGGTGACAATTGGCTTTGTTGCTTTATAACTTCAATTGCATGCTGTTATAATGTTTTTCACTCTCCAATAATCATTTCCTCTCCAACCCAGCCTCTCTTTCCATTCCACTTGGCAGTGAGGGGTTCGCATCAGGATCACACGTGGTTCGGGATTCAAATTCTGTGTGGCTCAACATTGGCAACGCTAAGTAGTAAACGCAGAAGTGTAACCAACTGTACCCTGCCCATGACGACCAGCTCTCGGTCCCCTCATCTGCCCAGTAGGAGGTAGCTCTTGGTTCCATCAATAACAATGTTAAATGGATATCAATAAACCTCCTTCGCTTCATCGAGTGGTGGTCGACCAGGACTTAGAGACGCCACTCTCTGGTTGTGGTGGTTTTCAGAAGGCTGGGGCTCGTTCAACCTATGTAATTGAGTCGACAAAGCCCGCTAGCAATCTGGATACTTTACTTATAACAGTGACTGCCGAATAAATAAGCAGCTTTTGAGGCAAATGACTCTCTGTCTGCGGGGGATACTATAAGGACCTGTATGAATTCTCAGAAGAGATATTCATGCTTTGTGCCGAGTTAGAGTCCAATGTGTAACAATTATGAAAGGCAGTAAGAACATTATCATCCTCACTTTCGAAGTTTCGCATATTCCAGATCGCATCAACCATACCACTCTAGAGGTGAAGCCTTTTGCTTAGCGTCATTTACAGTGGTTTTGGTGTTATTACTTTGGTTATGGAAGGAGGAACTGTACAAACCATTCCTGGTGCGGTAAATGTTCTGCCCTTGACTCACAACCTTGTTCTGAGTGTCAGAGTGTTACTGCATTTACTGAGGGTTGTTCACCCCCTATGTTCTCGCCAATGTAAGACGTTCCTACCTCCTCGAACATGATATTCTTCACTTGGCTAACTTCCAACTCATTAGCACTAGTAGTGCCAGGCGACAACTCAACTTCAGACCACAGAAGGATAGTGGTGTGATGACATATGCCTCCTCTCTTCGCTCTCATCATTACAAGTCGACAACATCAAATTCGATTGAAGTAACCTTTCACCACTCCCAAACAAAAGCTGCTATTTACTATGGTGAGAATGTTTCTCCGGTTTTACTAAATAATAGCTTCTCTATCTTGGAAACTGTCAACTTATGTCGTCACCCGCAGTCCTCCACAATTGTTGGTGGTGTCGACTTATGTCGTCACCCACATTTAAGGGGTTAATCATTGTCTACAGTCGGGGTGGCACCCTTTTTTATGTTCCCTCAGTTCTTATAGCAGAACTAGCTTCAATTTTATAAGCCTTACAAATAATTTTACTCTACCTCAACCTGACTTTAGTGGAGTATTTTACTTCTCCTCATTATTTTGGTATATCCATTTTAGAGTGGCTATTATTATTCAAGCGCCGTTGGCTTCAAATGAACTTTTGCTGTGTCCCCACCCATGTACGGGTGGCGGGGAATGATTGAGCAAATAGACTAGACAAGGCAGTGGCATCTAACAGTTTTATTTCTGGCCAAGGTCTCCCTTCTTCTGACTTGCTCCCCTTCATAAATCGTTGTACAGGCTTCAAATCACAAAATAAATCTCTTCACAATTCTTTACACGTTTTTCTTTTACAATTACAAACTTTTACAAACTTATCCTGTATAATAAGATTTTCAAGACTATCACATCTTCACTTCTATCGCACACTACAGTATACTAAGCAGGTTTCAGTAATATAATAAACAGGAATCAACGTACAGCCATGGATGATAGTACTGGACCAGGGTCCAAGGAGTGTTGGAGAGCAACTGAACAGAGTTCGGAAAAGTGTGTCTCCTAAGCCTCTCTGAGAGTTAACAGTTTGGAAAATTCACTTGTTCAAACTGTGTTCAGAACTACCAGCCATGGCTGTTCGTCCCAGCAAGACCCGTTTTTCATAATAATGATCGAGAGTAAGAACATAATTAAATGATTATGAATAGTACAACTATGATGATCTAAATTAACATTTTACTTCCGCTCACCTTGGTGATGCCACCTGGGGGATCATTGACATAGTTCAGATCCCCAGTGATGTGTTGTCCAAGGTCATAATAGATCCCAGAAGTAGCTCTCTGAAAATTGAGTGATGCCTGGATAACTGTGAGTGAAAGGTTCATTGGTGGAGGTATATTTCGTGTGAAAAGATTAATGTACTTTTGTTATTGTTTTTTATTATGTTATTGTATTTTGATGTGTGTAATGTGTAGTGCAAGGGCATAACGCAAATCTGTTTACTGTACTTTGTTCACTAAATCTAAGCTTCACAGTCTCGCCCCAACCTTCCTGAAGTGAAGACATGTTTTCTGCTGCTTTGCACGTGTTTTTGTTTGTGTTTTTGTGTTGTTTCTGTGTTCTTGTTTGTTTCTGTGGTGTTCTAGGTGTTGTTTGTCTATTCTATCTTTTTTTTTTTTTTTTTTTTTTGGGGGGGGGGGTTGCTGTTTGTGATATTGTTGTTTGCGGTTTGTATGCTTTGTTGTGGTTCTGTGTGTGTATGTTCAGTTGTTCTCTTCCCCCCCTCTCCTCGGTCACTCCGTAGCTCAGGTTGCAGCCTTCCACCTCCTCAACCTCTACCAAGCGACCCGTTGATGTCTCGTCCGACTCCGATGGTGTGGACTGTTTGCCTCCAGCTGCTGAGACTGCGAAGGGTGCTTCAACTGTGCATGACGTACCTTCTCTGCCTCAACCAGGTGTTTCTTCTTTGTATACCAACTCCTTGCCTTCGTCCAACTTTCCTGCTCTTGCCCCGAAAAATGCCTATGTCAAGCTATCCTTTCCTGGGAACCCATCTATGGACACAAAGCTGCGCTGGTTGTCTGATGTCAACAGGGCTACAGCGTGAACTAGTTGATGTCAAAATGGCTGCTGTCACCTCCCAGTTTGTCTACATCTCTAGGAAGCGTCAAGACATCATTGATAGAGTCAAGGCTGGTGAACTTTTGTCACTGCATTTCATTTTTGATGACTCACCCGAGAGGCCTCGTAAGTTCCCCAGCTACATCCTCACCAGATTTCCTATTGATGTTGACCCAAAACTTGCCAAGGAATACCCTGGTGTGTACTCTGCCCGTCGTTTTTTCCAAGATGGTTCCCCTATTAGCCGTATTGTTGTTGTCTGGAGTCAACCCGATCCACCTCCAAATGAATTTTCCTTTGATTTCCTCCCCTGTCTTCCATAGTGTGAGGTGAAGAAACTTAATAAAGACCAGCCTTGGTGCTACAGTTGCTGGAGAGTTGGGCATATCTCCCGGAACTGTTTTGCCAGGCCGAAGTGTGCATGGTGTGCCGCCGACCATGATTCCAAGACATGTCCTGTCAGGGGTGAACCATCACGTCCTGCTGCTTACACCTCCTGAGGATACGTCTTGATGGAAGTGTCCACGATGCCTTCAGCCAGGGGTTAACGTGTGGCATGGATGTACACGACATCAGGTCCACCACCACCACCTCCCCAGATTGTTCCTCCTACCAGCCCTCCCTCGCCTCAGGACCTGGCAATCTGCAATACTGTTGCTACCCTCATGGCATGATGTACGGCTCTCGAGAACCGCTTCTCTGCCCTTGAGGGCAGGATTGATGGGCTGGTTGCAGCTCATGCTGCCAATGACTCCAAACTCTCCACCTTGGTCGAGGCTCAGCAGGGCATCATCTCAACTGTCACTACCCTTACCGAAAAGATGGATACTGTTGCATCTCGCCTTAAAAAGCTTTTCGAGTCAGTCCCTTCTCCATCATCCTCTCCAGGTCATTCATATGCTCCCTGCTCACCGGACTTCTACCTCCAAATACAAAGTTCGCTAGTGATTCCCGGCTGGATGTCATTTCCTGGAATGTATGTGGTATCACCAGAGATGTTAAGCTCACTCAACTCAAGGCCTATGTTTTTGGTCAACATCCCAGTGATATTTTTCTCCAGGAAGCATTTCCAGGATGGCCGCTCGCTGCTGGGCAAGCTCCTCCCCTCTCAAGTTATGTGCCATATGTTCATTAGGTAAGGCATGGTCTCCTGACTTACAAATATTAATCCAGCCCCTGACCTGCTCCATCGTTACCAGATGTCTAGGGACGCTTTAGTTGCCCTGCAAGAGAGTGCTCACACTGAGTCTCGGCAGCGGTTCATGGACAGTATCAACCAGCAAACAAGTATGGCTTCTATGTGGTGCTTAATTCGTCGGGTTGTTAAAAGGCGCCGGTCACTGCTCGTCATCACACTCCCGCCGACTATGCCGAACAACTTGTCGATGCCTGGTCAGAACAATCTACCACAGCTAGTCTACCCATCCACATACAAGATGTACTCGCTTCCTTTGCTGCTATCCATTGGCTACGTATAATGTCTGCTCTGTTGCAAGATGATGACAATGATGCAGAGCAGATAACTGAGGAGGAGTTGCGACATATGTGCTCTCTGATGGGGTAAGGCTTCTTCCCCTGGTAATGATGGTATTACTTATGATGTGCTGCGTCTACTTCAACAAGTTCCTGGGAACCCCTTACTTCAACAAGTTCCTGGGAGCCTCCTACTTCACCTGTACAATCTTTGTCTTCGTGACGGTTGTGTACCACGAGCCTGGACCAGCAGCACAAGAATACCCATCCCTAAGCCCGGCACTGCGAAGTTTAGGCCTATTTCCCTTACTTCCTGCTTTTGTAACGTTAAGGAGAGAATCTTACTTAATTATCTCATGTACAGTATGCAGGATCGCCTTTCTCTATGGTTGTTTGGTTTCCTTCTCCAGCGGACCACACACGACTGCCTAGTCGACCTGTACTCTCGCCTTTCTAGGGACAGTGTAGTGGCCTTCATTGACCTTCGAAGTGCCTTCGATGTTGCTAATAAAGACGTCATTTTGGATCAACTGGTTGACTTTAGGATAAAGGGTAATCTACTACGGTGAATTCGGGGCTACCTCAGTAACAGGACCTCCCGTGTGTTTTTCAGGGGTGCGCTCAGTTCTTTGTGCCGTTTTCAGCTTGGTACGCCTCATGGTGGTGTTCTCAGCCCATTGTTATTAAGTATTTTGATACATCGGCTCCTCAATTCTCTCCCTGATACTACAATTACGTGCTATGCTGATGATATCTGTGTTCATTCTTCACTAATAACTCCTCGGGCATCTCCATCCCTGTAGCAAGGACCATCTATATTGTTTTTATCCGTTCAGTTTTTTATTACCTCTCCCCTGCTCTAATTCAACTTCCCAGGGCTACTCTTGAAACTTTAGAATTTTTTCAAAATAGAGCAATGAGAATATTTCTCGGTTGTCCAATGTCGACATACAGCGTGAGTTGCGTCTTCCCCTATTAGTTGAGAGAATTTATTCTAAAGTTACTTGCTATACTGTCAAGTGCCTCCATTTTCCACATCTTTCACCCTATTACTCTCAGTTAGTCAGAACTTCTCTTCGACCAAACTACCCTGTCCCTCCCATACTGCCTGCTGGACGTACTCTTTTAAGATCTGTTTCCTCTGTGCTCCGTAGTCTTGATATAGATATAAAGTTGCAGACGTCCCCCCAGGGCCCCCTCCGTGGATGCTACCAACACCTGATGTGAGCTTTACACCTATTTCCAAATAGGAACTGCCTTCTCTACAGCGGCAGTTGGCTCTGGAACACATAGAAACAGTGAAGTCATCCTTCACAGATCCACACTGCCTCTACACTGATGGCTCATTGCAAATGGATGGTACAACAGGTTGTGCCGTTTTCTCACCTGATATGGCGTCACCTCCAGGGGGCTGGGTTGGCCGTCGTCTCTGTAACCACTCCAGCTCAACATTGTGTGAACTGTATGCTATTCTGGATGCTGTTAGTCTTGTTTATCAACGTGGAGTGAATGCTGCCATATTTTGTGACTCCAAGCCTGCCCTTCATTCCCTCTCCAGTGTTCAGCCCACACATTCTTCTGATATTCAGCAGATTTTATCGTTTTTGGCCTTATTACGTCATTGAAACTTGATTGTCAAATTATTATTGTTACCATCCCATGTAGGTTTATGTCACAATGGTACAGTTGACAGACTCGCAAAGGAAGCCTGCCATCTGCCTCCTCGTGGTGTTGGACGTCCTCTCTCCCTGACATGTTACCTCTCTAGAGTCCGCTCCACTGCTCTCCTTCCTGTACGGCGACGCAGTCTGTCTGCTGCCACAAATATTCCTACCGTCGTCGAGGCCTCATGGTTCGGAGGCACAATGTAGTCTCTTGCTCGTTTGAGGCTTGGCTACCGGCCACTGTGGCAGGTTGCTGGGATGCAGGGTCAGCCTCCCTTCACTGAGTGTCGCTTTTGTCGAGCGCCTTGTGCTAACACCATAGAGCACTACTGCCTGGCCTGCCCCACTATCCGACACTTGCTGCCCCGGGGCCTGCCACTTGATGTGGTTTGTCGACACCTGCTGAACCATCAGGTTTTGGAGGAGCTTCTGGTACGCCATCCTCGTTTTGGTAGATTTAAGTAGGTGATAATGTAAGTATTTTTCTGTAAGCTTGTGCTTCATTCTGTTATGTTTTCATGATGTTTGTGTGTGTGTGTGTGTGTGTGTGTATGTGTGATTGTAGTAATTAGATTTTCATGGGTTCTGCCTACCTGTATGTATTGTTGCCTGCCTGTTGATTGACTCTACGGCGCAATTAATAAACAAAAATTAAGCTTTTAATCAAGTCTCAGAGGAAATGAAATAATACCTGGGATAGTTAGTGTCCTGCACTTTCTTAATCTGATTCAGTTATATTTCAGTGGCTCTTCAGGCTCTATATATATACACACGAACAAATTAGATAGTTTTTCTTATGATGAGGGCTAAAGGACTGTTGGAATAATTTATTAATCTCTTTTTTAATACCAAGGCTTCAGTTCTGAGTTACAGTACTGTATGTACAGTAGAACAATACAAATTGTTTGGCATGCTGCAACTCTAATATCTAGAATTAATAACATTACATTCAACACAGGTTCAACTGAGAAATTACCGAGTGTTAACACCTCTGTCCTACGGACTTTCTCCCACGTTCACACTGACATATTAAACAACACATTTGATGGCTAATAGCTTGTAAATCACTCACACTACATGAATCAATGATACAGGATATTGAAGTACAAACATTTAGCTGTCTCCAGATGAACCAAAAAAAAAAAAAAAAAAACTATCGTTACACCTTCTGCGCGATACAAAACGATAACACGAATGAAGGTTTGTTATAACAGCCTTCTGACATTGGTATCCCTGCGTGTGTACGTTGCAGCTGCATCTGTTATCAAAAACCTTAATTCGTGCTGTTATTCTGTATCGTGTAGATGGTGTAACGATAGTTTTTCTTTTGTATGTACAGTTGGCTCCACTCCCGCGTTTCTCCCCTGTCGTTGACAATGTTGGGCCAGTCGGAAATTCGAATCCCGATTCACAAGTTAAAATTCTCGAAACATTCATATCTTCCACTCAAAGGATATGAATGTTTCGAATGTTGTAACTTGTGGATGGGGATTCGAATTTTTGACTGGCCCAACATTGGTAACGCGAGGGGAGAAACGCGGGAGTGGAGCCAACTAAACTTCCGAACACGTAATGGACATTTGTATGCAGCCAGCTCTGAAGGACTGCAACTCAAATTCACTTTTACACTTAATTTAATATCATTCTTCAACATAAAAATATGAAATATAATGTCACTGTCGTTTTTACGTACAGCTCCGGACAGACCAAGCGACAAAACCCTAAAACGATAAGGAAGCCCATATGTTACTACCCGGGTGAACAGACTCCGGAATACACGGTACTGTTTATTGGTAATACACAGCAATGCAGTTCATGTAGGTATGGGAAATGCCAGACTGTCGTGCAAAGTCGTGGAGAGTTGGTAGTTGCAATGAAGTCTGTAGTGGTGTAGAGCAGGAACACCACGTGTGATCGAAGAGGGAACACATGAGTATGTAGGTGTATGACGACGGCGGGAGAAGGGCTAGTCTTTCTTGTATTATAGCTAGCAGAATAGTCTCTCATCTGGGCGTAGTGCGCCCCTTATGTTCTGGTGTCTACGAGCTCCCGAATGTGGCGTTGTCACGTGACCCAGCACGTCCATCTGGTGTACTCAAGATCTAAACAGACAGGTCAGCCATCGCGCAGGTCGAGGTGTTAATCCCCTCCCTCGTGACGTCAGGTAGCCCACCAGGGTACATGTTTCTCAAGAGATACCCTCACCACTTCACCGATATCTGGTCATCTCACACCCATGGTCAACTCACACCTGCAAAATTGGTCAACTCACACCTCAAAAAATTGGTCAACTCACACCTTATTGTCCTCTCATTTTAGTGATAATGTTGATATGTTATTTATTAAATTTGAAGATATTTATTATTATTAGACAGGGCCTTTTATAATAGAAATTGAAACTCATAGGTTCTAAAATTAATATAATTAAAATAATAATGTTGATAACATTAATCTAAAAGCAGGTAAAAATCTTTATTCACACAATTCTAGGCCTACTTAAGCCCAGCCTAAACTTTAGGACGAGGTCCATTGACATATGCTACAATTTTAAGGACTTTTTTTATTGAAATATCCCCCTTCTGCAGTCTCTCCCAGGCATCATGAATAATGGTATAGGTCTTCTTGCACTCTTTGCTTTGGTAGTGCTTTAGCCTCCCATCAGAAAGCAATTGAACATTAAGGGAGACTTCTTTGGCTTCATTATTTAGCAAATGAATCAATTTATACAAATTAAGATTTTGCTGCCTTCCTGCTTTGCTGCCAAGTCTGTTGTGCCAACCCTCACAATTATTATTTGTCCTAATTGGTTGCATATATATGCACCAAGAAGAAACATCAAATATGGGGTTTTGAATCCACTGACAGTAGAAATATTCCAATAAGGGCTGCAGAGGAGAGTTGCTTGGGGTTGCATCCCTAATGGCTTCAAACTGTGAGATGATAAAGTTTGATGGGAGGAATGCCAAAGCCATTAGCCGTCGACAATACATGTACGTCCCTTGTTTCCTGTTATATGCTTGCTGTAGCCCTAATTCTTGAATTTTGCGCCATATTGCTTGGGAGAAATGGAAAGCACAACCTTGTATTATAACATGGGGTAGCACTTGCTTCACAGCCTTCCAAACAGCAGCCTCAAAGTCTAAAACAACTTTTGACACAGAAGGCTCCGGAATAATGTCTAAGAGGACTTTCAGTACTGCTTTGTAGTCAGCTTCCTTTTTTCCAGACATTATGATGAAAGCCAATGGGAATTGCTTGGTAGAATGTTCGGAGCGTATGAAGGCATGTATGGAGTACAGCTGTGTAAAAGGTGCCTTTACTAGACGAAAGGTTCCATCCATATACCAAGTCTTTGCAGCCGCTAAAAGTTTCAATTGGTGTGGTGATGAATATAACAAGTGGCGCCGTGGACCAACTGTAATATCCGCTTGTAAAAAATCCTCTGGAATAGCGTCCATTTTCAAGTCAAAGTTGAGATCTGTAGGATGCTTTGGACGTATGCCCTGTCGTCTTCTGTTGGCTACTCGAATCATTGCTGACTGTGTTGGAAGTGAAGGACAGGGAGCTCCCACAGTAACATGCTTGTGCACAGCATCAGTCACCAAAGCAGAGCCTGCAGTAAATTGGTGAGAAGTTAAGGATTCTTTCAGTGTTGCCCTGACTTTTGCAGACGTTAAGGCATCTGGTGCAGAGGGGTGATTGTGTTGGGTCTCTGTAGGGCAAAAGTGTTGTCCTCTTTGATGCACACGTGCAGCACATTTTAGCGTTTTGTTACGCTTACCTAGTCCAGCAGGAATCACAAGCTATTGCATGCTGTCTGGAGGTTACCACCCTGTTGCACTCTCTACACTTGGAATCCATCTGGGTTACCTAGTCCAGCTAGCCTTCCTGCTAAGTTACTATGAAGCTTCAAAGCCTCCTTAACCTCAACCTTTGAACCCCAAACCACGCATTACTCAACCCTGGAATTGAAGCACCTACTGAAGCAGCAATTGAAGCAAACATTTTGTCTAGGGTGTGAGTTGACCAGGGTTGTGAGTTGACCAAGGTGTGAGTTGACCAAAAATGAGGTGTGAGTTGACCAATTTTGCAGGTGTGAGTTGACCATGGGTGTGAGTTGTCCAGGATTCACTTCACCAGTCCCTCACTGTATTTCAGTCATATTCCTGCACTTCCAGTGAGAACAATAGTGATAGAAGACCAGTGTATTCAATATAGATGTACTAGCTACCTGGTCAAGCGATGCCGAGTAATTGTGCAGTGTACGGGTGTTACAACACAACAAAAAAGACAAAAGGAACTGGGATAAGATATTACTCTTTTCCTAAAGATACAACATACAAAGAAAAATGGATCATTGCGTGTCGTCGTGCAGACACAATCAACACAAAATATGCAAGAATTTGTGCAGTGCATTTCCAGCCAGACGACTACGTGGACGATATGAAATCACGATTGCTTGGAATCGAAAGGCCTGTAAATGCGAAAGCACTGAAAATGGAAGCTGTGCCTACTCTCCTGTTACCAAATGGTTAGTAATCTTTATATTATACATAGATGGGTCTCATGTTTTATTGATGGTTGTGTAGTGTTTGTATTGATATGATAAAGTTGGTGTTGTGAGATGTGGAGGTGCAGATTATATTGTTGCATACGGTGCAAGTTACATTGTTGGTGAGGGTTATTGTTGTTTTGAGGGCTACATTGTTGTGATGAATGTGGTATTGTTGTGGTGAGTTATAAACTGATGTGGTGAGGGTTATTGTTGTTTTGAGGGCTACATTGATGTGAAGAATGTGGTATTGTTGTAGTGTGGTTCATGGTATGTGTGGCGAGGTTCATGTTGTTATGATGCTATTATATGCTGTATCTGTTTCCTCTGTAATTTCAGTTACCAATGCAACTGTAGTCAACAAGGAAAGAAGTAACAGGGCTGAGAAACGGGACCTCAAGAAATTATCATTCAGACTTCAAACTGAGAATAGTAAAAGCAGTGTTTCTACCTCTAATGATAATATATTAAAGACAATAAATGATCCTGACTTAGCAGAAAATGAGGAAAATTTGCTTGATATTCATTCTTGCCTCGATAATCAAGAAACTAGAGTATTTCAGGGAGAAAATGCAAAACAAATAGAAGAACTGAAAGAGAAAGTTAAAGTGCTTGAAGAAGAAAATTGTAGATTGAAAGAAGAAAATGTTCACTTAAAAGAAACTGTGGCAAAATTTGTTGAAAGTGAAGTGTGTGAAAGAGTTCAAAATATTCTTAAACCTTTTTTTAGTGCAACTCAAATTAAGATGCTCATAACCAAGAAGAAAGTTAATGAATGGACCAATGATGATATTGCATCGGCTCTCACACTGCGAAGTATGAGTCCAAAATGTTACAAGTATTTGAGAACAGTGAAACAATATCCTTTACCCTGTGAGAGCACCCTAAAAGAAAAAGCAAAGAATTTGAATTGTGAGCCTGGCATTTTAGTATCTGTGTTAAAACTAATGCAGTCAAAAGCAGAAAGTTTCGGTTCACTTGAGAAACTTACTGTTATCTCGTTTGATGAAATGGCCATTAAGAGGGAATGGTGTTATGACAAAGGCATGGATGTACTTTATAAACCACATGCAAAAGTTCAACTGGTCATGTTGCGAGGACTTGTTGGGAAATGGAAACAACCAATTTATTATGAGTTTGATCAATCAAATATGCAGAATATTATAATGGATTTGATAATGAAGGTAGAGGCCATAGGTTACCCTGTTGTAGCTATGGTTCATGATCTTGGGTCAGAAAACCTTCGTATTTGGAAAGAATTTGGTATTAATCCTGTTGAAAAAAAGATATCCATAAAAAACCCAAGTGCTGACAGAGAAATATTCATTTTTGCTGAGGTTCCTCATCTTTTAAAACTTATAAGGAATAATTTTCTTGATTCAGGGTTTTATCTAGAAAATGGAGATTATGTGTCTTGTGATAGTGTTCATGAAATGCTTAGTAAAACTAAGACAGAATATGGCTTAGCCTATAAGCTGAATGCAATGCATGTTACTGTGAGTGGACAACAAAGGCAGCGTGTAAAGTTTGCAGCACAGTTGTTTTCCAAGTCCTGTGCAAATTCCTTAAAATATCTGGGAGAGAAGGGAGTTTTGGAGAGTAATAACTGGAAAGTGACATCTAAATTTATTTCTTTTATAAATGATTGGTTTGATATCATGAACTCTTGTCATATGTATGGCGATATACCAACATGTCATGCATTTGGCATTGATATGGAGAATCAATTAAACATCCTCAATGCTGTTACACAAGTTATGACATCTATGAGAGTCAAGAGTCCTAAAACAAGGTGTCTATATAAATTTCAAAAGGGTGTCATATTATCCAGTCAGTCAGTCATAAGACTGTATAATATGCTAAAAGATACCAACAACATTGACTATATAATGACACGAAGGCTTAATCAGGACTGCCTAGAACATTTCTTTGGCTGTATTAGGCAAATATATGGCCCTCATGATCACCCCAATGCTATTAATTTTAAGTATAGGCTTAGGACATTGTTGTTAGGTAGAAACGATGCTCTAGTCAGTGAAAAAAGCAATACCACTTTAGTGGCTAGGGATCATAATAGTACCGGCATGACAGTAGTAAGTGAAGGTAGATCAGATATGGAATGTGTAAACCAAGACAGAGAGGCAAGAGAGCTTGCATTAGAAATATGTCTGACAAATCTTATGTTTAAAGATCTTGATTTTGATGTTGAAGAGAATGAAGTAAATGTAGATGAGGAGCAAGATTATGTACTGTCAAGTAAATGCATGGAAAAGGCAGCTAGTAATGTAATTGAAGAAGAGGCATTATTTTATATTGGTGGGTACATAGCTAGGAAATTCAGCCTAAAATACACTCATTTAGGAAATAAATTATCAGGTAATGATAATACCAGAAGAAACTGGACAAATCTTGTTAACAGAGGTGACCTGTATGCAACCTCTGACGAGTTCTTTTTTCAGCTACTAGTAATGAGAGAAATTTTCAAAGCAATACATGGGGAAACTCTCAGAGAGGGAAAACAATGTGTAAAGACTCTTGGTTTAGAATTGGAGAAAGGTAAAGTTAATTTACCTCTTGAGGTAATTCATTTTTTTTTTTAATTTCTATCTACTTTAGGATTAGACACCTAAACAAATTGGTTGCAGTCAAGAACAAAATGAACCCGTCTAGCAGGGAAAGTGATAGAAAAAGATTGAAAATTACCACCTAAATATATCTATGCATACATAAAAATGAGTACAGAATCATAGTGTAAAAATTAAATTATTTAAAACTTGGATAAAAATGTGCCATCTGTGGTTGTACAGTTTAAAATAAATTATACTGATAATTAAGTATAGATATGTATGTATATTATATTAAAATGTGAGATGTAGTACATGTATAAATAAATGTGTAAGTTATTATATCTACCCTGTATTGTATTCCAGCAGCTCAACAGTGTGTGTGAAGTAAATGAGATGTAAATATTATAATTATCGAACTCATACTCTGGTATTTTGAACTATCATCCAAAATATATACAGATGTGTATGTGTATATTAATGCCATACTTATTATGTTATTTGCAATAGGATATAATAAGTGGAATGCAGAAAATAAACGAAAATAAGTCATGGGTAAAGGTGGACATATGGGGATTTGTATGGTGGGATAGCGGGGAGAGCGTGAGGGAGTGGGCTACCTGACGTCATGTGCGCAGAGGAGGCAGAAACTGGTAGGCTGTCTGGCTGACCTGTCTGGTTTGATCTTGGGTGTACTACACCCATATGAATCATACCTGGGAAAAGGGAAGGATGCTGGTGCCTAAGCTGCGACAAGGGAAAGGATTAACTTACCTGCCAGACAGTGGGCAGGCTGAGGCTGGGGAATGTACAGTTGGGCAAGTAGAAAGTGCGAAAAAAATGTTGGAGTATATGGAGACATCAGGCAGTTCCCTGTAGTAAACACACATATCAGTCCCTAAAGCCTCTGTTAGGTGGAACGTCATTGGCAGAACTTTTGGGTAGTGGTGAAGCATATATTTTAATCGTATTTTAAGTAAATGAAGGTTAATCTAAGTTAATAAATGGTAGAAAATTATTCCTAGAGAATATTACCGTATTTAATGAACGAAATTAAAGTATTTTATAAAAATATGCGTTGGCAAAACGTAAAACGCAATGGGGGATTTCTGGAACTAATCCGCTAGATGTCACTGCTGTACAGTCAGTTCATGCGACATGAGCTAAAATATGTTTTTTTTTTAAATCCCATCAGCATACAAATGCATAGAACCTTGATCATTATGATACTTTCGAAATCCTGCATCGACTTTTTAATACCCTGTAAGGATAATTTTAAGATAAGTTGGTTAAATTAGATATTTTTGTTTCGTGATTATCGACCTTATGCTGTCGATATTTAAAGTACGGCATATGCCAAGGCCAAAATCTATTTATTTGGACAATACAAATAAATATGATTAAGACTGTACTACATATTATGACGTAACATACCCAGTAACATGGTAATATATAGATATAGTTATTTTTGTGGAGATATTAGCATCTCCTTCACCAAGTGAGCGACAAGGCAAAAGTATCCGAGTGAGACTTAGCGAGTTGGAACCAAAACAAACATCAGCTGAGAGCCTGTCTGGCGTCTGCCTGAGACTGAGTCTGACTGACTGAGAGTCCTCACTCCTCAAGACCTCAACAATCAACTTTATCAACCATGCCATCATCGTTTTGTGTCCCTCAATGTGTTAATAGACATGGAGGCCACAAATTCCCCAGTCGGACAAACACGTTTGTTTTGTTTTGATTCCCTTCACGATTCGACTAATTCGCCAGCACATTCGAGTTGCCTATTCTCAATTGAAATATGTATTTCAATAAACCAGGAAGTTTATCTATATAATTCGGAGTTTTAACTATCACCTGCATGTTCTTTTTATGCTTATTATATTTTCATTTACTTTGTTTCCAATCAATGGTGTACCTGTTTGGTAATCCCGAGATGGCCAAATAATCCGAATGCCAATTTCACCAGAAAATCAACTTAACTCCTTTTGATCACAAATAATACTATTTTACCTGTGTTTTACTACTTAGAAAGAATTGTGTAGAAATATGTATCATTTAAGCTCGGTGCATTTTTTTGTTTTTTTGTGTGTGTATAGAATGACTCTGAAGGAATATTTTATTTTGCTTATGTGCGCGATGAACCGCTGATTGTGATGCCACCTGGTGGCAACCACGAGTTTAGAAAATTCCCCATTGGTAACGTAGCACAGAGGAGCAGCATGTCAGCAGGTAATTTTTTTTTCTTCATAATCTTCGATGCTCCTGAACTTAGTCTCGTGAGTCAGACTAATATATACTGACCTCTATTGAATAATACCGGGAGTGCTTACTGTAACGAATCTACTACCAGTACTGATGTTAATCTTAATCATTTATTAGATATGATGCTATATGACACATTAAATTATTAATTATTAAAGGTGCCAGCGAGTGGCAGTCACTGGGACAGAGTGTAGCACACACTGTGTGTATGAAACACAATATAGCACACATCACAAGGATGATGAGTGGCCCAGCGACCTCTCCACCCACGTGAGACCCGAGTCAGCTTCGGCTATGGCTGACTAAGCAGGAAGACCTCAGACAGCTGACTCAAACCCCCCACCCCCTGCTCACAGGGGTGGTAACCTCTGGCATCAGTGGTATTTTTAACAGTGTCCCGAGCAAGGATCGAACGCTGGGCCACGGAATTGCAGCCACAGACTTTACCACTGTGCTAGCCAGAGGCTACAAAAAAATGAGGTAGTAAATTAATAGGAAACTAGCCTATGTCTTGCTACCGGAATCATAGATGTTGTTTCTCTTGAGTAATAGTTCGAAACGCGATGATATTGTAATCGATCTTATATGTAATGATCTTATAAGAGGTCTTTATGCCATGTCAGTAAGCCACGGTGAGAAGGGAACCACAGATCACAGCCGGCATCACAGGAAGGTTTGACGGTGTGAAGGACGAGGCTGGTTTATCACCAAGTGAGATATCAGCCGAACTTGGCCTCTACATTTCTACTGTTTATCGCTTGCTCAAGAGGTGGGAGGAGGAAGATTATTTAAGTGATTAAGGCCTGGAGCTGCGAGAAGAACGACTGCAGAAGAGGATCAGCGTTTACGGGAGTATGTAAAAGCTCATCCAATGCTGTTGCAGCTAAGCAAGACCTACAGCTTAATGTGTGTTCAGAAACTGTAAAAAAAAGCTTGGTGGAATTTGGCTACCACCATAGAACACAAGCAAAGAAGCAAAAACTCAATGAAAGACACCGGCAATTACGCCTTGAGTTTAGTCAACGTTACTTGGACCATGGCATGAACTACTGGTGGAGAGTCGTCTTTTCTGATGAAAAAACTTTTTCTTCAACCTCTCACGGGAAACTTCATTGCTACAGGCTCAACAATACAAGGTAAATCATACTCCCCGATTTCGAGGAGAGAGGGCTTCCCATGCTAGTAAGGTCTCCAGTGAGAGACCACACTAAATGCATTAGGCATTAGGCATTAGGCTGCCAGTACGGGCCAACAGTGCTGCCCTCCAGAGGGACTGCCCTCTAGGGGCCGTCGTATGTTCGATGGTTGGGTATCTGGACCGGGAAATGTTGGTGTAGGGGGTCTCGGCACCTTCATGGGCAAACTTTCGAGCCATTGGGGCTGCTTTTAAAAACGAATGGCCCCGATGGGGACGAGTTACCCCGCCCACGGCGACCAGCGCTCGGTCCCCTCACCTGCCCGGTAGGTAGTAGCTCTTGGCTCCTGGGGCCAATCTAACAAAATTAATGTTTTATGGATAAAGAAAAGCCCCAATCTATTCCTCGAGCGGTGGTCGACCAGGCCCACGAGACGTCACTCTCTGGTCGTGGTGATATGCAGAAAGTTGCAAATAAGAGTAGACCCCGCAGGTCGGGTGTAGTGTCAGCGACCCCTTTTAGTGGATTTGACAAGTTAATGCTAACGAATGTACTTGCATTCCTTCCTTTCATATGGCGCTATCCACTCCATTTGTAAGTGTTTTGGAGTAGTTCTTCGTATCCGAATCACTTATGACTGTGATTGTAGGTCTAATCGATGCTATATTACTTTTAATAAAAATGATGCTGTCAAAGCAGCATTTGAGCTAAAGATTCTCAAACTGTGGAGGATACTCACTGCAAAGTCCAGATGATGCGGTCAAGCATAATAGTTAGTGACAATGACTACTGTCCTAAAATATTTGATGACTAAATAGAGCATGTACTATCACTCAGAAAAGTTTATACGTCTACTCCAGCCAGCTCTCCTCCTCTCCCAGTCACTTGGATCTGGTAACAGTGTAGATATTACAACCTGGGTTGCGAGTGAACCATAGAATCAGTATGACCTCCACTCTCGCGTGAAGTATACATTCCTTAGCATGTATTATTATGTTAGTAGGACTGACTATATTTCTTCATAAGGCTTCTTCAGTGTGTATGTTTCGTTACATAATTGTGCAATCTTTTTTTTCCAAACGATTGGGTTACAGTAATGTTCTTCATAACAATGAATGAATCCTTGATGTAATCGAACATGTTGCGAGTCCTAGAAAAGTTTACTTAGGATTTACTATCCTTCATGCTTCATCCTCCCTCGCCCTATATCTATAGAGCCTGTCAACAATAAGTCAATGTTTTACATTTCTTTTCATTCTTTCTTAAATATAATATAATCACACATAAATTTATCCAAACATTATAATGGAATCTATTCATTCAATATAGTGGAAAGAGATCAGATGATTAAAACATGAATTTTATTATAATTAGCCCTTCGTACCTCTCTTCGAGATAGGCTTCACACTCAGAGAAAATCATCATTCAACAGTTTACATTGTTACCAGGTCAACGATACGGGGAGAGGAGGAGAAATGGTTAGATAAAACGCATTAACTTTTCCGAGTGATAGGACCTAAGGAACGTCGAGTTCCTACACCCTTTTGGTGTGTGGCTTACTACACGGAGGAACGTGGTAACCTTATCCATGCTTTCCGGTATCTGGAGAACGAAATTGGAGTACTACCAATGGGCCACATAAAGAAATATGGTAAGGGCGTTTTAATCAGAGCCAAATATATTACATTTGATGCTCCTCAATCTTCCCTGTTCTTCTGATAGCAATTTTGAATCTATTAAACCTCATAGAGCCTTT
This sequence comes from Petrolisthes manimaculis, assembly GCA_034508575.1. NCBI lineage: Eukaryota > Metazoa > Arthropoda > Malacostraca > Decapoda > Porcellanidae > Petrolisthes > Petrolisthes manimaculis. Next base: position 1,021,126 of record JAWZYT010000264.1, read on the forward strand.
TATTATAGTAAGGGGCGTATATATAATGAAGACCTGTATGAATTTTCAGAAGAGGACATTCTCGCTATGTGCCTAGACAGTGTCCAACGAGTAACAAAGATAAAAGGCAGTAAAAATATGATCATCCTCACTTTCTATGGCTCGCATACCCCAAATCGCATTAACATTAATGCCACCTCTTTTGAGGTGAAGCATTTTGTTGAACGTCATCTACAGTGTTTCTGTTGTTATGAGTTTGGTCATGGGAGGAGGAAGTGCAACAACCGTTCCCGGTGTGGTAATTATTCTGCCTTTGACTCACATCTTACTTCTGAGTGTCGGTCAGAGAGTTACTGTTTTTACTGCAGGGATGCTCACTCCTTGCGTTCTCGCCAATGTAAGATGTACCTCCTTGAGCAGGATATCCTCCACTTGGCTAATATCCAATTCATTAGCATTGGTAGTGCCAGATGGCAACTCAACTTCAGGTGACAGAAGGATGGTGCTGTGAAGGAATCCAATCCGCCTCATCCCTTCGCCCTTAATTGGTTGCAGCACCCTCTCAACCCTCTCAAGAGGCAGCAGCTTTATGCTCCAGTGAGAGCGTTTCTAAGGTTACACTACATAATAGCTTCTTTGTCTTGGAAACCTAATCAGACACTCATTCTGGTGACCCTTCAACTGATGACAATTCTCAGACTATTGCGAAAGGTGTCCATGTGGTAGAGGTTTACACTGCCACACGCTCTCCAAAAAGGAAACTTAAGTTACCAAAACTACCACAAAGACGCCTTCATGGTTCTTCGGAGGCACTTGACTCCATAGATGTTTCACCTTGTAAGGCAACTATCATCAGAGGAGCGTGAAGTTAATGTGGATGCCACAGATGTTGTGACTTCAAAAGATTCAATTTCTCTTTCGCTTGAGCAGCGGAGTGATTCTACCACCTGTATTATGGATGTTAATGAATCTGCCTGTGTCAGTGATAAAGTCATGGTCTAATGTACTGCAACACCTTCCAATGAGATGGCTTCGAAAAATGATCCGAAACTATAGCTGTTGGTGTGTGCAATTTTGGTTCATAAAATTAACTCAAATAGCTCGCTTTTATTCACCAGGTTGCAGTACATTAGACCATGACTTTACCACTGCTGAACAGAATAATACCAATGTAATTGTTTCAAAGAATATACCTGTTCATATACATTCACCTTCATCTAACATATCAGATGCTTCAGTGACTCGTCTGCGGGTCCCAATTACTGCCCCAAGTATATATATATATATATATATATATATATATATATATATATATATATATATATATATATATATATATATATATATATATATATATATATATATATATCAGCCATTAGCTTCCCTATGGGTACCAACCTGGAAGATGTAATGAACGCTGCTTTCCCTGATGACAACCGGTATAATTCCCTGCTTGGTGGCCTCCAAAACTTCTGAAAGTGTGTCCAAGGGTCTCTCATATGCTGGGATGGCCAGGACCGCCGTCAGGGTTCCGGAATACAGAGCTGAAAAAAGTTTTTGAGTAGCATAACTGAGACCCAATATTCAGGGCTGTTTGTAATATGCAAGGTAAATCTGATGGTACAGTTGCGTTCAGGAGTAATGCTACACTCTGGGCTCGTGGGAAAAATAATCTTTGAAAAGCCGTGGGTGAACACCGTAGACTTGCATGTTCGGGAGGCAGCTGACTGCTGCAGTTCGTATCTTACAGTAACATCACGTAGGGTTATTGTAATCAGGTTGTGGACATCGGTGAGGTAAAGCAACTTACTCAGTATTTATAAAATGGAAAATCATACAACTTTAGTTCTCCAAGCAACATATGATCATAATACCATTTATTAGAAATAATAGTAAAGATTAAAACAAGAATAATATTACAAAGGCATTACAATAATGGAACGCATCAATACAGAAGCTTCACAGCTATAATGGGTGACGAGTTTTTGTGTGTTAGTAATGGTCAAACAGTCGAAATGTCAAGGGATTTTTAAAATATTATTGTCCTGCAATTTTAAGTATTGACAGTACACAATTCTCGTCAATTATATGAGTAGCATATAATATTAGGGTATGGAAAGTCCATGACGATGGGGGAATGAGTTTGAGTTTACTTTTGTGGTGCATGTGATGGGAGGCTGAGTGGGCCATGTGTGAGTGGTATGAGAGGCTTACTACACGGATTAATTGGTTTGGGTGACTAGATTTGAGCCATGGGTGGCCTTCTACCACTATGGCGGTATTTAGAAAGACGATAAATTATACCTGTTCATTATAAACATCACTTAAACTTACGTAAATGACAAGGAATGAAGCACTGTCTCATGTTATTCGTTGTATCATTGGCAGTATATATCATACCAGTTCTGCAGGGTAAGTGAGAAAAAACTGTTCTTATAAAGATGTCAGTAGCTCTTAATAATAAGGAGTTACTTCTCATCCCCTCCCCTTCCTGTAGATTACGCTTTATTGCCATGAGTTTCCTAGTCATCGTTTTGCACTGACAAGTTGTTTGGATTTTTTTTTCATTGATGGATATTAGGCGCCGCAACATCGAGGTTCTATAGCGCCAGAAAAAGGTGATAGAGAGGCGTGACAGTAAGCAGGAGGGAAATAAAAAGAAAAGAAGGACAGTTGTAGAACTGAAAGCTAGTGGCTGGGGCCGACGGGGCGCCAAAACCCTGTAAGTATTGCCCACATTACTATAGGCAATAACCCCCTACGGGGAACTTGTTTGGAGGGATCAAGATAGCTATTGGTATGCCCTATAATGTTTCATATGCGAAAATGGATATACGGTAATTGCATAAAGCTGTTTGTCTTACATATACGCGACACATAACATGGATAGAGTCTACAAACGATTCTGTTCAGATCACCAATATACCGTAAAGGAGCTGTTAAACAATGGCACCAAGGAATACACATAAGGTCCAAAATGGCCTGATGCTATTTCTCTTTTTAATGCCATTCGCCTTGGATGATACTGCATTCCAACTTGCATTTATTAATCAAATAATTCTTCACGAGACAAAACCCAATATCAGTGTTTCTCTAAAGCTTTATCACCTTGTATAATATATGGTATGACAGAAGTAATGTATTTTTTTTTATTGATATATATATATATATGCGTTAATCCACAAGGAAGGAAAAATACACGAAAGGGCTTGGGACTCCGTGTTTATTTTTCCTTCCTTGTGGATTTACGCATATTCCTGGATCACGTGCCACCAAGTGATTTATTTGCATATATATATATATATATATATATATATATATATATATATATATATATATATATATATATATATATATATATATATATATATATATATATTATGCTCGTGTGTATTTCTATTTTTTTTTTTTTTTAGTCGTGTGTATTCCAAAATTGTTGTGTCAGCAATACTCCACTGTTCCTGTCCCCTTCACCACGACGAATAATGTAATTATATGATATAAATAACCTAGTATACGTTTCAGCGCCGGACAGACGCTGTTTTTCGTAAATATCTCCTAAGTGACTCTTTGTTTAAGTATAATATTTCAGCACACTACCTTTAACATCATAATTTATGGCTGACATACCATATTCCTATATGTGTTATGTTAGGAGTTTACTTGTGAAAAATAAAACAAAGCTGGCCAGTCATATTGACGCATTGGAAGGAAAGTGTGGTGTAGTGAAGGAAGGAGTGGTGTGGGGGGTGTTCGGGGTGTTGGTGGAGGGGCTACACGAGTACCCCACACTCGTCCGATTCTCTATAACGCCTTAAATATGATGACTGTATTAGGCTTAATATCACTCGGTAAACTCCTAACATAACACATATAGGAATATGGTATGTCAGATGTTAAAGGTAGTGTGCTGAAATATTATAGTTGAGGCATATTATGATCGAATATCATAATGAGTATGTTAGAGATAACTTCTTATGTTCACTGCAGGTGAACACGTTGTCATGTGTTGCATGGATGATATTATATCAGCCGAATCTTACGTCAGTCATTCTTATCTATACAGGCTGATAATTTAGAAAAGGAGTTTTATTTTAGTTCGAACACTCGATGTTGCGGCGCCTAATATCCATCAATTTAAAAAAAAATGGGTTCGAACTAACCCGAGCTATTTCCTGAACCGATGCATAGTCATGACTGGTTGTGGGGCAAGCATTCACATCTATCACAGCCTCCACACCACACGCACCTCCACTCTGGAATACAGCCTTCACCATGAACAGGCGTAGTGAGAAGATAGCACAACGAGGCATGATACTTGGAATGTGGAGAGGTGGTTCAAATCCAACACAAATATCAAGAGAGCTGGGGATAGCACGGACAACGGTGTATCGGTGGTTAACGAGGTGGCAAGAAGAAGGAAACTTAGACGATCGACAACGTGTGGGAGGACCAAGAAAAACTTCTCCTGCCCAGGATCAACGCATGATTGATTATGCTGAAGCTAATCCTTTACAAAACGCCGTCGCTCTACAGCAACATCTGCAGCTGGACGTTTCCGCAGTAACAATTGGACGACGACTGCACTCGAGTGGTATACATCATCGGACTCCAGCTGAAAAGGAATACCTGACACCAGAGCACAAAGAAATGAGACGAGCCTTCGCCGAGCGGTATGTGGAGAAAGGGGTTGGACTTCTGGGGCCGTGTAATATTTACCGACGAAAAAACCTTCGCGTCCACTTGCCATGGTAAACAGCACTGTTGGAGGAGGAACAATACAAGGTAAGCCTGATTACTTTATATAATATTATTACTACTCTGTGATCTACAAAATATCATGTAATGTTAATATATTTCTACATTATTATTTAAAGAATAACGAGTCATTAGTCATAGTCCCCCCCCCCCCCGAACGTATGTATTGCCAGTTACAATAAGTCAATAGTTTAGTCGGACCAGAGTCGATCCCATTTCTCTCTTCAACTAACACTCCGTTCATTCTCTTATCCCTCGTGCTTGCAGTTCCATCTCTATATTACCTCCCACGGCCGATAGTGCCTTTCGGCTTAAGGAGGTTTTCCTTTCCTTCTCATCAATTCATCTGTTGTCCAGCTGAGTCGAAACATGTAGTGTCATACCAATACAGACTGTGTTCTACAAGTGGGTTCTATTAATTTAAAGAGTGCTTTCTATATTTCATTGTAAACCTCATGATGCTTAATGAGGTCTACAAATATATAACCGCAACATATTTCCTTAAACCCACAGGTTTGACGACAGGCACATCTACAAAGTGAAGCGAAGTGGCCACGTTACCGCTAATATGTGGGGATGGGTTCATCTCTATGGAATGGGGGAGCTCACAGAGATAGTTGGAAAGTTTAATTCAGACCAGTATCTAGAAATACTGGAAGAGGTAATGCTTCCTACTGTCCGGGCATATGCTCTCCCGTATCCAGAGAGAATTATGTATATGCACGACCGATGCCCTGTCCACACAGCTCACGTCATCCGCCGATGGTTTGAGTATCAGAGGGATGTGGAACTCTTGCCATGGCCAAGTAAGGGTGCAGACATGAATCCCATTGAAAATATATGGGGAAATATAGTAAATACATGGGAGCCTGAGAGGGAGAGGACATCCCAACAGTTAGTGGAACATGCAATACGTGAGTGGGATATATTCAGGAGAAAGCCACATTTAGTGTATAACCATGTCTCTTCAGTTCCCCGTCGACTGCAGTGTGTCTTACAGAGTAATGGAGCGTGGTCCAAATATTGAAATCTGATAACATATCAATTATTTATTTTGTTTACATTTTTGTACTCTATTAAAAACTAATATTTTTATCATGTTTAGCAATAAACAGCATATCACAAACCTATATATAATTTGTGTGGCATTCATCTCTACGTTGATATCCGTGTGTATATATACTGAATTGCAGTGTAACTTATATGAATAAAAAATTTGTTCTATTTACTTCTGTGTTATTTGTTTTTTTTGTATCATTGGCATGATTCCTGTCATAATAAATCTTTAAGATGAAACTCCTCTATTTGTATGCATATAATATTGGGATACAAAAGAATGACTTCAGTTATGATATAAACTTGCTGTATCATTTTAAAGGTTGTTGTGATTGATTGTGACGAAAATGTAAAATAATGCAGAATAAAAAAAAAAGTATTTGTTAATCCCACGACATCCAAAGCACCATATATCAGATTCATAGAAGTAATGTCTTTAGAATTGGGATAAAGAACACATAAAAAGCTTAGAGAAAATCACAAGTCCAGGAACAATGTGAAGCACATGTGTCCTTCTGATTGGGATATGACTGACAGTTCTGGCGTCCAACACAAACAACTAGGGAGCCAATTCGATAAGTTCCTGTTCCCTCTGTCCGGGTTTCAGATAACCAGCACTAATATACTAATATTTCGTATGAATATCAGAGGCTCATTAAACACTGATTATGCCCGTTGGGCAAACATTGTTGCTTCGTCCACATGGCGAGCGTTGTTTGGCAGTCTGTGTTCGGCGTGACGTGAGAAATGGGAAAACCGTGCTAAATTCTCCATTTCTGTCGTCAAACAGAACACCGACTAGCGTGCAAGGCTCCATAGTGCGAACCTGGCATAATTACCAGGTCACGATGGGTAGCATGAGTGAGTGGCCTCATGTTACAAGAGAGCACGATTGCATCCACTTAATATTGAGTATGTTTCCTGTATATATATGCTTTCGTAGTTATGTAATAAGCATTGCATTAATCAAACCAACCTAGTGTGTCCTTTATTACCTTAGATTACTGATAAACCAGATATTTCACAGGTGATTTCATAGCAGCTGTTATGCAACGTAGCACAACTATTATCATTTTCACGTCTGTACTGTATGTAATTAACCACACACCTGTCCTTTTTATTTTTGCCACTCCACTACTGAGTAAGTGTATCACACTACGTCATCCGTGGATAACTGATTTAGTAGAGAAGAAATGGGATCAAACGTTTGTAGTGGTGGTGGTGTGAGCGGAAAGCGAGACAGGGGAGGTGGAGTGGGGACTAGGAAGTTGGGAGGATTAATTAAGACAATAACGTCTTACATGTTCACAATTATCTTATGGTTCCTCCTTGGCCATTTGACATTGAATTTTTATCAATATCATCAAATGGGGCTGGTGGAGGAACCATAAAATAATCGTGAAGATGTTAGACGAACCACACGAGATCATGATTCGTGACGTGCTCGACCGTATGGACAAGCCTTTATAATGCATGATTATGATAAATATCACTATTTTCACACCAGATAATGGTCATAAACCCATTAAAGCATAACTATTAGTTGGTTAAACTTTACCCATTATTATCGTTATACCCTCCAAAAAGCACAACAAAGAATTAGCAAAGAAATTGCGAAACAAATTGGGTAAAATCGATGTGTTTTAATTTTTCGAAGCATTTAACGACAGTGAGCTCACTGATATCCATTTTAAAGTTAATGGAAAAATTACGCCATCACAGTGTCAATGTTAGATATACCGTATTGTCGCTTTCTTTCAATAATAATGATAATAATAATGCGGTAATAATAATAATATATCTAATAATGGTATTATGATCATATGTTGCTTGGAGAACTAAAGTTGTATGATTTTCCATTTTATAAATACTGAGTAAGTTGCTTTACTTCACCGATGTCCACAACCTGATTACAATAACCCTACGTGATGTTACTGTAAGATACGAGCTGCAGCAGTCAGCTGCCTCCCGAACATGCAAGTCTACGGTGTTCACCCACGGCTTTTCAAAGATTTTTTTTCCCACGAGCCCAGAGTGTAGCATTACTCCTGAACGCAACTGTACATACCTTAACAGTCATATCGAAAGTTTCCAAGTTGCTACTGTCACGTTTTTGATATGACCTCACTTTTAATATGAAAGAATATGTCTAACGTATAATGTTCCAGTGTTTATCATGAAAAAGTACAGAGCTATCGATCATAATCATACTAGATTGTTAGCAAGAACAAAATACAATCTTTCGACGGACTAAATCAGATCACCAGTTCTTCGAGAAATTTTATGAAGTGGTTACATTTGTTATACAGAACACCAAATTATAATACTTGAATACAGTGTTACAGTCCAAGGCTATGTGAAGTTATAATATCTTATAAATAATATGATTTAAGCTTCTGACTGAACAAAAGTTAGATGTTGATTACTCTTGAAAGGTAGGACAAAAAACAACCTTATACATATTATATATTATACTTAAAAAAATTTAACGTATGTACAACAACAACAACAACAATAACAACAAAACAACATACATCCAAACAATTACTTTAGATCCCTAATAATCGAAATGACAACATAGAGATATACCCCTTAACCCTCAGCATTTGAATTCATGTAAATTTTAATTATATAATCTCACTTCATATAAACACAGCAACAATATATTTTAAGGTCTCAAATCACAATTCCTATTATAAAGAAAAAGAGGATTCTCGCGGACTCCTACACTATATTTATACTCCCTGTTTCTCCCACGTCACAACACACCGGTTATTTCTAAGACCCAACCACCACCGAGATATAGTCCAAGTCACTGCTGGTAGAATACTCACTCCTCCAACTTGGGGAGAACACCTCGTAACCTTCGGAACGATACTCTAAGACTTAAGTCCGGACCTTCCAGTACAGTTCACAGTTCATATTTGGACTCCTGGGAGTCGGATTGTTTAAAGGGGGGGGGGGGGGGGCGTAACAACAGTTTTAGTATAATCAGGAAATCAGATAATCATTAAGGAAAATTATAATGAGAATGAGAAAATGTGCCTGAGAGAAGGTCTAAAAACAGTTATAACCCAAACAACAGTCACAAACACAACATCAACATATTAAAGCTTACTGTACAGCACTATTGAGGGCAGGAATTTATAGCCAAATTACTCTGGCCAATATAGAAAAGTTGCACCATACGATTAGCATTTGCGGGCGCATTAGTTCCCTAGTTGATAATCTGTCGATGCTCTTTAAGACTGTAATTTTGTATTAGCGTGCATCATTGAGTTTGTATTAGATTGGAAGTATGACTCTGATATGGGAGGTAAGGGATATCACAATAAGAAGCCACATTGCTTCATAAATATAAATAAATATTCTACCAACAAATGGGAATACTGATAGCTCCATCACTTTCTTCGTTTCATCAAGATGTCATGCCTGGAACATGTTACAATAGTAGCCTATGATTTCCAGCACCACACACAAAGTAAATGCAAAAGGAGTCTGGCAACTGAGTGTTGATATAGCCATTATATACAATTAATTCGGATATTACCATATGCAAGTGCAATAATATTATGTCAAAACTATCAAAGTTGCCTGTTCGTGTACCAGGGTAATTTCAACATGTTTTTGTGCTTTTCGTTTCCAAGGCACGAATGAGTTCAACCATTGCAAAGTGTTCGTTTTTCATGTGTTTAATTAAAAATCACTTTTAGAAGAACGGTGGTAAAATTCCAGTGAATGTGAACGGACAAACATAGTGAAATGAGGTTATAGGTCGGCCAGTGCAAATAGATATACACATCCAAGGGTTTTGTGTAAACACTGTAAACTATCAAGACTTTCTTACCAGTGTAAATTTCCCAGCCCAAACTCAAGTATCTACACTATATTTTATCAATCTTGGAAGTAATAAAATAGTTTTAGGTTTAATGATATATACATGTATGGTGTTGGAAGGCTGCTAGAGCCTCTCGGCTTCAGGAGCCCCTGGGTTGACCCAGATAAATATTATGGTGTTAATGGGCTTGGCGCCCATTCAGCCTCAGCCTCTGTGTCACTTTTTCTCTCGTCTTCTAGGGTGTTCCAGGCCTCCTCAATCTATTAGTTTCATAGGCAAAATAGATATGAGGGTGTTTCTAATTAAAATAGGATGAAAACTAGAGAGAGAGCGAGAGAGAGAGAGAGAGAGAGAGATTACTAAAAAGACTTAATGCAACATATTTTTTATCCATTCACCATAGAGAAATTACATGTCATGCGAATAAATACATCTTTCATATGTACTCTTTCCTTCCCATTTTTCTTACTCACCATAGATGTAATAACAGTAGAGGTACCACGCTGCAATGATAATCCTCAGGGGCCAGTTTACCGTTGGCAACCTGTTGCTTTGTATCACCAGCGAACGGAACATGTTGAAGATGAGCTTTTGAAGACTCATGTAAGCCACACCCACTTCACTGACCCTGGCTAGGAGAAACCTGAATGTCCACAACACCAATCCCATAGCAATGACGCTCATGCCTATACTTAGCCATATCTGCTTGGAAAGTTGGTAAAAATGGTTTTGTGTGAGAGATTAATCTGAAATAATAATATTATAATAACAATAAAATGGTGAAAGCTACTTTTGGCATATATTTTATATTAACCTACAGGTTAAATCAAGATGGTCTAGAGCACTTTTTTGCCTGTCTTCGGCAAATGGGGGCCTGCCATGACCATCCTTCCACACTGTCTGTAAAACACCGTGTAGAAACATACCTACTTGGCAAAGATATTGCACTGGTTGGTTCTAAGTACTGTACACCATAAGGCAAGTACTGTAGGCTACAATGATAAGATAGGGCCCTACCAGCAATGGTCACAAGACTATAAGATAACCAAATGAAAGTAGATAACACACAGGTATAAACAGACTGCCTGTCTAAAGCCGGCATACAACAAATAACCAATAAAGGTAGCAAGAGATAGGCACTAATATAACCAGATAACACAAACTTATTAATTTTATCAGTATAGGTAAGCTACCTGAAGATAGGAATAGTGATCATAACTGCAGCTGACCAAGACCACATGATCAGCTCCACATGACTCACCTACCACGTGGCCATAGAATAACCAACAGTAAATCCTGATCCCTCGAAATGGTAATATTGTATTTCAGACTTGCTGGCAACTCCAGTAGAGAATGAATATAAGCAGTGAAGCTTAACTAATAGGTAGGATACCTAAAACTGATTCCCTAGGGCTTTTATATAATTGTCTCACCAAGAGAGACACACTACTATATCAGACAGAAGCACATCAGTATCATTCCCTATGTGTGTGTGTATATAGATATAAGTGTAAATAAATTAAGACTTAACTAAGAAACTTGTGAAGTCAATTACCTAAGAAAACACCCACGTCTATGCCTACGTCTACGCCACGTTCAAGCCTACATGACTGGTACAGTACAACTTTGAGAAAGTGTGTTATGAAAAAAATGTAACTCAACATTCCTTTTTATCTCTGACCGCCATCACCAGTATAGCAAAGGAAAATGATGAAGATTTTTTGCACAAAGATAACTGTCCATATCTGCCATGTTGTGTGCAACACTGAATGTTGAAGCTGATCCTGATTGCATATGGGTTGATAAGGAAAATCGATGGTACAGTTGGCTCCACTATGCGTTTCTTCCCTCGCGTTGCCAATGTTGGACCAGTCAGAAATTCGAATCCCGATCCACAAGTTAAAAAATCGAAACATTCATATCCTTAGAGTTTAAGATATGAACGTTTCGAATATCTTAACTTGTGGATCGGGATTCAAATTTCTAACTGGCCCAACATTGGCAACGACAGTGGAGAAACGCGAGAGTGGAGCCAACTGTACATGGAAAGTGAGGAAATGAGCTTGGCTGAAAAAGGTCTCTATTTTGCTGTTTTTTTGGTCCATAAATTTCCCCAGCAAAATTGAAAAAAATGGAGAGGTTATTTACAACCCACCACAGAAAGGAGGAGCTGAAGCCAGGTAAAGGAACAGTACAGTAACTTACTGCAGATATAACAAGTTTAGTAGACCTCCCCACTGCAGTAATTTCATATTATGTACGTTGTAGAATGTTCTTCCGGATTTGCATATTAAATAGACGGATGAGAACTATTCGAAAAGCAGACTCGTAAGATGTGTAAATTGATTTGGTAAATAAGTTGTTTATTCGATAGCCAAATTAATAAAACAGTGAAGTATCTTTTATAAGTTACATTATTGCCTTACCCATGAATAAGCTATGAATAAACGTAATTGTTTATTATTGTTGCAAGCTCAAATATATCATGTTAAAAGAAACAGTAACTATACAAACGCATGACAGAGAGGAACATGATAGGAGAGAGTGAATACGTGATTTGGGTGTTGGCTGTGAAGAGAAATTATATTTTAACTAAATCCAGAACTTACTTATGATTTCGGCGTATGCCTTCTTGTGTCAATAAAAGTAGCTATGTGTTTGTATGAGAGAGAGAGAGAGAGAGAGAGAGAGAGAGAGAGAGAGAGAGAGAGAGAGAGAGAGAGAGAGAATAATATTTTACTTCTTGCCTGTCAACAAACTACATCTTTATTTCCTTTCTTTTGTAGCCTCCTCACAAGTAACGAGCCATACCAGCTTCATGTGTGGGCAACTGTACATACAGTGAATAAAACTGCAATGGCACTAAAGTGTTGTGTTCCCCTATTGTCTTCTCAAATATGCACACAAACTAACATTGAAGTCTTTGAATCCGTCTAGTCTGGAAAGGCAAAACGTTAGTCTTGTCTTACAAATTTTTAATGGGTATGTTATTAAAGCACTAGTTGGAAGAAAACACTGTTTGTCATATTTTGAAGATGTTTCCCATTATATTAAAGTAGTTTTGGACTGGTGGACCATAATGAACGTTAAGCATCCTGAGAAAGAAATTCACAATAGAAACAAGTATGCCACTCCACTAACATTAAATGATGAAAAATACATTTTCTTAAGTAACTTTCGTGTGTGGCTAGATCTTTGGGATAAATTACCTGGAAATGGAAGAAAGTGAAGCAGAGAAACCTTCACTGCTTTGAAACAAACAACCAGTGCAATAATGGAGGTTACAAAACATTGTATAGAAAAACTAAGTATGAAATATGTTTTGCCTGGAAACTTTCAGACCGATCAACGAGAGAACAGATTTGGTAAGTACCGTCGACTTTCTGGGTGTAACTACCATACTTCATTGAGACAGGTTTTTGAGTGCGAAAAAAATAGGTTAATGTCTGTTCTCAGATTACCATTTCACAATAAGGAAATAGACTTAAGGAATTTTGATTAAACAAACTGGGACTGTATGCAAAACCAGGACTCCGTGAATGTAGAGTAATTTAATATTGATATATATCAAGACGATATTGACGAAGGCATGGATCTCCTGCCAGTCATCACATACCTGGCTGGTTATTGTGTTTATGGTGTTGTAAAAATGATGAAGTGTACCGCATGCGAAGACCTACTCAGTTCTCAAGGATCAAAGGAAAACTTGTCAGATAACAATATCTATATACAGGGTATTAGTAGAGGAGGACTGATATATCCACATGAGTCAGTGGTTAATGTAGTAATGTTTACATACTTAACCATTAAGAAACTCGTAAAGTGCCCTGATTTCATTAAATCAATCAGTCAAAAGATTTAGCTACAGACATTTCACTGAATACCCTCGCTGATAATGATGCCTTCTTGCCCCTAAACGACTGTGATATGCGACACGACATAGAAAAAATCCAGAAAATGTTAATATATTCATTGTGGTGGTTTGATATATTGTAATATGAATCCTTAATAATTCATTGTAAGACTTCGAAGTCTCTTCCGAAGCTATTGTATTGGCCCAACTTTATTCTATTGTTCAGTCGGGTACTGGCCTCCAGACTGTTAACACCTAGGTTAAGTTATTGCTGAATAAAGCCTATGTTGACGAGGCAAACCAAGTTTACTTTTACCACTTTCATCCTCCAATGCCTTATTGAATAATTATTGTGCAAGAATCAACGACAAAATTTGTAATAACAGAACTGATAAAAAAAGAAAGTTGGAAACATAAACAAAATAACATGGGTCTGAAATCAGCACTATAAAAACATGTATGAACAAGACATCATTCGATGCCAACACCGCCCTTTAATAAAGATAATTTGTGACCTTGACCTTCAACCGATTTTGCCCAAAAGTTAATCATTTTGTTTTATGATGAATATTCTTCAATAGAAAAAAAATGAACATCATACGGCTAATCTTGTGGACGCTAGACCATAAACAAACACACGAACAGATAAATAAATAAATAAATAAATAAATAAATAAATAAATAAATATCCAGCACCGAAAACAATACACCGCCCCTCTTCGGGGTGAGGCGGTGTAATAAATTTTGTTACCCTCCCCAAGTCTCTCAGAATTTATCTTCCTCCATTATACTTCAAGATCACTTATATCAGCCAAGAGTAAGGGATACTTATATTGGAAAAGACGTTAATACATAATTATTTCATCACTCAGCCACACTCGCTCTGGTGAGCCGATCTGGTATATATGGGCCATGGTCAGTCATAGACTGTGGTCCTTTATTATTGCTTGCAGCATTTGATTTTCATGCTGCGAGCAGTTAATTGTGCGTCCAACATCTGCGTTGTTGGAGCAGTCGGGCTCCCCTTCATTTTCTTCTTTTAGGGCTGGACGAGAAAGGCCCGGTCCAAGTTCTTGGGCATCTCTCCGTTAGGCTGGGTCGTTTGGCTGCTGCTGGGAGGTGAGGATTCACCAACAGCAGCAGGTGGTGGTGGTGGCGCCCTCTCCGGTGTTGGTCGGGAGGGCGTCTGTGTCGCCACACAGCCGCTACAAGGAGCAGCAGCCTGGGTCACCACGCTGCAGCCCCCAAGTAGAGAGACTGGACGACTAAATTTTTTGCTGCTCGCTGATTGGCTGATTAAATCGACCGACATGTTTGCTCTTTCTCGTATCTGCCTGCTAGCAGGTTCGGCGTAATGTATATTTTGCCTTTACTATGTTGCGTGACTAATTACTCATTAGAATGTTGTTATATTTATAAAATATCTTCTTTAGATAAACCATCAAGATATTTTTTAGTCGCTCTTCGAGTTAACATAAATATTCCTTGAAAACTTCCCTAAGCCTTACAGAATGTCGAACTGTATGGTGACGAATCAGTACTAAAATACTGTATTTAACCATTTATTGTGACAATAAATTCCCTCATATTTATGTGAACAACATGTAAATAGTAGTGTGTAAACGTTGGTAATACACCTTCGGAAACGATTTTCTTACAAAAATTAATTAAACTAACCGTAGTATTAAAGGTTTTACAGATATACTAAACACATTGACTACTACTGTTGTCTTCAGCGTTTCCAGGTCTGCTTGGCACTGTTGGCAGTGCTTGACGAAATTTCCCTATAACTTCAACATCAGAATTTCCTTACTCTTGAACACTGACGGTCTTTTTGGTATTTCGTCTGATAGAAAATTCTCTGTTTACTCTTGAACAATCTTTAATTATAATCTCCATGTGTGGACTTCAATATTCCCTAAAACAGAAATTTCCCTGCACCTGGCAACACTGGTCGTCTTTCAGTCAACCGCCTTGGTTTAGTAGCGTCGTCTGGCAACTCGTCACGTCCTATTATGTGCTTTAAATAACACATACATAACGTATAATAGTATTTATAACTTCAGGGATCTTATAGAATTAAAAAATACCTGTATATGGAAAGAATGCAACTTTCGTCAATATTTTGCCCATGAATGTCAACAATAGATTACTAACTGGTAGTATCTGGCATCTTATACATTTTTCCTATACTAACTTGAGAGGTATCGCGGATAACTAAAAAAACAGCAAAGATGGCGGTGTCCAGTCTCTGTATATAGGTTCTCTACCCCGAAGAGCAGCCCGGGTCCCAACACAGCACGTCACAGGAGCTTGCTGCATGCCCACTTAACGAGGGCGTACAGTTTATCGTGCCTAACACTCACTCCCAGTAGCTCAGCGAAGCCCTCACTGAACTCCAGCAGGACAGCCTATAGCGCCAGAAAAAGGTGATAGAGAGGTGTGAAAGCAAGCAGGAAGGAAATAAAATGAAAAGAGGGATAGTTGAAGAAATGAAAGATGGGAACTATTTAGTCTGGTCTCTCACTGGCGACGTTCCTTGCATGGGAAGCCCTCTCTCCCCGATATCGGGGCAGAGCAGGGGCCGGAGACCCCTCTAGTCTAGCTCGCCAGTCTCAGAGACACACAAGCCCCCCCACCTCGGCAAGGCGGTTCCCGTTAGGAGGGGGGGCAGCACAAGCTATGTTGTCGTGTCCCCAAGTCTGGCAGCGGAAGCAGCTAGATGTAGTGGTTGTTGCCATAGCTGGGAGTGTAGTGAGGTGAATCTTCCTTCCTTGTTGGATTTATTAGCTATTAACCAGTGGCATATAGCCAAAGGTAATTAAGCCAATGTTTCCATTTTATTATATCAATCTATATAAGGTTATAATGTTTTGTCCCGCTCAGAAAATTCATTAGTTTGTTTATAATATTCTTATAATTTGCTAGTAAATTGTTGATGGTGAAAGCTATTTTTTAATTTGGAAATATTGTTTTATTTTGATTCTTTGATTACTTTATTTGTTGCAATGAATTAGCAGATGGGCTATTGACATGATTGTATCACATGAGATGCAATTTTTGGGAACATTTCTGTTAATGTGAGGTTCCAGGTGTGTTGCCTATGTGGCATTGAGCCTGAGATGGCCAACACCACCTCCCTACGGCTACATGATGACGTAGCCCAAGGTTCTATAACTGTTTTGACTTTATTGTTGATATGTAATCTGGTCCACTGACATTCAGTCGACCACACACCTGCACCCACACATTCAACCGTCTTGGACCCGTCGGTATATATATGGAAATATAATAGATGTTTAACAATTATCTCACAAAACCTCTGGTGTACCTCCACCTCCGGCACCCGGGATTTAACCCCTGTTAACCAGGAGTCCACAACAGTAAAGAGGGGTGTTACCCAGGGTGTAATATTTACTAAAACCAGGGAATTGATTGTTGATATTTCTATACCGACACACTCTATGAGGTCATAGAAATATGGTCGGAGACAGAACACTCCCCTGGGGGACCCCATTTGACTGAACAAATATGTCCGAGAAAGTGACTGTGTCTGAGAAAGGCTTGACAGAAAAAGTTCTGTCAGAAATCAAGTTCTTTACGAACAAGGGCAGGTTACCACGTAATACCATCGCATATAGTTTCATGTCGCCACGTCATGTCGTAGGCTTTTTCAATATCTATAAAAACTGCAATCAAAATAGTTTTATTGGCAAATGCCTCTTGAATTTGAACTTCCAGGTTTACTTCCTGATCGAGCGTCTGGCGACCTTTACGGAAGCCACACTGCTCGTCAACCAGCAAATTCCTGGAATTTAAAAAATGCAATAGCCTACGATTAACAATTCGTTCCGTGACCTTGCATAATCAACTTGTGAGAGCAATAGAGCGATACGACGAAGTCGATCTGGGGTCCCCCCTCTTTTCGGTATGGGAATGACATGTGCAAAGTTCCACGAGTTTGGAAAGGTGTGACCCTCCAAATCTCGTTGAACACCTGCAACACCTTGATCAAGGAATCATGATCAAGATGCTTTATCATCTCATACCGAATCTCATCGGGTCCTGGGGATGTCCCACTACAGGCTCCTAGGGCTTAAACAAGCTCTTGCATTGTTAGATCACTGTTGTAATCTAATTCATCTCCGGTGGCAAAGTTAATATGCTGCAGCTCTGATGCTTCCTTGATGGGCAGCAAAGCTAGATGGTAATTTTCAGAGCTGCTAGCAAAAGAGAACTACCTGGCGAGGGCGTTAACAATGTCTCTAGGTTCATCATAATTGATGTTATTAAATGTGATGTTGGTAATTTTATTTGATATTTTTTCTCATTTAATTTTCTTACAGTGGACCAGACTTGGGATATAGATGTTTCACTGTTAATGCTAGAGACAAAGCATCGCCAGGAGTCTCGTTTAGCTTGTTCGATGGTTCTACGAGCCCTAGCTCTCGCATATTTGTACTTGCGAAAGTTCTCATCACTAATGTGATTTATGAAAAGCCTGTAGGCTCTATTCCTCTCACACAGTACCTTGCGGCAATCTGGCGTCCACCATGGAACTCTATGCTTTGCGTTATCTATCGAAGTCTTAGGAATGGTTGCCGTTGTGGTTTTGAGGATACTATCTTGAATATTATTTACTTTATTATCAATTGTTTCTCCAACAATGTCAATATTGACACCCTTTGTGAAAGACAACCAGTCTGCTTTTTTTACGTTGAATTTAGGTGCTGAAGGTTCTTAAATTTAATCAAAATAGTAAAAGGTAATTTCCCAATGAGTCATCAATGGGTAGCCACTGGCAAGAGGCTGCAATTGAAGAAGAGACCAGAGATAGGTCAATGACGCTAAAATTACCAGTATTATCGTCAACTTTCGTCGGACTACCGTCGTTCAGATGAACCAACATTGTCATAAGTTACTGTATCAGGAGGACAGTAGACAGAATAGACAGTCAGGTAGGTGCCACCGAATTTTACTCTGCAAGCGACACTTTCCAGAGGAAAATTACAGGGCACATCAGTGAAAGGGAGGTTATGACGGATGTAGATTGCCACTCCACCTCCACCTCTCTCCCACGGTCCCTCCTAATTAACTTGTAGTTCCGAAGCTGAACAACCTCGTCTTCGACTTGGTCATTCAGATGCGTTTCCTGAAGGGCAATAATATCGGCAGCGTAAGAAAAAGCCAAAACTTTGAGTTCATTTAATCCAGCTCTAAGACTTCAACAGTTCCACTGTATTATGGTTAGCGCGAAGATTATCGTGGTTTAGGGGTTTTTGAGGGGCCTTGTTCGTCTGCGTGAGAGGAGTGAGAGAGGAGTGAGAGTGAAATCAGAGGAGTGAGAGTGAAGTCAGAGGAAGACATAGAATAGTGAGAGTGGACTGAGAGTGAGAGGAAGACAGGAAAGAGTAGTGAGAGTGAAGGGAGAGTGAGAACAAGGGCCATATTCCTAGTCCGTTCGCAGTTGCGATGGTATGAGAACGCCGAATTCGTAGTCGGCAGCATCTCCCACGCATAAACAGAAAACATTGGAACGATGGTGATTGTCCGTGAGGCGGCCACCCCCTACCGATGGGTTGTGTATGCAAAAAGCACCATGAATAAAATGTCATAAGAAACAAATTATTTTGGTGTAGATATGAAAGTTATTTTAAGAAAACATGTAGAAAATATTGTACATTACAAAACAACTCTTTTTCCTCCCAAAAAGCCACTTTGGTTTGACCGTTTTGAAGATGTTGTTTTACCTCCGAGAATGGGAGTGTGTAAGGATATTGATAATTATTTATTCATGCAACAGTTTTATAGTCTCAATGATACAAAGGGTGTAACAGCAATAAATATTCTCTCTAATGTAAATAACTGTTTTCTCTGTTCTTGTTAACTTTGACTTCAATATTTTGGCAACTTCAAAGTGCAGTGTGGGGACCATCAGCAGGGTTCTCATAAAGTATTTGTGGTATTACCTTAAATAGTAGGTTGAAAATACCCTAGATGGAGTCAAATTTCCTTAGATCCTGAACTATGTGATCATTTTAATATCTTTTTAACCCTTGACACACCATATTTTTATGTAATTATAATATTTTTTTATAGCAATGCATTTTTCTTTTACGAATACCCATGTAATTACGGAAGAATCGATAAATATTAACTTAGATTGTCAACATTTTACCTTAAATTACCCCAAATTACGCTAATCTAGGATAATTACCTTAAAAATGAGCACTGAGACCATGCTGCTTTGTTTACATACAGCAGTGCTACAAATATCCCTTTTTCAGTGATACGTGATCAAATAATGAATGTGTTGGATTTGATACTGGATGCGTTGCATTTAATATTTATTATATCTTCAGTACAATCCACTCATGTTGACAATTAGTCGGTAAGAGAGTAAAACAGTACCGGATAAAGATCATTCCACTTTATTTACATTTCAGTTTGTAACGATGACTGCTTTCTTAGCGCGTAAAACAGGCTGGCCATCGGTGATTTTATTGTTTTATTATTTATTTTACATCTAACTACTTTTTTGGATACTATATAAATAAAATGATGCAGGGTACTTATATATTTAGTGTTGAAAATATCAAGATAACTCTAATAATACGGTATATTAACACTTCATTCACTTCTTTCATCTCGTTTCCCATATATTGGTACCACTGCTGGTGTGGTCAGCTGCCCGCGTTAGCTACTCGTCACCCACACCTCTTGGAATTCGGGTAATCGCGATCACGACAACCATCATCATGGTAGTATTTACTTGGTGGTCATCGCAACTTCGGATGTCTAGGAATATGGCCGCAAGACAGGAAAGATTAGTGAGAGTAAAGGGAGAGTGAGAGGAAGACAGGAAAAAATAATGAAAATGAAGTGAGAGTAGTGAGAGTGATAACAGTGATTAAAAATGTGATCATTCCTTTGTAACACTATTAGTGAAGGACTTGTGTGGTGTTAGAATGAGAGTAAGTATTATCACCAGTGGAACAGGCTTACCAACTCTACATAGCACTGGCAATAGGGGTGGTTCCATTACTTTTTTTGCCGACTGTACACACATTGACAACGTTTAGTGATGAACACGGCAGTGGAGGAGATTGTACACCCCACCGACCCAGATAGCGAGATCAAACTAGTATTTACTACAAATCTCCAAAAGCCTCGAACCTCACCCTACACAGCCAACCTACTACCTGCAAGAGCCAGATTAGCAGTGACCACGTGATTTAACAGCACACCTGTAACAGTGTGGACTGTGAGCCCCACCAGAATGTTGGTTAAATATAAACGTCACTGTCTCGTCGGCTCACCATGCACCTACAGTCAGGGTCTATAAAAGACCACTATTGTACTCACGACCACCAAGCTCTGACACGAGACAAACTGGTAAACAACACCACCATACTAGACAAGGAAACAGACAGCAGAAGACTCTTCTACCTAGAAGCAATTTACATAGAAAACCTACAACTTTCTATAGACAACCAGACACAAGACCTGCAAATACTGCCCTCCAATAAACGACACATCACCAATACAGTCAGGATACCCACCACATCTACTGTTGAACCACAAGCATCTAACATTTTACTCATACGTAGCTCTAGTATCAATCGTCATCCCCCATCCACCAATCACTAAGCCGCTGATACGGTGGCCCCGTCCACCCCACATATCGAAAACAGATAAATACCGCTCATCTATGCTGAATCACCACTTATTCCTGAAGAACTAAGAAAAACTGTAAGATCTATTGAGAACATAAATAATAAACTCATAAATGCAGAACAAGCAATTTCCTTTAACCTCGTTTGTTTAAAATAGAATATATATATATATATATATATATATATATATATATATATATATATATATATATATATATATATATATATATATATATATATATATATATATATATATATATATATATATATATATATATATATATATTAGTGATTAAATATTTGTTATGCCCCCATATATGTTGGTTACATTATAAACATTAGTTTAATGTTGTATAAAACTATAAAATATGTATTAGTCTATTAGCTGACGAAACAGGTGAAAAATGAATCTCTACCTCTGCGAGACTGGATCTAACACGGGCCAGCAAAGCCAACTGGTAAATGAAGTAATAAACCCAAACCATCTGCACAAGCCTGTGATGATGATAACCTCAGGTGAACATCAACTTCCCTCGCAAACATGGGTGTGGGCTGTCTCTATTATTGCCATGTCCGATAATATCCTGTTTGCCATTAATATTCCAACGTATTTTATTATCCCTATCCCATACCTGTGTGGAGAAAGGAGAAAGGACTGCAAAAGCTCTACTCTTCTCCTTGGGCGCCTTGGAGATACAAGCAGAGGACTCGAGAAAGTATGGTTGTGTGAAATCTACTACAGTCTCTCTGGCAGCTGGAGGAACCAAGTGGATTGTGATTTTAGTTAAAGTTGTAGTTATAATAATAATAATAATAATAATAAAAATAATAATATTGAAGTATTTACCTAGCTCTATTAGCCGTTGTTCCTTTGTCCCTTACTGAGGTGCATTATACAGTATATATAATATGTTTATTATCATAAAAACAAAAATCAAATTTCATTCAGAAGTGTATATTTCATAAGAACTGTAAATTACTGTATGTAGAAACTGTAAATGATTATTATAATATTGTATAAAATATTTGTTTATTTTATAACAATTTGCTCTTCTTTAATTGTTTTACATTAAGGGGGGGCTGATAAATTTTTGACTAATAATTGATAATTTGGAAACGTGTCTTAATATGTCCTAAATATTATAAACAATACGTTTCAAGTAAGGAAAGTTTGAATTCTAAGTGTTAGGTAATGGTATAAGTCCATAAAAAGCATATGGTCGTACAGGTTCTCACGGAAAATCACTGCGTGGCCCCGAAAATTTATTGTTTACCTATACGACGTACCATTTTTAGTAACAAATAATTATGAAAAATAACACTTACAGTGGTAATTAGTATTTCGTTGCGTAGCCCTTTCTCTTGATGACTTTACGAAGGCGATTTAGGATACTGTCTGCATGATTACGATGTGTTTCTGGCTTAAATTCTTCCCAACACTTACGGAGCTCCATTTCAAGTTTGGGGAGGGTGAAGATGTTATGTAAACGGAGCTTGCCTTAAATGATGGCCCATAAATTCTCTATGGGTGAAATATCCGGAGAATCACCAGGCCAATCATTAATCCTTTCAATGCCACAGCCATGAAACCACTGAATCACATCCTTAGCTGTATGACAGGAGACTCCGTCCTGCTGGAAAATCTCGGCTTGTGTTTTTATAAAACTTTCTTCAAGGTAATCATTTAAAAGTTCAAAATACACATATTTATTAACTGTTGTGTTCTTAGGTAGAATAACTAGGTTTCCCACACCATAATAGGAAAAACAACCCCAGACCATTGTCACGGGTCAGCCGTGATCATAACGTAACGTACGTAAGTAGTAGGATGCTATATATTATATATATATTAACAAAGGAATACCACGTGTGGGGAATGTTCTAGAAGGCATAGAACAATGGAATTTTCCAGAGACAGAGGAATTTGAAATATAGGTACAGGCTATTAATCCCCAGGTAGACAGGAAAGGTCATGTCAGGTCAGGTGAGGTCGAGTACCCACTCACTCCATCCCGTGTCTGGAGGTACTGCTACAATTTTGCATTTAATAATTATGCTATGGGGGCATCTATTACTTATTAAAATTGATTTTGAAGTGGAAGGGAATCATAGCAAGCAGTTGCATGTTATGGGAAAAGTGATTTGCATGTATAACTAAAGTGTGAGTGACATATGTAAACGTAGTCAAGGATTAGGCCATACGAACACGTAGATATTGGACAGTCTTGATGATGAGTCACTGGCCAGGTAGAATGGGGAGGAGTCAGAAAGGTAATTAATCTCCACCACCCATACCTTGGTTTTGAATACAAGCAGTTGGTATAGTACACTCGACGAACGAACACCTCGTATCCAGCCCTCGTTGCTTTGCCTAGGGGCCTATAGTTTTAACGTAACGTCGAAATTGTTTAATTACTTTTTCACAAGACTTATTGTTAATTAACTCACTATTCATTCGCTAGACGAGAATCAGTAAGGTGTCATTTTATAGGTGAGGAGAGGGCTGGCAGGAATTTACGAGTGTGTGTGTGTGTACGAGGGACAGTAAACGAGTGTGGAATTGACATTGAAATATACCAACTGGGTTGCTTGATTTCCATTACTATTACGATAACGTAATTACCGTCTCCTGTGCGTGCGAGGGGAAGTGCTAGCTCGTGATAAGTATATTAAAGTAAAGTAATATTACTGTCCACGTGTACTACGAGCGACTGAGGGAAGCACGTGTGGAGAGGAGCGAAGCGACGAGGAGTAAGTACATATATATAGCTATCTATTGGAGCGTGAACGGAAGTGTGTGTGTGTGATTTTTGATCGAATTTAATTATTCATTTGTTGGCTTGGAATTTAATTAATAAATAGAGAAAAATTGGCATTTTTGTGTTGTAATTGACCATTATTGCATGCTCTATAATCATACATATATAGCAGGACGAACCCAGAAATAAATTTATTGTGTTGGAGGAAGGATACAGGGATTATAACTCTGGGTAACTCGCTGCAGCCAACCAACGAGATTACATATTTCCAGCAAGGTAAGCTTTGGTAATTATTATAAAGCTACATTATTGATATTTATCAGTCCACCCCCACATAATTGGCGCCCAACGTGGGGCCTGCTCTTTGTATTAATTCCAGTCACACACGCGCACACCTTCACGAGTAGATAGGTTACGGTTGTCCAGGAATTAAGGCAAAGGAAACAATAGAAAATAATTGATATGTATACCGTAGCGGAATTAATGGAGGAAGCCCGAAGCTTGGGATATACAGATATTGTCGAGATTCGACAGTACGTAGAGCGTCGTCAAGAGGAAGACAGGCTCGAAAGGTTGAGTCAGAGAGAGGCTGAAAAGGAACAGAGAGAGGCAGAAAAGGAAGAGAGAGAGAGAGAGCATGAAAGAGAAAGATGGGCACACGAACAGAAAATGGTGGAACTGCGAGCACAGGTGAATGGTAGTCAAAGCAGTATTGCAAGCCCGACTACAGTAACCCCGAGACTACAACTGGCGAAGTATGTAGAGGGAGACGAAATTGAACCGTTTATTGAGCGATTCGAGATGCTTGCAGACACATACGTCTTTAGTGACGATGTGAAGAAAATAGAGTTCCTTAACCTGTTCGATGGTAAAGCCCTTAGTATCCTCTACCGACTCGATCCTGACACCAGGAATTATGCGAGCATGAAAAAAGCTCTGTTACAAGCATATGGGGTGACGGTCGACGATGCTCGGAAGCAGTTTTTGAGTGCTTCCCTGCAAGATAAAGAGACCGTTGCACAGTTTAGTGCACGTCTCGCTAGCCACCTGGATCAGTGGTTTGATAAGGCCGAAACACCCAAGACGTTGGAGGGGATAAAGGACTTGTTGCTTCGCACGCAACTAGAGAAGTCTTGTCCTCCAGAATTGTCAGCTCAACTCAAAACCCATAAGATTAATTGCCTCAGGGAAATGGTAGAAATGTCGGATGCACATTTTACCGCATACGGTTACCACACGCGGGTTCAGTCGTGTGAGAATATCACTCAGTTAAATAAGCCTTCCCAAGACTCTGCTGGTTCATATAATCAGTCAAGTAATAATGATAATTCACAGCAGCAGAGTCAGGTTGTACGTCAACAACCTAATCCTCACTTTAATCACGCCAAGAAACAAGGCAATAATTATTATTCTCAGCAGTCAAGTCAGTACCGTTACCAGGGGAGAAGTAACGGGAAGAGTTATAATAATAACCATGGTGGTAATAAGGGTTATTATCAGCGATTGGCTGCTGCTACATATACGTATAGTGAACCACAGTACCCAGCTGTAGGTACGGCAGCTACGGCTAGCGCTGCTGGGGAAACTCCCGAGGGTGGAGAAGGATATACCCAGCAGACGACGGAAGCTCGTCAGGGTGAGAAGGACGAAGGGTTACATGTTCACGGGGACCATCGGTGGTTTAAAGGGAAGTGCTAGCGTTGTGGCAGACCTTATGTCACGGTTGCCTGAGGAAAATCGAGCGAGTAATTAATTATGGGTTACGATTAGGATTCAAATTACTCGTTTTATTATTTATCTTCGAGTGCAACGAGCACAAACCCTTTATCCAAACTCAGATTTGGGGTTCACCTCGGTCTGATGTTTGGATATTGCATTGGGTCTTCCAAGACTTGGGTTCCAGCGGTTATCCCTGACTCGAGTCTTGGATGATTAATTAATATATATATTGCCTTACAGGAACTGATGGCAGTTGGACGGTCTCCAGAATAATTTTTTGCATTTTATTATTACATATTATGTAACAATGACACAATGTATTACATACACCACACTTATATATTGTTTAAATGTGTACTATTGGTACTAGACATTACCAGGTATAATTATTCTTGCCACGGAGTTTCTCCTTAGATTTAAAGTTAAAGTAACTGTTAGGAGTTTTTCACTCATTGGCAAAAATAAACACTTAACTGGTATTAAGTCATGACACATACAAGAATGAGTGAAGTGTGAGTGAGTTATTATTGTAATAGTTATACATGCAAAGACGTCATTACCACTTCATTATTCTATTAAACATTGCATAGAGCAATGTCTCTTCTGTGTGTGCGAATGTCACGGGTCAGCCGTGATCATAACGTAACGTACGTAAGTAGTAGGATGCTATATATTATATATATATTAACAAAGGAATACCACGTGTGGGGAATGTTCTAGAAGGCATAGAACAATGGAATTTTCCAGAGACAGAGGAATTTGAAATATAGGTACAGGCTATTAATCCCCAGGTAGACAGGAAAGGTCATGTCAGGTCAGGTGAGGTCGAGTACCCACTCACTCCATCCCGTGTCTGGAGGTACTGCTACAATTTTGCATTTAATAATTATGCTATGGGGGCATCTATTACTTATTAAAATTGATTTTGAAGTGGAAGGGAATCATAGCAAGCAGTTGCATGTTATGGGAAAAGTGATTTGCATGTATAACTAAAGTGTGAGTGACATATGTAAACGTAGTCAAGGATTAGGCCATACGAACACGTAGATATTGGACAGTCTTGATGATGAGTCACTGGCCAGGTAGAATGGGGAGGAGTCAGAAAGGTAATTAATCTCCACCACCCATACCTTGGTTTTGAATACAAGCAGTTGGTATAGTACACTCGACGAACGAACACCTCGTATCCAGCCCTCGTTGCTTTGCCTAGGGGCCTATAGTTTTAACGTAACGTCGAAATTGTTTAATTACTTTTTCACAAGACTTATTGTTAATTAACTCACTATTCATTCGCTAGACGAGAATCAGTAAGGTGTCATTTTATAGGTGAGGAGAGGGCTGGCAGGAATTTACGAGTGTGTGTGTGTGTACGAGGGACAGTAAACGAGTGTGGAATTGACATTGAAATATACCAACTGGGTTGCTTGATTTCCATTACTATTACGATAACGTAATTACCGTCTCCTGTGCGTGCGAGGGGAAGTGCTAGCTCGTGATAAGTATATTAAAGTAAAGTAATATTACTGTCCACGTGTACTACGAGCGACTGAGGGAAGCACGTGTGGAGAGGAGCGAAGCGACGAGGAGTAAGTACATATATATAGCTATCTATTGGAGCGTGAACGGAAGTGTGTGTGTGTGATTTTTGATCGAATTTAATTATTCATTTGTTGGCTTGGAATTTAATTAATAAATAGAGAAAAATTGGCATTTTTGTGTTGTAATTGACCATTATTGCATGCTCTATAATCATACATATATAGCAGGACGAACCCAGAAATAAATTTATTGTGTTGGAGGAAGGATACAGGGATTATAACTCTGGGTAACTCGCTGCAGCCAACCAACGAGATTACATATTTCCAGCAAGGTAAGCTTTGGTAATTATTATAAAGCTACATTCATTGATATCTTTCAGTCCACCCCCACAACCATTAACCCGGGAGGGTGTTTTATGGTCTTCTGTGTGTAGCGAGGATCAGTGGGGTCTGAGCCAGGGCGTCGCTGCCACTAACATAAGAAGGTACTCTCATCACTCCACAACACAGTACGCCACTTGTCGAGAGGCCAGTTTTGTACTTTTTAGCAAAATAGAGCCTCCTCTTCCTCTGGCGATCATTTATCATTTTTTTGCGCGCCTGATAAGACCTGTACCCATGGTCACGATGCAAAGTTTCCTATACAGCACGGAGGGACACATCACTAAGTAAATTATTATTTTGTTCCTTTATTTCTCTTAATGTAAGGCTGAATTTGACTTGAAGCTGTCTGTTTAATATGTTTCTAGTCCTTGCAGACACTTTTCTGGGTCTACCTGGTTGCTTCTTGGGGAGGGGAAGTTAATCTTCTCCGCTAACTTTAAATCGGTGAATCAAGTCCTGCAATGTTCTTAACTTAATTCCCTTTAATACACAAATTTCCTTGTTGCTGTGCCCAGCTTTGAAATGATCAATAATTGATTGAATTGGTTTGCTGTCAGTATGTTTGCAACTTATTATATTATGGAAGAAAATCACAAAAACACAAGGACGTCACGACACAATCCGGTAACTGTTACATACCAGTGGCAGTAGGGTGTGAGTTCGGCCCTACTATCATCCCCCCCACCAAGGAGTGGGGAGGGAAACGTACGTCGCTGCCAGACACACGATTCAAGCTCCAGGCAATTCCCGGGGTCACTAACTGAAGGGTTGCGTGTGATCGCCAGCGGTTTTAATATGGAAGTTGGGGAACAGAGTGTTGGCCGAATTAGATGTATTTTGTAAAATCTTCCCCGCGATAATTACTGATACATCGTACGTCTGCATTTTAAGATGTTGTTATTCAGTAATTATATTAACATCATAGATAAGAATTGGTGTGCAACATACAGTAAAACAGCAATTACAAGCATAAAATAGTACAGGGGTTGGCAGAACTAATAACATTTATATTAGTTCATACCTGCACCTTTGGCTTAAAACAAAAAAACACTTATGTTTCTGAAAGAACAATGCTCTATGTTAAAAAAAATGAGAGCAATCAGAAATGTTTTTCACCTCTAATTATACATTTTTATGAGGCCAAAATCATGCGGGAAAGAGATCACTTCACCAACTTTGTTGTTAACAATTATTTTATCTGGTGAAAAGTGGCAGTTTTACTTAGGTTCGTGACGTCGGGAATTAAATTCCTTTCTTATCTTCTAATCTAATTTCTCATATAAAATATACTCTATCAGACTTTATTGAAATGCTTCATAGGAAACATTGGAACCAATACACCAGGAGTCGAGTTGCTTTGGGTAGCCTATATATATCTTAAGGAATTACTGCAGTCCACTTAATTTATGTAATTACTTATTCTACTAATAATTTGCATAATCCAAGTATGCTAACAACTGTGTAATATTTACCATTAACAATACTATAGCTTACTTTAATATTAGTGCATGCTTATGGTTCTCCATGAACTGAACCTGCTGAATTTACTTATCTTAGTGTCATGATTACTAGTGAAGATTATAACTAATTCAAATACTTATTAATATTAATTAAGGTCTATATTTCTGTACTATATCAAATATTATGGTATATTCTACTGAGATCAGCTCGGGCTGTGATTGGCTCTACTTTTTCCTATGGCATATACCCAGTCAAACTTCGGTAATATGCGACGGGGCTACCTCCATCATGGAGATAAAAGCCTGGTATATGTATGTACAGTCGGCAAAAAAATGTTGTTACCACGCCTATGTGAATATTAACATCGGGAAGCGTGGTAGGATTGGTACTCTGCTAGACTGGGCAGCCATGCCTCGTTTGTTTACAATTTGTCGTAAGTCTGGCACACTGATTGGCTCTGTTTTCTCCTATGGCATATACCCAGTCAAACTTGGAGAACATGCCACCGGGCCCCAGGTGGACCAATCTTATGTGGAACACTGTATATTCTCAGCCCCTCACCTGAGAGGATTCGAACTCCCAACCTATAAGTTTCGAGTACAGGAGAGGTGGCTGAGTGGTTAGTATTCTGGACTCGTTATATATATATATATATATATATATATATATATATATATATATATATATATATATATATATATATATATATATATATATATATATATATATATATATATATATATATATATATATACTTGAGAGAATTAGATCTCTCAGCTTATAGGTTACGAGTTAGTGAATTTCTGAAAACTATATTGTGAATTTGTTTGTCAGTCTCTAATATTTATTGATTCTGTCCTATTATATATTGTCCTTTTTTATTATGCTGGACAAAAAACAACAACAGCACTCATTACTAAAATCAGCACTATGTAAAGTGTAGAATTTTTTAAGGAAAGTACCTGTAATTGTTATTTCGTTAATTGCAAGGTGGGCTTCCCTTCGTGCCACCATCCCTATCATGCCTGTCACTGTTCCATCAGGCTGGGGACCACCCCAGTCTCCGTCCCCAACCACCACACTGTACCTGCATCAAATACAAAACAAAAGTTATATTATATTAAGAAATGCATTATCAGGACAGAATCATCATCAGCATTATCAAAATTCCAGTTCTTCCTGGTCAGATCAGAACACAGTACAGAAAAGAAAGAAATATTCAGTAAAATGTGTTATACTCACATTCACTATTCAATTCAAGGCCATAAAATTCTTAACTCCCTCATCACGATAAATATTTAAATTAACCTTAGGTACTATACAGTCGGCGGCAAAAGTCCTGTCGCCTCACTTGCTTCACCGAGGCACGCAATGTTCATAGACTCAAGATTATTAGGTGTAGAAAACCTGCGTATCTTTCGAGTCAATGAACACTGCGTCTCAGTGAAGCAGGTGATGCGACAGGACTTCTGCCGCCGACTGTACAATGAGCCATTCCATGGGCTGGTAAGTTAAACCGGGTTTCCACTATCTCATACGAAGGATATTTTTATTATCAATGTCTAGTACGGTCGGCAGCAAAAGTTCTGTCGCCTCACTTGCTTCATAGACTCGAGATTATTAGGTGTAGAAAACGTGCGTATTTCTAGAGTCCATGAACACTGACTGTCTCAGTGAAGCAGGTGAGGCGACAGGACTTCTGCCGCCGACTGTACATGGAACTACATGCTAATATCACACTACAAACGGAATCTTATGAATTAAAAACACAAAATCCCAGCCTGATCATCACCTTAACCATTCTTTGACTAGCCAAAAATATTATTTTCACCCCTGTCACGTACAATGAACTCTGCTTCTATTACTTCCTTCCAGTATTTCTTCCTGGGGGAAATGTTGCCACTTATTTATATTTTAACTCTCCCCATCCCCTGGTGTTGGCCATCCTTGAGTGGCTTGTACTCCTGGGTCGTCGTGGCCACAAAGTCACTTTCTGTTGGGTGTCGATGGCAATGAGCGAGCTGATGCCCTGGCTAAGGCTGTGGTCTCCAATTTTCGGCCTCCTGCCGGGCGTCATTCTGTCCCTGCAGTGGACCTTCGAACATATATAGATGCTACCGTTCGTTCCTGCTGACAGGACAGATGGGACGCAGTCGGGCTAACAAGCTCCGCGACATCCGCCAACGCCTTGGTTTGTGGAGCTACAGCGGCCTGTCCTGCGGGTGGGAGACGGCTCTTGTCCGTGTCTGCATTGGCCACACATTATTGACTCATGGCTTTTTAATGGACAGGATTCACCCTCCCTACTGTGACGATTGTCTGGTCCCTTTGACAGTACGGCATATTATTGTTGAGTGTCCCAGTCTTGGGGGCCTGCGTCGTAGGCACCTCTCCGAGTACCGGGTCAGTGACAGTTCTTACAGTCTCTCCCGGGTGCTCGGGGAGGAGGCTTGTCGTGTGGGAGGGAACACCCTCTCCTATGTGGAGGAAGCTGGCCTCCTCCATAAATTGTGATTTTATTATATTTTTTGGTGTTTAGATGGTTTAATATTATTTAGTCTTAATTTTTTTTTAAGTTAGTTAAGTCGACACGTTCTTTTAGTAATGGTGTTTTTTTTAGTTTGTATGTAATTTAGTCATGATACCTGTCCCTTTCGGGAGTTTACATGCCAGCATGTAAGACAGACGTTAAACCGAATATGATAATGATGATGAGGATAACAATTTTGTGTTGGGCATTATATGACCCTAGCTGTTGCGCCGCCAGATGCCTAGTTTCATCAATGAATTAATCAATCAATCAATCTTAAACAAAAAAGAGGGTACCCCTCCAAATCTACAAGCACAGACGAGACAGAGTAAGTCCCATCAACTTCCCTACGCCCAGAGAGGTGCATGCGTCTTGAGTCCCCAAGTCTTATATACACTCCAAAAGGAGGTGTCGCACAGACTGAGGGGCAAAATAGTGATCACAGTGCTGTTGAGGGGGTGCCCTCTCCATTAAATATCTATGTGGCTAATACGGAGAAACCCTATGACTGTCACCCATCTCTTACTTTGGCCTCCATAACTCCAGTACTCAATACTGGTCCAGTTTTAATACACTCCGAATTAATAATATCCCGATTGATTGATTTAATGCCATAAGGCATTTGGAGGCACAGCAGCTAGGGGTATATACCGCCCAACATAAAATAGTTATCTACCTCATTAAAAAAATAAATTAACACACACCAAACAGGCATCACCACCACGAAAGGGACAGGCAGCATGATTAAAAGAACATACAAACTAAAAGGCACATTTATACTTAATGAACCCTGGTGAGGGCTGGTTCTATCCAGAAATGAGGAATTTGAATCCTCTACCATACCCTGGCCTGTTCTGTCTGTCTCTCTTACTATTTCTCATTCCTTCTGGGTAGCTGACGAGATCGTCTGATTGGGTGGCACAACAAGGAAGACTACAGACGGTGGGAATGTTGGCTCACGGGTATATACCTGTGAACCAGCAGTCCCCTTGTCTGTTGCCTTCGAAGAAACAGATCTCGCTATCACCCTGACTCCCATTTGGGGGTCCGAGCATCTGCACGGCTTTGGTCAACCAGACTCGGGACTGCTCGGCCAGACAGTCTGGGGAACTACAACAACAACAACTAACTGAACCTGATTAACTGAAGTATGATATAATAAACGATCAAAAATAAGAAAACACTGAAGTATCTAAAAAGCCATAAATATAATAAAAATCACAATTTGTGGAGGATTCCAGCCTCCTCCACATAAGAGACTGTGTTCCCTCCCACACTATATGCCACCTCCCTGAGCATCTGGGAGAGACTGTAAGAACCGTCACTAACCCGGTACTTGGAGAGGTGCCTCTAACGCAGGTCCCCAATTGATTGATTGATGGATATTAGGCACCGCAACATCGAGGTCCTATAGCGCCAGAAAAAGGTGATAGAGAGGGGTAACAGCAAGCAGGAAGGAAATAAAAAGAAAAGAGGGACAGTTGAAGAACTGAAAGTCAGTGGCTGTGGCCGAAGGGGCGCCGAAAGCCTGTAAGTATAGCCCAAATAACTACAGGCAATAACCTCTACGGGGCGCAGGTCCCCAAGGCAGGGACACTCGACAATAAGATGAAGTACTGTCAGAGGGACCAGACAATCATCACAGTATGGAGGGCGAGCTCTCTCCAGTAAATAGCCATGAGTCAATAATGTGTGGCCAACGCGGAGATGGACAAGAGCCGTCTCCCGCTGGCAAGACCGGCTGCTGTAGCTCCACAAACCAAGGCGCTGACAGATACTGCGGAACTTGTTAGCTCCGAAGGCATCCCATCTATCCTGCATGCGGGAACGAATGGTAATATCTATGTGGGAATGGGATAACGCCTGGCCGAGAACTGGAGACTGTAGCCTTAACCAGGGCGTCATCCTGCTCATTCCCATCATCACCCACATGACCCGGAATCCAACAAAATAAAACTCTGCGGCCACGAGGACCCAGGAGGACAAGCCACTCGAGAATGGACAACACCAGGAGATGGAAAGAGTTAGAATTGTACAAGGCCTGCAAGGCACTACAGGAATCTCTATAAATAGTAAAGGAAGGCTGAGGGAGAGTAAAAATAACTTGGAGGCCATATGAAATGGCTGAGAGCTCAGCAGTAAAAATCGACATGACAGAAGGGAGCCTGCCACCACGGCAAAAGTCAGGAAAGACAACTCCAAAGCCAACTCCAGCATCAGACTTTGACCCATCTGTGTACACAGGGAGGGACTCCCTGTGAGTGAAGGCATGTTCTAAAACGAGGGAGCGAACCACTGGA
This sequence comes from Petrolisthes manimaculis, assembly GCA_034508575.1. Lineage (NCBI taxonomy): Eukaryota > Metazoa > Arthropoda > Malacostraca > Decapoda > Porcellanidae > Petrolisthes > Petrolisthes manimaculis. The sequence goes on from JAWZYT010000264.1 coordinate 1,054,977, forward strand.
GGAGGAAAAGATTCCTTTTTGTTTGTAAAACAGGTGCAGGGAAAAACTTCTAGAAGAAGCCATGGAGCCACCCTGGGGACCCTCACAGGACGAATCTGAAAGTATTTAATTCCCATCTCCTCCATAACCTTCCTGACCCAGAAGCCAAAGGGCCATGGTGTACAAGAATGTGAAAGGTAGTAATTAGACATGATATCAGATGACACTGCCATGCAAGGAAGGGAGTTGGAAAGTCGATGTAAACAATGCCAACAACGAACCATCTAGGACTGGCGACGGAGATCTAGAGGTGGTTCTTTAGCGTCCACCAGGAGACTGGGGATTGGGGACGACCTGAACGCTCCCGTTGCCAGACATACCCCAGCATGATGAAAAGGGTCTAAAACTCTGAGACAGGCATCTGTGGCAGAGGAGTATACCTCACACCCATAGTCAAGTTTTGACCTAATAAGAACTTGGTATAGGGTCGCCCGATCAGCCCCCCAGGAAAAAATCGAAACCCATGAGAACCAGTCTAACGTGACACACAAAGGCAAGCTGCATGCGCCGCTCCGCCACTGACATACGGGAGACAGCAAACCAGATTGCTAGGTCGTCATCGTACATCGAGTTGGCTATACCGTCCAGAAGGGATGAGGCAATGGCATTAATTGCTACTGCAAATAATGTGACACTGAGGACGCTTCCCTGGGGGACGCCCTCCTCTTGTGCAACAGATACTGAGAGAGCTGTACCAACCCTGACAGAAAAACTGCGACCACTGAGAAAGCGACCTCGCAGGCCATATACATAGAGCTGCTGCAAGATGCCATATTGCCATGTAGTGTCATACGCTTTCTCTAAATCAAAGAATACACAGATCAGGTGTTGATGTCTTGCAAAGGCCTCATATGCAACAGCTTCCAACCGAACCAGAATGTCTGTAGTGGAACGATATTTACGAAAGCCAGACTGGGACGGAGACAGAAAATCACCCCGTTTCAAGAAGTATACAAGTATACCAGTCTGACATTCACCATTTCCTCAAATAATTTACATTAAATACAGGTGGAGAACTAGGAGAAAACTTCCCCGCCATCTTACGGATTCTCCTGAACACTTGGGTGAGTGGAGTTTTACTATTAATTGAAGACACATAGGCCTTCCAAGATGCACGTCGTGCCTCTTTTAAAACTCGTCTAGCCCGGGCTCTTGCCCGTCGGAAGTCCTCTAAAAGAGTTGGGTCCTCACGTTTGCGACGAAGGCGAGAGAAAGCAGCGCGCTTCTCCCGCATAGCAGTGGTGCAGACTGGTGACCACCAAGGGACAGGACGTTTGGGAAAGTAGCCAGAAGTTTTAGGGATAGAGTTGAGAGTGTCAGAGTGGAGCATATCAGTGAAATATGTTACAGCCTCGTCAGAGCTACTAAAATTGGCTACTGAAGAGACGAAAGTAGTTAGCTTTCTAAAATACTGCCAGTCATCCTTCTCTAATTTCCTCCTAGGAAGACGAGACTGTGGTTTGTACTTGTTACCTTCTAAAAGTATAGGGAAATGATCACTGCCATATAAATCAGGCAACACTCTCCAAGTAAAATCCAACAGAGCACCGGGTGAGCAAAGGAAAATGTCAATGGCGGTAAAAGTCCCAGTTGGGCTATTAAAATGTGTCACATCTCACGTATTTAAAACCCATAATCCCTCATCCTTAATAAAAGAAGCCAATAAAACATCACTGGGGTTGATCGAACTATCACCCCACAGAGGATGACGCCCATTAAAATCACCCCTCTCTACTGTAACAATTCCACTGAAGGACCTTGAACAGTGTTACTTTGGTCCTAGTTTTTGGGAAGCCTCATGGAGGTACTTCCCACTACCACCTCGACCTGAGGGTCTACTCAAACGATACGTTTTATCAAATCATGGTTCACTAGAAGAGCGAACCCGAGGATTAGTACTTGGGGCAGTAATTGGGACCCGTAGACGAGTCCTTGAAGCATCTGATATGAAGAAGATGAAGGTATATGAGCAGGGATATTCTTAGAAACAATTACATTAGTATTGTCCTGTGCAGCAGTGGTATCACTGACTCAGGCAGACACATCAACATCCATAATATAGGTGGTAGAATCACTCCGCTGTTCAAGCGGAGGAGAAACTGAATCTTTTGAAGTTGCAACATCAGTGGCATCCACATTAACTTCACGCTCCTCTGATGGTCCTGAAGGAAACTTGCGGGAACTTCTGTTGAATCAAGAGACTCAACAGAGCCACGAGAACGCTTCTGGTGACATTGAGAGGAAACTACGGATGAGTCCTCAGAGATGGTTGCCTTATAAGGAGGAACATCTATTGAGTCAAGTGCCTCAGAGGAACCATGAAGACGTCTCTGTGGCCGTTTAGCTGATTTAAGTTTCCTTTTTGGAGAGCGTGTGGCAGCGTGAACCTCTACCACATGGACACCTTTAGCTAAAATCTGAGAATTGTCATCAGTTGAACTTCTATAAGGAAAATAATATATGATACTGCTAAATAATGAGAAAAATAATTACTGACCAAAGTCTTATCTCCACATTGGGATGTTTTTTTCCTTCATTATCTATATACATAAAGCTAAATTTCTGTCTGTGTGTGTGTGTGTGTCCTCGATGCACGCCCTGATCCTTGGTCCTAGAGTTTTGATCGCTAAAACCTGGGAAGTGTTTTCGACCTATATATAAAAAAAAAATTCAATGATCAATGGGGGGTTGGGGGGGATTCGAACCCCTGGATTAGTGACACGCACAAACTCTCTCTCTCTCCCCCCCCCCACATGCTCTCTCTCTATCTATTTCTATCTCTATCTTTAATTTCAGAGAGAGAGAGAGAGAGGGTGTGTGTGTGTGAGAGAAAGGTAATATTGGTTTGGTTACATTTGTGTGTGAGAGAGATAGAGTGTGTGTGTGTGTGTGTGTGTGTGTGTGTGTGTGTGAGAAAGAGTGAAAAATAGATATAATGTGTGTGAGAGATAGAGATAAATAGATAGCTAGATTGTGAGAGAGAGATAGAGAGAGAGACTGTGTGTGAGATAGATAGATAGATAGATAGATTGTGATACGATACGATACGATACGATACATTTATTTGGCCTCAATATTACAAATTGTATGAATAGTACATGTTTACATTAAAATATATGAGGAAACAGGTCTGTTAAGCCGAAGCTTCTATATAGACCTGATGCTACTAGTATTATTTTGCCGTAGAAAATCAGCTAAAAGGCCTAAGATTATAAACAAATTTATCTTTATCGTAACCCTGATACCATTATAACTATAATATCCAAACGAAAAAAATCAATACAAATAAAACAGTACATGGATGATATGAAATAATGGTTACACAACCTCTTCAAAATGACACACAACAGTCTTATTTAAGAAGAGACTGGTTATGTTGTTTAATTAACTAAAAAACAGGTATGATATATGAATGAAATACAAGTAATATGATAATATATGAATGACATAAATTTAATGACAATAATGTTAAAAATCCATACAAATAATTTGTTTAATTAACTAAAAAACAGGTAAAATATATGAATGCAATAAAATTAATATGATAATATATGAATGCAATAAATTTAATGATAATAACGCTAATGTAATTAATAATGTTAAAAATTAATACAATTAATTTGTTTAATCAACTAAAAAACAGGTAAAATATATGAATGCAATAAAATTAATATGATAATATATGAATATAATAAAATTAATATGATAATAAATGAATGCAATAAATTTAATGATAATAATGTTAATACAATCAATAATGTTAAAAATCAATACAAATAATTTAACTAAAAAACAGGTAAAATATATTAATGCAATAATGTTAATATGAATTACATAGGTTTTGCTTTACCTTGAATTTAAAAGTATTCAAGGAAACAATATTTTTAATTTGTTGTGGCAACTGGTTCCAACATCTAACTGACACTTTGTTGAGCATGTGATGTTCTACATAATGGTAATCTTAGTGTAAGAGAGAGAGAGAGAGAGAGAGAGAGAGAGACTGTGTGTGTGAGAGATAGACTATATATACGGGAATAGGGGACAGGCTTGGGGTGGGGGGGGTTTGAGGGTGTTGGAATAGGGGACTGGTTGGGGGGGGGGGTAAAAAGCCTGTTCCCTACCGCCACACACCCCAAGCATGCCCCATATTCCCGCACCCCTCTAACCCCCCCCCCCCAAGCCTGTCCCCCTACCCCCCTATCGTAAACAACACACACTAGGGTACACACACACATACAGTACATACACACACACACACCGTATACACACACACCATGCACACACACACATACACATATACACTCACACATACATACACACACACACACACACACACACACATACACTAGGTAAGGTAAGGCTTGGGGTGGGGGGTTTGGGGGGTGCGGTAATAGGTGGTGGTGGTAGTAGTGGAGGTGGTAGTGGTTGATGTAGTAGTGGTGGTAGTGGAATTTGCATTTGTTCCATATCAGTATTGTATTATTATATCCTTCGTTTATTTAGAACTCTGTGATCGGGTATGATAATTGGAGGCTTCTGATTCCTCTTGTCTATGCCAAGAAACAAATAAGTTCCTTACGTATAGCTTCCACCGCCCTTCGGCCACAGGCCGCCAGCCCTCCGCAGGAGCTAGCGGCTCTTAGCCAGCTAGTAAGTACGTAATGAAGAGAAAATCTACATTTCGTTTTACATCTAGGGTTTTATCTAAGAATAACATAAATTACAATAGTTCTATAATAAGAAGAGTATTATTCTTTGATAATATTACATCGAATAGCAGAACTCGAGATGTTATGTTTTGAGTGGCCGCTATGATGCGATGCGATGGTGTTGAGGGATAGCCTTTACAACGGCCCCTCTTCTGTCGTTTATTTCTTGCTTAGTTCCTTTAATTTATTTTCCCTTATTTTCCAGCACTTGTAGAGATATTCTTTTGCATTTTCTAAACATTTTCCTCTGTCGAATAACAGCTCTCCAAATGAGCTGTGACGTTAAACTGCCAGAACTGGATATATCGTCACACACATTTCTCGGTCGGTGATCTCTTTCCCACATGATTTCGGCCCCATAAAAATGTATAATTAGAGGTGATAAACTTTTCTGATTGCTCTCATTATTTTGAACATTGGGCATTGTTCTTTCAGAAACATAGTGCTTTTTTGTTTTAAGCCAAAGGTGCAGGTATGAACTAATATAAATGTTAATAGTTCTGCCAACCCCTGTACTATTTTATGCTTGTAACTGCTGTTTTACTGTATGTTGCACACCAATTCTTATCTATGATGTTAATATAGTTACTGAATACTAACATCTTAAAGTGCAGACGTACGATGTATCAGTAATTATCGCAGGGAAGATTTTACAAAATACATCTATCTCGGCCAACACTCAGTTCCTCAACTTCCATATTAAAACCGCTGGCGTTCACACGCAACCCTTCAGTTAGTGACCCCGGGAATTCGGCTGTCACCGCAGCAAACGAAGAGAGATTCCATTACTAACATATATTAATTAATAAATCCCCTACTTGAACACTTCAACATTCTCTATTTAACCAATTCCATTCACGGACTAAGTAATTTAACACCTGTTATCACTATTACACTTACACTACAGTCTACTTCAAGAGTTATCTTTATTTATTACCTGTCACTGCAGCAAACGAAGAAAGACTGAGTGAGACACAAATGTTTCACTCCCTCATTCCCTCGTCTCTGCTTTTATGCTCCTGACAAAGTAGTCCCATGGCTCCTATATTTCTACATTTCCATTAGTTTCACCCTTATAGGTGAATCATACAGTTATATTTTACGATTAACTTCTATCCTTCTTATTCTAATAAATTTCCTTCTTCCTCAGTTAAATATAATACAGTTTTACTAATATTCAGTACAGATATTGTTCCACCAATAGAAAAGGGATTGTCCTCTCTTTGGGACCATACCTAACTTAATTAATTTTCTAAGCAAGTTCCAATTAATAATGCTAGTATCACAGGAGAGTTAGGTACGTAATTATACATTATATTTATAAATGCAGGTTATTCCCTGTATTCAATTACTACTTTACATTCAACTCTTAATCAACACATATTTTTCCTATCCCTAACACTTCCCCTAAATGACACTTATTTCTCTTTCACCAACTATAATAATTATTTCTATTGTTTATCTACTATCTCTAACTAACAACATTATTTATACCTTTTATCCTATTAACTTTATCAGAGTAAGCCTACCCTCGATAATCTCGACCTGGCAAAGTTGTACCATCTTACACTTCAAGTTTACCCTATTATCTGTAAATATTCTAAATAACATTATATAAAAAAATAAAAAAAATAACTGTTAACTGGAATCGTTGCCACAACACTAGACCTGCTAGGCCTACTCATTTTTGCAGACTTCTGCATATCATTACGACCAGAGAGTGACGTCTCGAGGGCCCGGTCGACCACCGCTCGAGGAAGAGATTTGGGCTGTACTTTATCCATATATTATTAATATTATGTTTTTGGCCCCAGGATCCAAGAGATACCACCAGTTTGATGAGGGGACAGAGCGCTGGTCGCCGTGGGCGGGGTACAGCCGGCTCCACTGCCGAGAGGGCCCCTGCATCTACACTCTGCACAAGAATTGCAAAAGCCTCGTCTACAAGGTTATTCCCAGCTCATGGGAAAATAAATAACATTAATTACGTCTGTTAAACTTGTAATAATGGGTATTACCACCAAACTTCAGTTTCCATCCTTGCATACCGAATATATTACGGGCAATACATAGGATTTACTGATCTCGGTTTTATTTGATGAAATCATTAAAGAGGCCAGATGATTGATAGTTCATGGTGCCGTCACTTCGATTATTTAAATATCCTCAGTTTTTATGTAATTATTCCTCAAGTGTTAACGAAGTCAGTAAGTTAGAGAATGTTGTTAACAAATATCAGATTGCTGAGTTTGATACCGGCTCAAGGAAAAGGGCTCTGATACCTATTATATCAATATTATCATGACATCTATAAACTAGCCAAACGTGCATGAAATATGTTCCTATATCATGATATCCTCCATTTATAATCTTAATAGTAAATCAGCAACTGATTTATCGAGCAATACTGTACAATGTAACATTCTACACCATGAAATATAGGAAATTAATACATCAGGAATCACTTGGTGCCTACAGTATGTTACATCTGCATGAACACAAAATTCCTCACATATACATTATTGTTTCATTGTTATTCGTTTCGCTCATCATCCAAGCTTGCCAACCACCATATCCATCTCTCGTGAGTGCTTCACGACTGGGAGAGGGAACGCTGACAACACTGCAGGGGCCCTCGCGGCAGTGGAGCCGGCTGTACCTCTTCCCCCACTGGCCCACTCGTTTTAAAAAGCAGCCCCAATGGCTCGAAAGTTTACCCAAGACAGTGCTGAGACCCCCTTCCCCAACATCTCCCGGCCCAGACACCCAACCATCCAACATAGGACTGCCCCTAGAAGGCAGTCCCTCTGGAGGGCAGCACTGTTGGCCCGTACTGGCAGCCTATTGCAAGGGAACCATTTAGTCTTGTCTCTCACTGGCGACCCCACTAGCAGGGGAAATCCTCTCTCCCCAAAATCGGATCAGAGCAGGGGCCAAAGACCCCTCCAGCCCAGCTCGCCAGGTCTCAGAGACACGCAAGCCCCCCCCCCCCCCCCCCACCTCGTCAAAGCGATTCCCGTTAGTTTTATTTTTTTTTAAGATGCCGGAATTTTACAGCAGTTGAGATTTAAATGGTAATCTTATGATTTTAATTATTTCGTAATATTAATTTTTATATTTTTTATTATATATTTTTTTCTATTATACTGATTATTTTATTATTATATTTATGAATTTTATGATTGTATATTTATTAAAAATGTTAGTCCATTAGTTGTATCAAACATCTATATTTATTCACCAGGCTGAGACCAAGATGTTGCACTGTCAGGAAGTAAATAAAAATCAATCAATCAATGATCTTGATGTCTGTATATTAGAGCTGGCACAATTTTCTTCATATAATATTTTCAATAAATAAATATAATGAATCTACGTTAGTGATATGCGCTTCGATAATAGGACCGGTTTGAGATTGTCTTTAGGGAAGGTTGTGGCAGAATGGATACTATGACAGACTGCAGAAGTCATGGACCCAGGTTCAAGTCCACGAGAAACGTCTGGTTGTTTTCAGAGGTAATATGATGGTTCTGTTATTTTTCAAGTATCCTGACTGTGCCAACACGTCAAAAAATACCCCCTATATCATCATATTATATTTTTCTGTGAACACTTTCCTCTAGATCTGAATAATTTTTATGGATGCTAAGTATGCTAACATAAGATTTTCGAGGTATTACGGGTGCGTGTCTATGCGTTTAACCCAGTTATCATCCTTTCTCGTCATTTGTTTCCCGTTTTTTGTTCCATAGTCGAGTAAAAGTCCAGAATGGGCCTCTCCCACCTGTTTCAAATAGACAGTCATCTAGAATACAAATATTCGTCTTAATAAAAGTTTGCCCACTTTTTGAAAAAGTTGATGTTCTCATTTTAGAGTTGGTGAATTGTTGGTTGACACTGGTGGCGGTGTTGCAAAAACTGATATGTGCCTGCCTATGGGAGATAATTCTTGAAAATAATATCTTGTTAGTCTCTTTCATAGACCTTCTAATAATCTGTCAGTACTTGTTGAAAAGCTCATTCGATATTGGTCCTCTGTACGTCATTGGTTCCGACGGTGGTTACGTACAGTACTGGTGCTTCATGTTTTCGGAGTCCCTGCATACTTCTTTATTTACACTGGCTATCAAGTCGTCAAAGCTGCCACTCAGGATGCAGAAACGCTTCCTGGACTTGGGTGCCATGCAACTAACCACAATGAGACCACAATGCTTGAATCTGGAGAGAGTATTGGCATGTGGTTATTGGTATGAAGCTCCTACTGGGACATGCGTTTTTCCTGTATACGCGGAACTCTTAACAGAGTTTGGACTACTTAGGGCTATGAACGGGTGCTGATGATGATACTGATGGATAAATTGAAATGCTACACATAGTTATGCAGGTCAATGTGTCAGGATTTATAATAAAAATATGTAAGTCAACAGATGAAACATTTCCGTTCTGTTTACGATCGTTCAACCAGCTCTTGTGTTACAATAGCTATCAATATAGCTTTAATAAGGTGCACGGATATGGAAAACTTAAACATTTCCTGAATTACCATTAAACCCCTTATGATTAGGTGGCAGGATATCCTGCCAGTTCCAGCACTGCACCAATTCCGCCAATTTGGGCGGAATTTTATTCTTGGCATTAATTCTTACATATCTTTGTACATGTCTTGGTACTACAGCGTGGGTCACTCAGTGTTTATCCTACTACGACAGTGGCTGAAGCTCGAGGCCTTAATTTGACTGTGTCTGATTTGGTACTCCCATCTACTCCACCTGTGACCAGGGTGACCAGATTTCTGGAGCGGGAATATGCTAGACATCAGCTGAAATTATGCTAGATTGGCAAAAAGTATGCTAAATCTTTTGTTGCTCTTCATACGATTGGTTTCTGCTGTATTTTATTGTTAATATAGTATTATTTCTAGGTTATTAACTGTATACAGTATGCACTCATATAATTATGAACAATTCTTGCAAAGAACATTAAAATTATAATCACATTCTGAAAGTTTATTTTACAATTATTTGTGCAACATACACTAGTAGATTGAAACTCTAATACAGTACAAGTACAATGTTTTCAATGTTACCTGTAGAAAATAATAATGCTATTTAATTTGTGAATTGAGTTTGCAAGTTATGGCCGGTTATGGGTTCCTATTTTTCATACATTTTTGAACTAAATTTTTGAAGCAGCAGCAGCACACGTCCACCCTTCTTCAACGCCTGTGATTTCCTGCTCTAGCTAGAGCTTCATTAAAACTTCAAAGTATATGGACTGTTTCACAATTTCCATTAATCATGATACACTAAATTAAACATGTATAGGTTTATCCTGGCCTTTAATCCAGAAACTACCGTTACCCACAAGTGGTAAGTTATAATCGGGCTAGAAATTGCTCGAAGCTCATTAAATTATGCTAAAAATATGCTAGATTTGATACTATGCTAAATTTTATGCTAGACACACAATTTTCAGGAAAACTATGCTAAATTTAGCATTATAATGCTAAATCTGGTCACCTTGCCTGTGACTTCACCCCACGTGCACTATCCCAGTAATCTCCTGCAAAGTGAACTGCTGGAAAGTGTGTCACAATGTGCGAAAAAGGGGATAAAGTGGACGATGGTGACGATTGGCGGTAGTCAAACTGGGCAAAATCCACCTGCTCTCTGGCTGAAAATGACTCCTCTTCACCACATCATATCTCCGTAACCAGAGTGCTGGGGATGTTTTCATCGGAAAGATGTATATTTGATGATGAGAAAAGACTCAAACTGTTCATAAGCATTATAACAGCCGAGATGACTTGTTACTATCAGGGTGTACAGCAGACGCCAATACTAAGTACAACTTTATTCTTAATTAATAGTAGGACAGTGGTAAGGAGTGGGACCAAGCACCATAGTAAACCTTTTTGCCTACCTGAGTTGAGTGTTGCCAAGAGTATGGATTAGTAGTGTTTGTGTAGTTTTGATAGAGCTAGTGTAGTCTTGATAGAGCTTGTGTAGAATTGGTGGAGCTTGTGTAGTCTTAGTAGGGCTTGTGTAGTAGCGTGGCCTTGGCGGGATGCGCTAGGTGCAAGTAGCTACGGCAGGAGCGAAAGTGGAGGCAGATCTCGCTAGGAAATCCCGGAGCAAAGTGAGAGCGGGTTGTGTATGATTTGAACTCATGCGCCAGAGCTAACAAGAGAAGGCTGGGAAAGCGTAAGGCCAGAAGTATGAAACGCACTGGTGCTTGGGTCACTACAGCATTAAAGGTGGGCGTAGGAATAGAGACTTAGTAAAATAGAGCACACCTTACAATATTGTCCAGAAGTTGGCGCTCGGACCTAAAGGGTTCAACAACAACATCGTAGGATAAGAAAACTCCAACTATCAGATGGAAGTATGGTAATAAACTTCCGTCTGCCAGTGTGGGTTTTCTTCTCGTCACTGACAATCGTGCTAGAGTGATTCCTGTAGTCCAACAATATCGGAGACAATTATTAAGGTGTATTCCACGACAATTATCTGCTGCAGCTACATAGGAGAAAATGTGGATTTTAAAGTCCAGTATATAATGGCTCCATAAATTTAATTACTCTATCACTATATTGTTTATGTTTATCCTTTCCGTTTCCGAAAAATGGAGAAACTTCATATATTTGCATTGACTTTTTTATTCTTACTTCAAAACTCACGTGAAATTAAGAGCCTGGCTCAACGTCGTGAGGATGCTGACGTCGATACCCGAGTCAGCCACGAAGACTCCCTTTGCATCTTTCCGGAGACCGAACCATGGCCAGTTGTCTTCGGCAACAGCCGCCTGGATAGGAAAACGTTATGATAATGTGTATGGGATAATGTTTTACTAAGGGTTTATCGTACACTGAAAATCTGAAATAAGTAAGGTCGGAAATTATTGATGTTTTTTACAAGATTTTTAATAACTGAATTCTAGTGAGGAAATCTTTCAGTAATAACATTATTAGAGGCTTGGTACACACAAACACACACACAACTTTCATAATAAAAATGGCTGTGTTGAGAAAACAGGGGCATTTATCAGACCTACCTTGTTGTTGGGGTGGCTTGATGTTACAACTAATGTGATGGGTGGTAGAGCAATGTGTCAAACGAGATTTAACTCATGAAAAGTTTTGTTGTATTGCAATATCCATTATTTGGCCCTTGGGGAAGTGAAGGTTCTGAGTGTATTACTAATGATGATTTTTCTACGAGGTTACTTGTAGCCATAGCATTAAAAAATATTGATACTGTCAATGTTACAGTGTATAACAGAAGGATAGATGCAATGACCAAACTATACAAAAAAGAAGATACAGTTGAGGGTAAAAGCAGGTAGAGGAACACGTTACTGAGAGAGGAAACTTTGGAAATCGGTGTTCAGAAGAGGTGGAAATTGTAACAGAGTTATGGACGTGATTATCTATGACGAGAAGAAATCCACACTAGCAGACAGAAGTATATTACCAAACAGTTTCGGTGGACACTTCCACTATATTTCGTCTTGACAACCGTCTGTTAATGTGTGTTTTATTCTCGTCAACAGAGTTTCTGTGTTTTGTTGGAGTAGAGAACAAGGCATCATATTATGATTCATCTTAAGGACTATAGCTCACACGAAGATACAGACACTTGGTGAAGTGGAGGTGTGGTTATGCGATATAAGACTTGACTGCTGAAGTAGCTATAGATCCGGCTGAGAGCATCAGCTATGCAGTTTTGTTTCCCCTTTATGTGGTGGACTTCCAAATTGTATGCCTGGAGATAGAGGGCCCACCAGAAGAGTCGCTGATTGTTGAATTCATTGTGGTTCAGGAAGGATAGCCCCCCTAACGGGAACCACCTTGCCGAGGTGGGGGGGCTTGTGTGTCTCTGAGACCTGGCGAGCTAGACTAGAGGGGGCTCCGGCCCCTTTTCTGCCCATATATCGGGGAGAGAGGGCTTCCCATGCTAGGAAGGTCGCCAGTGAGAGACCAGACTAAATAGTTCCCATCTTTCAGTTCTTCAACTATCCCTCTTTTCATTTTATTTCCTTCTTGCTTGATGTCACACCTCTCTATCACATTTTTCTGGCGCTATAGGACCTCGATGTTGCGGCGCCTAATATCCATCAATCAATCAATCAGGAAGGATAGTCGGTTGTGGTCAGTATAGACGTGCAGGGTTGAGTGTCGGAATAAAAGTAACACTCAAACTTCTTTATGGTGATGACAATGTAGAGTAACTCCTTCTCAATAGTATGGTACTGTAATCGATGTTGAGGCAGAGTGAATTTGGCAGAGAAATAGGCAATCGGATGTATTATTTCGTCCTTGTCCTGGAGTAGTATTGCTCCTACAGCTATGTAACTGGCGTCAGTCTACAGTATGAAGGGCTTGGTTAAGTCTGGTGTGAGTAGCACAAGATCCTGGACCAGATAGTTTTTGAGTTGTTTGAAGGCCCTCTGACAGTCGTTCGTCCCGTAGTAGGGCACAGTACTACTAGTCAGACGAGCGAGTGGGGCCGCAGCTGGAGAAGATTGGGCAGAATCATCGATAGTACCTTGTCATGCCCAGGAAGCGCATCAACTCCTTCCGGGTAGGAGGCACAGGGTAGTTGACGATGGCGGATATGTTGGCTGTCTTCGGACCAACTTAGCCTCGTCCCACTTCATGGCCGAGGTAAGTCACAGTAGCCTGGGCGAAGGTGGTCTTTGCTAGTTTCACAGTCAGGTGGGCGTTGCACAGCTTCTGCTGCACCATTGAGATCAGGGGCCGGATACTCAAAATAACTTAGGACATCCTATCTAGGCTAGGGCTCCCTAACTTTCCCAGTGCGCTTAAGTATAATCAAAACACTTACGACAGCATACTCGAAACCTTTGGCAGCCGTCTTGTTCTAAGTTAGGGTGCTTGGAATTAGTACAACCCCCAGGCAGGCCTAAGTGGAGTTATGACACCAAACACCGTTGGGAACATGATAAATCAATTCGGATGTACCAAAAAGATTAAGAAGGACTTTAAACTTTTTGGCTGTATTACCAAAGTGCACCACTTTGTTGTTGTTGGAGAGACTACTGAGAAAGCTTTGTTGTATACGTAACCACTCCAATGTCAGTGATGATCACTAGAGACCAAAAAATTATAGGGTTTATAATGATTACCAACGAAAATAGTATAGATTTCTGTAATAAACTTTGTAGTGCAATATTTGAATTATTATAATGAATATAATAATTAACCTTCGTTGTGTTGGCTCAAAGAAGGTTTCAGAGGTTCAATCCCCTACTTATTGCAAGTTTATCAACAATAATTTTATTTACATGAGTCCTTTCGATATGTATGCATTTATATTTATAGTAACAAGGGAAATATGGTGTATGAAACAACCAATTACAATAATTTACTATATTTTATTAAAGACTTCCTACTCAAATCACTTTTAATTAGTAATCAATTTCAATCTAACACACAAGTTTTGATAATTACAGAGGTTTGTTCATAGTCTCATGTAAATTTTCAATGTTCTTCACATCAGTAAATTTCAATGTCCACACCTTATCATTCACTCGTATACCTTACCTTACACTGTCAATTGATTGTGTTTTTATTCATCCAACAAGACAGTGCATTTCAATCACGAACGTTGAAGATTATAACTAGTAGTGATACAAAATTATTAATCTTAGCTATGATTTGCAAAAGGGGTAGATGAGAGCTGATCGATTACGTGTGTTTACTGCAGCTGTGAAGTCAAGACTGCTGTTTCAAAACTACTGTCCCAGGCCAGCAGGTATGCAGCTGACCTTGTGACCATTCACAACTGTTCTATACTTAATGCCTGACTGACTTAGTCTTCATAGTATCTCACATTCACACACCAGCTATACATGCAATATTAATGACACCACGAAAATTAATCACGGTAATTATCCACTTCACGAATCATAGGGAAAATATAATGAGAATATCTGTGTGCCCGCGAATCAATATTAACAAACCAACGAGAGGAGAACCGAACAAGACGACCGTTGGAGGGGTAGCAAGAGACGGTGAATATACACCACTTGTAGCTCATTCTATCCCCCCCCCCCCCACACACACACATTTGCTCAACAACTAGTAGGCTGCAGAAGCGAGACTCCTATCTATCTATTCAGAGACCAAATGTGTCACGTCGACTGGTAAATTTGCCTATCCCTATGCTTACGACATTATTTAATGTCACGAGTCAAATATATATATATATATATATATATATATATATATATATATATATATATATATATATATATATATATATATATATATATATATATATATATATATATATATATATATATATATATATATATATATATATATATATATATATATATATATATATATATTGAAAATATCTGGGTGACGATTGTAAATGAACGGGAACCCGGTAATGAACGAACAGAACAGGAACTCTTTGCTCACACTCGAGGGTAGCGTACCAGAAGTTCTTCCAAAACCTAATGGTTCAGCAGGTGTCGACAAACCACATCAAGTGGCAGGCTCCGGGGCAGCAAGTGTCGGACAGAGGGTCAGGCCAGGCAATAGTGCTCTTTAGTGTTAGCACAAAGCGCTCGTAACAAGCGGCAATCAGTGATGGGAGGCTCACCCTACATCCCAGCAACCTGCCACGGTAGCCGGATTAAGCCTCAAACGAGCAGAGGCTACATTGTGCCCCTGAAACATGAGGCCTCGACGACGGTAGAAATATTTGTGACGGCAGACAGACTCGTAATGGGTGATGGAGATGGTGAAGGGCCTCTCTGCATCCCTGCCTCGCCGTACAGAGAGGAGAGCGGCAGAGCAGACTCTAGAGAGGTAATATGTCAGGGAGAGAGGACGTCCAACACTACGAGGAGGCAGATGGCAGGCTTGCTTTGCAAGTCTGTCAACTCTACCATTGTGTCGTAAACCTACATGGGATGGTACCCATAAGAATTCGACAGTCAAGTTACGATGACGTAAAAAGGCCAAAAGCGATAAAATCTGCTGAATAACAGTAAAGTGTGTGGGCTGAACACTAGATAGGGAATGAAGGGCAGGTTTGGAGTCACAACAAATAGCAGCATTCACTCCACGTTGACAAGCAAGGCTAACAGCATCCAGAATAGCATACAGTTCACACAATGTTGAGCTGGAGTGGTTACAGAGACAACAGCCAACCCAGCCCCCTGGAGATGACCACGTCCGGTGAAAAAACGGCACAACCTGCTTTATCATCCACTTGCAATGAGCCATCAGTGTAGAGGCAGTATGGATCTGTGATGGAGGACGTCATTGTTTCTATGTGTTCCAGAGCCAACTGTCGTTGTAGAAAAGGCAGCTTCGACTTAGAAGTAGGTCACATCAGGTGTTGGTAGCATCCACGGAGGAGGCCCTGGGGTATACGTCTGCAACCATTATATCTATTTTAAAACGATGGAGCATAGAGAAAACAGACCTTATAAGAGTACGTCCAGCAGGTAGTATGGGAAGGACCGGGTAGTATGGTCTAAAAGAAGTCCTGACTAACTGAGAGTAATGGGGTGAAATTTAAAACATATAATGTCACAAATCCATAGTGATTTAGGTGTAATTTAAACTACAAAATATTCATGGTCGTAAAGGGGTGGAGTCAGATAACCAAAAAGATGGAATATTGTCTCATTGGCATGAATCGTGTATACTATGCAGTTGTGAAATAACCTGACTGGGTCAGTCTGTTTGGTATAACAAATTAAAAAAAAATTGAAGTATATTAGTATAATACACTGAGTATACACTAGCAACAAGGGATAAACAAAGTTTCGGCCCACCTTGGGTCCTATTTAGGTGTGTCAAAATGAAGGGTGGAGGGTGATATACTGTATGTCAGAGGAAGAAGTGAGAGAGGCAGGCGGGAAAGTGATTAGGGAATACAGTAAATGGGAGGGTGAGGGAGATCAGAGAAGTGGAGAGAGTAACAACGAAGTTGGGAGGAGAAGGAAGGTATAATATACTCCTTACCTATTCAGTTAATGACAACTGCACTGAGTTTTAAGACTACGTAATCAAATATGTATTAATATCATCTGACTTTGAAATAATGAAATAATATGTTAATAAACAATCGTCCTCGAGGGGTTCACGAAGCTTCATATTTTTTTACTTCATAAGACGGGAAACATTGAGGGAGAAGGAGGGATGGAGGAAAGGGGCGGGACGCATATTAGTCAAGTCTGGAAGAGTATATTTCATAGGGAAAATTAGAGCCAATCAGAGCTCGAGCTGGCTGTCTGAGCCAATCAGCGCATGAGTTGCAGTGTTACCATCTCTCCCTCTTTCAAACATACATACACATATATACATTCTCTATCTCTCTCTTATACTTAGCTAGGGGTGAACACACACACAGATAGAGGGAGAGATGTGTGTATATATGGTAGAGAGAGAGATGTATGTGTGTGTGTGTGTAAGAGAGAGAGAGAGAGAGGGAGAGATAATAATAATACTGTGAAAGACAGAAAGCGAGTGTGTGTGTTTGTGAGAGAGAGAGTGAAAAGGAGTGTGTGTACAAGAGAGAGAGAGAGATAGTGTGTGTGTGTAAGAGAGAGAAAGAGAGACAGTGTGTGTGTAAGAGAGAGAGAAAGAGAGACAGTGTGTGAAAAAGAGATAGTGTATGTGTGTGTGTGTGTGATAATAATAATAGTGAGAGAGAGATAGTGTTTGTGAGAGAAATGTGTGTGTGTGTTTGAAAGAGAGAAAGAGAGAATGTATGTGTGTGTATAAGAGAGAGAGAGAGAGAGAGAGAGAGAGAGAGAAAGAAAGATGTATGTGTGTGTATAAGAGAGATAGAGGCAGAGATGTATGTGTGTGTATAAGAGAGAGAGAGAGAGAGAGAGAGAGAGAGAGAGAGAGAGAGAGAATGTATGTATGTATGTTTGAAAGAGAGAGATGGTAACACTGCAACTCAGGCGCTGATTGGCTCAGACAGCCAGCTTGATCTCTGATGGGCTCTAATTATCCCTATGAAATATACTCTTCCAGACTTGACTAATATGCGGGCGGGACTTACGAGAGAGGGGAGAGGAGGTGAGATCAACAATATTACCATCTCAAATCAAGTCTCTCAGTCAGGAAGGGGGCTCGAAAAATATGTCCACGATAGTACATCATACACAGTTGAAGCACCCTTCACAGTTTTGGCAGCCGGAGGCAAATAGTCCACATCATCGAAATACTGCAAGGAGTCTGACGAGGCATCAACAGGTCGCTTGGTAGAAGTTGAGAAGGTGGAAGGCTGCAACCTGAGCTGCGGAGTGACTGAGGAAAGAGGGGGAGGGTTGCAAGAAGGCAGCTCAGGCCAGTGATCCTCGATAATAGACTCATCCTCTTCTGACATGGCCAAGTCAGCCTCCAGGCAGGAAGTCACA
Source organism: Petrolisthes manimaculis (assembly GCA_034508575.1). NCBI lineage: Eukaryota > Metazoa > Arthropoda > Malacostraca > Decapoda > Porcellanidae > Petrolisthes > Petrolisthes manimaculis. The sequence continues at coordinate 1,073,141 of JAWZYT010000264.1, forward strand.
TCCGAATCTGCACTCTCTATCTTGCCAGGCAAGGCCTAGATAGGAAGTGAACAAATGAACACACACAAACACACGAGCATAGACACACAGAACCACAACAAAACATACAAACCACAAACAACAAATATCAGAAACAGCAAAACCACAAAAATGACGAGATAGAATAGACAGAGAACACCTAGATCACCACAGAAACAGCAACAAACAAACAAGAACATAGAAACAACACAAAAAACAACACAAACAACAACACAGGCAGAGCACCAGGAAACACGTCTTCACTCCATTAAGCTTGGGGCGAGACTGCCGGGCCAAAACTTATAAAGCATTTATGATATTATCATAAACTTCGTCTTAGTTATGATTAAGAAATAACTTTCCTGTCCTAAGCACTAAGTCTCTATCGTAACGCGAGACTTAGCTGGGTAAAAATCATAAACTGCTGAAACAGCTATCTACTAAATATAGCAAAATAAATTGTGATATTGTTATAATATATATATATATATATATATATATATATATATATATATATATATATATATATATATATATATATATATATATATATATATATATATATATATATATATATATATATATATATATATATATATATATATATATTTAAATAATGGTTCACATAATATTATACTTTTTTGATAAGCAATCCATAATATAATGCAAAATATTGTGTGAAACTAAAATTTATGGACAAGACATACCGAGTACCTAAGTGATTTTAAACAAACACAAACTCAGAGAACTTAGTGTTGCCGGATCTACATATTTTTATATAACTCAGAGAACTTAGTGTTGCCAGATCTACATATTTTTATCTGTAGATCTACGGATTTTGTGCCTGATTTCAGATTTTTCCCATCGGGGGTCGTTGTATCCAAAATATATTCACAATTATAGCGTAATTATTTTTCAAATTGTATATTATAACTAGATTTACTCTGAATTTTATCAAATATTATAGCAAATTTTGCTTTGTATTATGGCAACATTTTTAAAACTAGCAACTATGATTTTAATAATCTAGCTGTACGTTTAGGTGCATTCACGTTATGTGCAGCCATGATAGTAATTTCTGTCACTCTGTACTAGGTGTAGGCTACTGCGGTGTTTATGCCTTGGCGGCGAGTGGCAGAAATAATTTCATTATTTCTACGGCATACACACAATTTTGGATGCTTATGACAAAATCTTAAGCCCCTAAAGATACCCCCGAACCCAGTTTTAGCTAAAACGAGAGTTGTGACGAGACATAAGGACTTAGGACATATTCTTAGGGATTTAGGACTTTTATTCGATATCTTGAGAGCTCATGAGAGAATCATAGCGGTAAGACAAAGTTAGTGCTTTGTAAGTACCGGCCAGGCTGATGACTATGTAGTACATTCCCATTATGAAGTTGAAGATTCTCATGACTCAACTGATATGGCAGTAGTAACCAGGCACATCACCAGGGATTTGATTTGATTTGATTGATGGATATTAGGCGCCGCAATATCGAGGTCCTAAAGCGCCAGAAAAAAAGTGATAGAGAGGTGTGACAGCAAGCAGGAAGGAAATGAAAAGAAAAGAGGGACAGTTGAAGAACTTAAAGATGGGAACTATTTAGTCTGGTCTCTCACTAGCGACCTTCCAAGCATGGGAAACCCTCTCTCCCCGAAATTGGGGCAGAGCAGGGGCCGGAGCCCCCTCTAGTATAGCTCGACAGGTCTCAGAGACACACAAGCCCCCCACCACGTCAAGGCGGTTCCCGTTGGGGGAACATCACCAGGGAAAAACTTATTTTCATGAAAAACAATTCATGATTGCATGTACTCAAAATCTATTGCATTGTAAAACTTATAACATACCTTCAATAATTTGCCATGCAATTTTTTTAAAGGCCGTTGGTTGCTGTGGTATGGGGGATAGGAAATACCACTTCCTTCATTCCTCACTAAAACCACATTCTCCTCTATTCCGTGCTCTTCCTTCCAGGTCCCAGTTATCTCAAACCTGTTAAAGGAATTAGGTTAAGAGGCATATATATTATGTGTGTATAATTGATGATTTATACGTTTGAACGGTACCGTGCTGAAAGAGGGCTTGGACGTTCAAGTTGTACCGTGGTTGAGCGTGGTCGGTCAGCGTGGAGGAATACTTTGCTTGCCTGCTGTTATCATATTATCAGTGTTATATTATTTTACACACCATCACCTTATATGTTTTTCCTACTGACTTCCTATGTTTCTTTGGTTGTGGGGTGTACAGCTGGTCAAACTCCCGTGAGGCCCACCCAGCATTGTCAACGTTGACCGAGATAACCCTGAATCACTAGTTGTGAGGTCTGCTCGTTCGAACCATTCACTGGTGGGAGGGAGAAGTAAGGAGGGGTTTGAGGAGGGTAAGGGGGGGGGGGTGCCTATACAAGAGAGGTGAGAAATTATTTTTGGGAAGTGAAAAATGTGTGGGGGTTGAGTATATTTATGTTGATTGAGGAAGTATTGACTGATGAAGCCCAGTAGGTTGGTGAGTTGTGGCAATCCCCTCCAGATATATAAGCAGGGGAGAGCTGGCTGCCGGTTGAAGGGGGGGGGGGGGAGGACTGATTGTTTAATGGTTATACTCGCCCAGCACGCGAGAGATGCCGAATTCAATTCCCGAGTCAGTAGAATTGTTGGACAATTTTCCCAGCCCCCTATGTTCCATTTCATCTAGCAGTAAGAAGATACCCGGCTGTAAGCAGTAGGAAGTTGTGTTGATGTAACAAGATTGACTGCCCTAATGACCAACACCATGAGTCGATAATCATAAAGCCCAAAATCCTCTCATTTTTCTGCCGGTCAAAGTGCTGATCATGGAGGTATAACAAATAAGAGGCGGCATGTCGTCACAAAAGTTAAACTAACAAGCTATTGGTCCAATGTTTCCCTTCCCCATTTTGCCTCAAATCAAATATCAGCTGATCACTTTTAAGCACCTCGTTCCTGCATTGTCCCAAAACTTTTGTCTTTTCTTTTTCAGAATGACAACTTGTTCAGTGTATGGGTGTAACCAGAGGTATAGGATTAATTGATTGATTTATAGATGCCACAACGCATCTGGCGAGACAACAGCTAGGGACATATAAAGCCCAACATAAAATAGTCATCTACATCATTAATAATATATGTACAAACATTAAATAACTTTCACTACCCTGCAAGGGAGAAACAGCATGAACAATAAGCTATATCATCGAAAAATCACAAATTACTCAAATATCCTACTTAAATAAATTAAATATATAAAATAATTAAAATACGAACGAAAAAACCATTAAACTTCACTTACCTAAGAAAAAATACCATAAAATTCATAAATTGTACAATTTGTGGAGGAAGCCAGCCTCTTCCACATAGGAAAGAGTGTTCCCTCCCACACTACAAGCCTCATCCCCGAGGACCTGGGAGAGACTGTAAGAACTGTCACCCACCTGGTACTTGGAAACGTGCCTACGACGAAGGTAGCCAAGGCTGGGACACTTGACAACACGATGCCGCACTGTCAGAGGGTCCAGACAATCATCACAGTGGGGAGAGGGAGCCTTCTCCATTAAAATCCCATGAGTCAATAGTTTATAGCCAATGTGGAGACAGATAAGAGTCGGCTCCCACGAGCGGGAAAGGCCACTGTAGCTCCACAAACCAAGGCTTTGGAGCATGCTGCAGAGCTTGTTAGCCACGATGGCATCCCATCTGTCCTGCCAGCAGGAAAGAAAGGCAGCATCTATGTAGAGTGGAGGGTCCGCTGCATGTAAGAGATGACGCCTGGCAGGAGGCAGAGAACTGAAAGCTGCAGCCCTAGCCAGAGTGTCAGCCCGCTTATTCTCATTGACACCAACATGAGCAGGGACCCAACAAAATGTACCTCAACAGTCACAACGACCCAGGAGGATAAGCCACTCGAGAATGGCCAACACCATGGGATGCGAAGAATTAAAATTTCCCAAGACCTACAAGGCACTACCGGGATCTCCAAAAATAGTAAAAGAAGGCTGCAAGAGAGTAAAAATAACTTGGAGGGCATATAAAATGGCCCAGAGCTTGATAGTAAAAATGACAATAACAGAAGGGAGCCTGCCTCCACGACAAAAGTAAGGAGAGACAGCTCCAAATCCAACTCCATCATCAAACTTTTACCCATCAGTGTACACAGGGTGGGAGTCCCTGTGAGAGAAGACATGTTCTAAAAAGAGGTAATGAGCCACTGGTGAAGGAAGAGGTTCCTTCTTGTCTGAAAAGCAGGTGCAGGTTTAAACTTCTGGAAGAAGCCCTGGAGCCACCCTGGTGACCCGCACACCACAAATCAGGATGTCATCAATACTCATCTTCTCCATAGCCTTCCTGACCGAGAAGTCAAAAGTCGATGTAATCAATGCCAACAACAAACCATCAAGGACTGGTGACGGAGATCAAGAAGTGACTCGTTAGTGTCCACCAGGTGACTGGGGATTGTGGATGACCTGAAGGCTCCAATCGCCAGACTATCCCAGCATGATGAACAGGGTCTGATACTCTGAGACGGGAATCCGTAGCATAGTAGTACACCTCAAACCCATAAACTAGTTTTGACCTAATAAGAGCATGGTATAGGCGGTGGTCCGATAAGCCCCCCAGGATGTATGATGGAAGATTTGATTTTGATTGATGGATATTAGGCGCCGCAACATCGAGGTCCTATAGCGCCAGAAAAAGGTGATAGAGAGGTGTGACAGCAAGCAGGAAGGAAATAAAATAAAAAGAGGGATAGTTGAAGAACTGAAAGATGGGAACTATTTAGTCTGGTCTCTCACTCGCGACTTTCCTAGCATGGGAAACCCTCTCTCCCCGATATCGGGGCAGAGCAGGGGCCGGAGCCCCCTCTAGTATAGCTCGCCAGGTCTCAGAGACACACAAGCCCCCCCACCTCGGCAAGGCGGTTCCCGTTAGGGGAGTGGAAGATAAATATGTAAAGATGGAAGATACATATGTAAAGATGGAAGATAAAGATATATAGATGGAAGGGAAAGGTGTAAAGATGGAAGAGAAAGATGTAAAGATGGAAGAGAGAGACCGAGAAAGGTAAGTGTTTCCCCTGAGTAAAATGTAGCAAAAAGGCACCAGTATGGACATACATGGATAAAGTTAACCCTAATTACATTCCTTGTTTGATATGCAATGACTCTTTAAAATATGGTGGTTTAACATCCAACATGATAAAACACATATTAGAATTAAGGGAAGTATTTTATGATAGTACATAATCGATAATGTACACTGTGATATAATGGATGTGATAGTAATATAGAATTAAGTTAACAATCGCGAGCCAGGGAGGGTAATAGGTTCCAGAACCGGTTCTGGTGGTTCCGCCAGTCAGAGACTCGGAACAGTGAGTACCGAAGAAAACGGTTCCCGCCCACCCATACTGCAATGGTTCGAACTCCCCCCCCAACCCCCCCATTGGTCATTTAAAAAATAATTTCTTGTAGACTGAGGACACTTCCCAGGTTTCATCGATCAAAATCATGTAACTCTCTCTCTCTCTCTGAGAAAGGAGACCTGCTTAATATGTAGGGCCATATGTATAAAAATATGTATGTGAATGGGTTTATAGTTATATAATGCGGTTTATGTTTGAGGGTTTACCATGTGATCTGAATGAGAATTCTTAGGGATACTGCATACCAGTATATTTGTTTTATCTTCATCGTTTCCATATTTACTAAGGTAGAAATGAATATTTGAAGCCTTAAAACGTATCACAGCACGAGCCGTGAGCCCGTGAAGCAAAGCCAGGAAGATCCCTTCCCATCACTATCAATTGGCTGATGTATGACAACCACAACAAAGAATAAAATACGAGTTATGCCAGTATGCGTTATAATTCAATCTCCAATCATCTCCGTCGTTATTATGTTCAATTTTCTACACCTCTGTCACCTCCTTGTGGGGTAGGGTATAGACTCAAGGAACCCAGGGTGATAAAGAAACTCCCTTCCGCAACTGTACCTTAGATATGTCAACAGGATCTTTAACCTTATTTTGTATATACTAAATCTCTTTTTCATTTTACTTTACGAATCACAGCTTTTCTAGCTGATAAGAATTGCCGGAAAATATGTATATAAGTTCTACGCGGCAAATATGTACTATTTATGTATATTTCAATATGGAATAATGTTATATGCTAGTGTGTAATGAATATAATTGGCGGTTGCACTTACTTTAGCCAAATAACCTTTCTAATAACTGTGGGTAGGTGCCTAGAGATGGGATGATGTTACGTTCCTTAGTATTGTTGATCTTTTACAATACGTACCTGATCTGGTTACTAACAGGGTCAGCATAGGATGTCAAAAAGGTCAGATGATCATCTTCCCTCATCTGGACCACAGTCACCTGTGCAAAGGAAGGCGCTATAATCCCCATAAAGGCTGCGATACATAATATTTGAATAAGACAGTAGCATACTAATGTCCCAAATTTGTCAGTCATTTTAAATGAGGTTCTCCAGCCACTCATCGGAGAGAGTAATGGATAAGGTGATAATTTTATTATGTTAGTTTCTTTTAATTTATAAGGAACTGCAAAACAGTAAAAGTTCAAGGGCTTGTCATTTGAGGGAAAGGACATAACTGGATAGGGCTAAAGGGTTTCCATGTGTGTGTGTGTGATTATTATGAATCTTCAAATGCACAGTCATTGGGTTCTCTATTGCTACCAAACAATTTTAATCTTGGGGTTTCGTTTGGGGACCAGTCCGACAACCTCCGCAAGTGTAAGGGCGCTGTAAACTTTATAGGCATCATAAGAGTTGTAGACTGGTGGTGATTCACTACGCTGAGAGTAGAAGAGACAGGGGTACGGAGCTGTCAGCTTAATAAGCACATTTGGGTAATAACCTGCTATATCTGTGGGTTATCTCAGTAACTACACCGATGAAAATAAGTGTTTGAGATCCTGGGTAAGATCAATCTTTCTCATTACATATCTTGTGTAAATGTATATTGCATTACAGATTTTTTTTATTAATTAAGGCAATATTAGTTTTGGGTTGATTGGGAAGTTACTCGTTTCTTCTAACTATTCTAGAAAAACAGACGACTTCATTAATACTAATAGGGGATCTGTTTCGTTGGATAGTTTGTACTTCAGTTTTCCTAATATTTCACTATATATAGATATATAGATTTCACTATATATAGATTCCACAAGGCATCTGGCGACGCAACAAATACGGTCATCTGCCACCCAACATAAAATGGTCATCAACATCATTAATAAAATATGTACAAACATTAATTAAATAAATTTCACTACCCCGAAAGGGAGAAGCAGCATGAATACAATGCTATATCAAATAAAACTCACATATTTCTCAAATATCTTACTTAAAATAAATATATAAAATAATTAAAATATGAACAGAAAGATTAAACTTCACCTACCTAAAAAAGAATAGCCATAAAAATAATAACATTTACAATTTGTGGAGGAGGCTGGCCTCACACACTACTGTAAAGGTCTGATTTTTGTCCCCTTACTTTATATGGGAGGTGAACAAAAACCCATGGTCTTTTACAAAAACAAAAACAAAAACAAAAAAACAGTGTATGATATTCTATCCTATCACAGTATCGACCCGGTCTGGAAATAAAATACAATTGAGTAACTGAACTTGCCTTGCGAATACTAAAACAATCATACAAAGGACAAGTCCAGTTCCTCTTCAGTATTGGGTATACGCTGCCACCACTAGACCAAGTCGATCAGAGGAACCAAGTCCACACACTGATTGGGTAACGTAGCGTTAGCTTAGGCACGCGAGCAATCAACCCAGAATTAATTTAATGGGGGTTCGATCAGTGTCATAAATTGGGAAGTTATATCTACAAAGGAACACAGTCTTTTTTTGTTACATCGGTGACGGAATACTCAACTAATTATAAACCCGTTTATTATAACTTGGCACATATTTTTTTTAAACAAGAATAATACAATAAAAGTTTTCTTGTCCACTCCCTATTCTCCCAATCCCCAATCCTAATCCCCTCTGGGTCAACTACAATAGGAACACTTCCGTATTTCGATAGTTGCCAAAACTAATGTACATATACATACAAAATAAATATTACAATGAGATATTTCCCCCCTCCCGACATATATCCTACTCCCTTCTGTACTAATTTGCCGAAGCAAATAAATATACTATACAAGCACTGAAATATTACACCACTGCACCAGTTATACTCAAATACTGAATTGCCAACAATTTCTTAACTATCACTTTATATACACATGGACTATACTCTGCCAAGGGAGTGTGCATTAATGCAAAGTCAAGGGAATATACTAGGTCTGATCATGCCTGTACCATTTTTCACCTCATCTGCGCATGACGTCACGGCAGGCCTCCTCGGGATAGACTCAATAGGGTGTTTTCGGGTGACGTCACGACATTCACGGCAGCCATCATGGTCAGGAAGGAGCTTTGTTTACAAGGATAAGAGTTGCCAACTTAGTGCTTTTGGAGCTCCATCTAATGCTTTTTAAAGTGATCTAGCGAGAGTTTCGTATCCTCAGCGTCTTTTCTAGATTATATTTACAATGTTTTGTTGCGCTTTTTATTGGTGTTTTTTTTATTTTTTCAGAATCTTGGTCTAACAAAAAGCAAATATTCATTTATAAAAGTCGGTAGTATACGTCGGCCTTTTATTAAAAATACCGTTTTTGAGGAGTAAGTCTAGCGCCTCCCGAAACTTCTCATATTGGTAACCCTGACAAGGAGAGGGCAGTTTGTATATCCAGCAGGGAGCTGTATGTTTTTTAATACTTACCTCCTTTTCGGACAAAATTCAAGATGCGAAATTACTGCTGTATAGTAGTATGCATTAACTCAGACAAGACTCCTGGTGTGTCAAGATTTCGGATCCCAAAGGTGGTAAAAAACCAAGGAGAAGCTCATGTGAAGTTGCTAACTAGTCGGAGTGTGTGGTTGTCCACTGTGTCCAGAAAATCCAGGGTTCTCATGAAGTATTTGTGGTATTACCTTAAAAAATGGTTTAAATTACCTTAGATTGAGCCAAATGTCCTTAGATCCTGAAATAGGTGACCATAACGACATAAACTGAACCATTGACACACGATACTTTTATGAAATTATAATAGTTTTTTATAGCAATGCATTTTTCTTTTACGACGACCCATGAAATAACGGAAAAATCGATAATATTTACCTTAGATTGTCAAAACTTTACTCTAAATAATCCCATATTACGTTAATCTAGGATAATTACCTTTTAAAATGAGAGCATTGAGAATATCCAGAGTGGAGACATCAAACCCTGAAAACTGGCTAGTCTGCTCCAAGCACTTCATTTCAGGTAATTGTACACAGTGTTAGACTTGTGTAACCAAGAATTACATGTTTATTTCATTGTCTTGTAGTTGTAGTCTTGGTTTGGTGAAGAACTAAAGTAGTCAATCATGTCGAGATATGTAACCGGAGGGTAGCGCTCAAAATCAGTACTGAATTTACACTTGGGCACTGCATATGGATCCACGCTCACACCAGCACTACTTAATTTCTGTATGTAAGAGGCATGGTCTGTTGCACTAAGGCTCTTGAGGTAAGTGGAATGCTCCATTATTGTGATGATTAGTGTAAATGAACTTCTTACTATCACAACTGCACTCTCTCTGCAGGCCCAATACCCGCCATCATGGCGGTTATTTATATCGTGACGTCACGTCGATCAGCTGAGCGAAAACACCCTATTCCCGACGTCACGAACCTAAGTAAAACTGCCACTTTTCACCAGATAAAATAATTGTTAACAACAAAGTTCGGGAAGTGATCTCTTTCCCGTATGATTTCGGCCTCATAAAAATGTATAATTAGAGGTGAAAAACTTTTCTGATTGCTCTCATATTTTTTAACATAGGGCATTGTTCTTTCAGAAACATAGTGTTTTTTTGTTTTAAGCCAAAGGTGTAGGTATGAACTAATATAAATGTTATTAGTTCTGCCAACCCCTGTACTATTTTATGCTTGTAATTGCTGTTTTACTGTATGTTGCACTTCCTAACTTACTTAATTTTCTAAGTAAGTTAGCATTAAAAATGCTGGTATCACAGGAGAGTTAAGTTCGTAATTATACATTATAATTATAAATGCAGGTTATTCCCTGTATTCAATTAATTATATACATTCACCTCTAGATCATCACATATTTTCCTAATCCCTAACACTTCCCCTAGATTTCAATTATTTCTCCATTTATCTCATTTATCTACTATAATAATTATTTTTATTGTTTTTCTACAATATCTAGCTAACACATTATTTATACCTTTCATCATATTAAACTCTTTCAGAGAAAGCCTACTATCGAGATTATCCCACTTGATAAACTTGACCTGGCTAAGTGGTACCATCTTACACTTCAAGTTTATCCTATTACCTGTAAATATTCTATATAACATTATAATATTATATAAAAATAGGGGTGTTACACTACAAGCCTCCCCTAGCACCTGGGAGAAACTGTAAGAACCGTAATTCACCCGGTACTCGGACGCAGGTCCCCAAGGCTGGGACACCTGGCAAGAAGATGCCGCACTGTTAGAGGGACCAGACAATCATCACAGAAGGAAGGAGGAACCCTCTCCATTAAAAAGCCATAATGCAATAGTATGTGGCCAATGTGGGGATGGAGAAGAGCCATCTCACACAGGTGGGACAGACTGTTATAGCTAATAGATGTCGCTTAGCTTGTTAGCCCTGATGGCATCTCATCTGTCCTACCAGCGGGAATGACCGGCAGCATCTATGTAGGGTCGAAGGTCCACTGCAGGGACGGGATGATGTCTGGCAGGATGCCGAGAACTGGAGACAGCAGCCTTAGCCACAGAATTAGCCAGCTCATTCCATTCTACACACACATGAGCTGGGATTCAACAAAATGCAACTCTGCGGCCACGACGTTCCAGAAGGACGAGCCACTCGAGAATGGCCAACACCAGTAATGGGAAGAGTTAAAATTGCACAGGGTCTGCAAGGCACTACAGGAATCACTAAAAATAGTAAAAGAAGGCTGTGGGTGAGTAAAATTCACTTGGAGGGCATATAAAATGGCCGAGAGCTCTGCTGTAAAAATGGACATTACAGAGAGGAACATGCCGCCTCTACAAAACTCAAAAACCATCTCAAGCATCAGACTTTTACACATTAGTGCAAATAGGGAGGGACTCCCTGTGAGGAGAGGCATGCTCTTAACCCCTGCATTCCCCCAATGGGAACCGCCTTGACGTGGTGGGGGGCTTGTGTGTCTGAGACCTGGTGAGCTAGACTAGAGGGGGCTACGGCCCCTGCTCTGCCTCGATTGTCAAAGAGTGTTTCCCATGCTAGGAAGGTCGCTAGTGAGATACCAGACTAAATGGTTCCCATCTTTCAGTTCTTCAACTGTCCCTCTTTTCTTTTTATTTCCCTCCTGCTTGCTGTCACACCTCTCTATCACCTTTTTTCTGGCGCTATTGGACCTCGATGTTGCGGCACCTAATATATATCAATCAAATTAACCCCTGCTGTTTGGCTGATGTGATACACCGTCAGTACGTGCACTCCGGTTGACGTGTTTTACCGTCATAGCTATTTCCCGCCATTTAGGGCTAAGTACGGCTGGTTTTTCTTGTCAGCGGGCAAGTAAACACAATCACAATATCGATCGGCTATCCACTCAGTTGACTCCTGGTCGTCACAATGTGTGGGCTATTTTTAAGTATATCCCCTTATCTGAATTTGTGCTTTAACGATCATAAGAAAATACTGTTGTGAATATTTGTTCGTGAGAGTAACACCATGATATTCCTACAAGGTTACAAATTATTTTTTAGTGTTCTGATCATGACACACGATACATAATCGTAGTAATAAGAGCATAACACCACAAACACACTCCTGGCAGGCGCGAGTGCTGGTAAATATACGTGTTTCCTACGGTACAAATCAGTTTGTTTATAATTTTCTATGTGACATTTACACGATGGATGATATAGTCCTACAAGTGTTCATACTAGTTTTAGTGTTCTGATCATTACATACGATACATAATCGTAGTAATAAGAGTGAGTAGACAACGGAGTTTCGCAGGCATCTGAACACATAGCCACGGGCGTGGGTACCCGTAAGAACAAAGTGCAGCTTCGTGCGCAAGCATGGTCTTCTTCAACTCGCCCTATCTCCGTAACTACACATCGTAAAGCTCTCCAGATGGCACCATTCGATAGAGGGAGAGTTGAAGGTAAGTAAGAATCAATATTGAAGTCAGTACACCATATAGATTAAAAGTGAGAGCGTTGTGAATATAGAGGAAATCGAGGAATGTTACCGGTACCGGCTGCCCAGAGCAATTGAGGTAGAGCAATTGACGTAGCAGGTTCAGTAGGTAGAGGAAGGCCAAAGAAAACATGGGGGAAGTGATACGGATGGATTTGAGAGAAAGAGGCGGTAGGAAAGAGCTGGCCAGAGATAGGTTAGCTTGGAAGGCTATTTCTAAAAAACGTCCAACGCATGCCAGCATGTAAGACGGACATTAAACCGAATATGATGAAATGAACATCTGTAGGATGGCTAGCCAGCTCAGTATGACCTCAATTCAAAATTCACTTTTACACTCTATTTACTTATCTAAGTACATTTTTACACTCTAATTTAATTATAAAATATGTCAAAATCACTTTTTTCAACACATCTAATATATAAAACACTCCGTCTGTCTGTCTCTCTGTCTGTTTATCCGCTATGCACGCCCTCATCCTTTGACCTAGAGTAATAATTTTTACATCAGTTTGATCGCTCATGACTGGAGAGTGTCCTAGGCTTACAAAAAAAAAAAAGTTTTAAAATTATCACTGGGGGGTTAGGGGGGGGTTCGAACCCCTGGATTAGTGAGCCATGGGCATTTCGCCTCCACCTATACACCCTCGATGGACAATCAAACCTCTTTAATATGATCTTAAGTCTTTTAAAAGGAGTTGGAGGAAGAATTAAATTGACCAAAAGACGAAGGAAAAGGAATTTGAGGACGAAGGAAGCCTTATATTGACGAAGGAAAAGGCCAGTACAGAGAGAGAGAGGGTGGGACAGGGAGAGTTGATTATGACGTCACTGTGTTAGGAGATACATACATACACACACACACTCTCTCTCTCTCTCTCTCTTTCCCTACCTTTTTCATACACGCACAAACTCACTCTCTCTCTCTCTCCCCCACACGCTATCTCTCTCCCACACTCAAACGCTCTCTCTCTTTGGAGGAATAAAACAATGGGGTGGGTTTGGGGGGTGCGGGAATAGGGGACAGGCTTGGGGTGGGGCGGTTTGGGGTGTGCTGGAATAGGGGACAGGCTGGGGGGATATATATATATATATATATGTGTGTGTGTGTTATTCGAACCAGTATATTCTTTTTCAATAATTTCTTTTGACTTGCTTTTAATTATATATTTGTCATAGAAAAAAAGTTTTAAAATGACCAATGGGGAGGAAGGGCTTCGATCCCAGTACCCCTGCATCTTGGGCCTTGCTATTTAATCGTGGCTGTTACCTTCATGGATAACTTTTGTGGTTGTAAAGCGGGCATGGTTTCTCTGGCGGACCAGAAACCACACCGGATAATGGACTCTTTCCACCCTCCTAATAAGTTCACATAAAAATAATTAAAGGACATTTATTGACAAAACCACATCTTCACCCGGACGCATATTACGAAACTGTTGTTAAACTCGGCACGATCTAAAATATCAGCCAATCAGGCGCCTTTTTCTCGTCATGACGTCACCTCCGATTGACCAATCACACTCTCCCAAAGGTTCGACGTCATCGCGTCGTTCACTCCAACGTATACGATTACACCAATGGGGAATTTCTGGAACTAATCCGCTAGATGTCACTGCTGTGCAGTCAATTCATGCGACATGAGCTAAAATATTGGTTTTTAAAATCCCATCAGCATACAAATGCATAGAACCTTGATCATTATGATACTTTTGGAATCCTGCATCGACTTTTTAATAACCTGAATGGATAATTTTGAGATAAGTTGGTTAAATTAGATATTTTTGTTTCGTGATTGTCGACCTTCTGCTATCGATATTTAAAGTAAGGCATATGTCAAGGCTAAAATCTATTTATTTGGACAATAAAAATAAATATGATTAAGACTGTACTACATATTATGACGTAACATACCCAGTAACATGGTAATATATAGATAGAATTATTTTTGTGGAGATATTAACATCTCCTTCACCCAGTGAGCGACAAGGCAAAATTAGCCGAGCGAGACTCAGCGAGTTGGAACCAAAACAAACATCAGCTGAGAGCCTGTCTGGCGTCTGCCTGAAAGTCCTCACTACTCAACAATCAACTTGATCAACCATGCCATCATCGTGTTGTGTCCCTCAACCAACCACTTAACAATAACCAAAGCGAGCGCCAGTCGGATAAACACGTTTGTTTTGTTTTGATTCCCTTCACGATTCGACTAATTCGCCAGCACATTCGAGTTGCCTATTCTCAATTGAAATATGTATTTCAATAAACCAGGAAGTTGATCTATGTAATTCGGAGTTTTAACTATCACCTGCATGTTCTTTTTATGTTTATTGTATTTTCATTTACTTTGTTTCCAATCAATGGTGTACCTGTTTGGTAATCCCGAGATGGCCAAATTAGCTGAATGCCAATTTCACCAGAAAATCAACTTAACTCTTTTGATCACGAATAATACTATTTTACCGGTGTTTTACTACTTAGAAAGAATTGTGTAGAAATATGTATCATTTAAGCTCGATGCATTTTTGTTTGTGTATAGAATGACTGAAGGAATATTTTATTTTGCTTGTGTGCGCAATGAACCATCGATTGTGATGCCACCTGGTGGCAACTACCAGTTTAGAAAATTCCCCATTATTATTATTGTGCATAGTAATACTAATAATGATTATTATAATACGTTATTATTATTACACATAAATATCAGCCAAAGAAGTGCACTCTCGAGCATAATGTCTGATCCATGGAGGTCTGATACAATTTTTTTTTTAGTAATTGCTGCCATGACGTATCTGGCATCTGCTGCATTCGACACAGATCCAAAGTTGCCAATTGATCAGTTTTGGAGCTAGATAGAACAATATAATAAAAACAATATAGCTCCTACAATTTGGCTTTAGTCCCATTTGACAGCTGCTTTTCTATGTTTTTGTTGCGCATTTCTTTGTGGTTTCAATTATTTCAGAGTCGTGGCATAATAAAGAGTAATTTCGGCAATATCTAAAATATAAGCCAATCAGGCGTCTTTCTCTCGTCATGACGTCACCTCCGATTAACCAATAGCGCCGAAAGGTATGACGTCATAGATTGCTATTATTATGACATTGCACTTATTCACGGCAGAAGTGATCATTTATTTCTTCATACCTAATTAATTTCATTAAATACTTATTTGGTTCTTTGGTTACAAACAGAATAATGGTAGAGGATTAACATTATGGTAAAAAATGTGTCAGTCCAATAAAAAATGAATTAAAAATTAAGTTGAAGTGAAAACAGTGACTATCTGAAATATTAGCCTCTCACGACTCACGAGCTTCCCTTGTGTCATGACGTCATATTACGATTAACTAATGACTCACCCTTATCCTAGTCGTGAAAAAATAACTAATATAAAAACATTGTACTCCTTTACGACAGCTGTCATTTTTTTTCCATTATACAGCTACGAGCAGTAAGGTATACAATTTTGAACAGTCCAATTCACCAACGAAGTACTGTATTTCCAATGGAGATCTTATTGTGCATTTATTTATGGTCTCTATAGGTATTCCAAGCAAACCTAAATAATTATTAGTGCTCGTTACTGTACCTCATTTATTTCGTGAAATAATAGTGGGAAGATTTTGATTGAAGATAACACTAAAAATAAATGATGGTAACTAAGGTCTGTCTTGTGTTCTCTCTCCCTTTGATTATACCCAACATCATGGAGCATCGAGGCTATTACTAAAAAACAAATTGGATCAGACATTATGCTAGAGAGTGCACTTATTTGGCTGATATCTATGTATAATAATAATAAAAACGTATTATAATAATAATTATTATTAGTATTACTATGCACAATAATAATAATAATGGGTGTAATCGTATACGTTGGAGTGAACGACGCGATGACGTCATACCTTTGGGAGAGTGTGATTGGTCAATCGGAGGTGACGTCATGACGAGAAAAAGGCGCCTGATTGGCTGATATTTTAGATGGTGCCGAGTTTAACAACAGTTTCGGACCGGACGCATATTAGTCAAGTCTGGAAGAGTATACTTCATAGGGAAAATTAGAGCCAATCAGAGCTCGAGCTGGCTGTCTGAGCCAATCAGCGCCTGAGTTGCAGTGTTGCAGTATTACACATAGTCACATACATCTCTCTCTCTCTCTCTCTCTTATACACACACATACATTCTCTCTTTCTCTCTTTCAAACACACACACATAATTTTCTCTCACACACTATATCTCTCTCACTATTATCTCTCTTACACACACATACACTATCTCTTTTTCACACACTCTCTTTCTATCTCTTACACACAGTCTCTCTTTCTCTCTTACAAACACACACATACACACACACTCTCTCTCTATTGTACACACACTCCTTTTCACTCTCTCTCACAAACACACATACACTCGCTCTATCACACACATACACTATCTCTTTTTCAAACCGTCTCTTTCTGCCCGCCTCTAGGGATGCAGGGAGGGGAGGGGAGGGGTGGGGTGGGGTGGGGCCAGCTAGGGGTGAACACACACACACACAGATAGAGGGAGAGATGTGTGTATGTATGGTAGAGAGAGAGATGTATGTGTGTGTGTGTAAGAGAGAGAGAGAGAGAGATAATAATAATACTGTGAAAGAGAGATAGATAGAGCGAGTGTGTGTGGGTTTTTTTGAACGAGTGAAAAGGAGTGTGCGTACAAGAGAGAGAGAGAGAGTGTGTTTGTGTGCGTGTAAGAGAGAGAAAGAGACAGTGTGTGTGTAAGAGAGAGAGAAAGAGAGACAGTGTGTGAAAAAGAGATAGTGTATGTGTGTGTGAGAGAGATGATAATAATAGTGAGAGAGAGATAAGTGTGTGTGAGAGAGAGAAATATGTGTGTGTTTGAAAGAGAGAATGTGTGTATAAGAGAGAGGCAGAGAGAATGAATGTGTGTATGTATGTTTGAAAGAGAGAGAGATGGTAACACTGCAACTCAGGCGCTGATTGGCTCAGACAGCCAGCTCGAGCTCTGATTGGCTCTAATTATCCCTATGAAGTATACTCTTCCAGACTTGACTAATATGCCACCCGGACAACGTCGGGGTCGGGTATTGCTGCTTGTATGCAATATAATGTTACTGTTGTTTTATATAAGTATATGGTAATTACAGGAAAAACTGGGCTTTACAGAAACGTATTTCCACCCTCACTGCTAGTTCATCAGTGTCAGGAGGTGGGTGGCTCGACTGCCTACTCTCTACTATCCCAAAATCAGTGTTGCCATCTGTGACAACCATGCTTTGGGGAGCGTAATTAAAAAAACAGCTTTGATAACAATTCTAACAGACTTTTCTACATCTGGGGCTGTGCACTGCTACTCCAGTTACTACATAGGCTACGTCCTTTCTTGATGGGACATTAGCTTATTGCATTTGAAACGCCTCGACTTTGAAGGAATTCCATAAGACTTCGTACACATGTTATAGTTTTCGAGTGTTTATAACATTTTGAATTCTCAAATTCCCTAATCAAATCTCACCTTGGAATGCTCTGTGAGTGTGAGTGCCAAGGGCTCCAGGTAGTTCTCCAGGTCTGCCACCACCCACTGTATGTCCGCCCTTTCAGCCATCTCGTCCTTTACCTGCGTGATATTTGAGCCTATGTTGTTTAATCCAAGGCCGCTTGAATAGTATTCAAGCGGCCTTGGTATAACAGTATCATTGGCCTTCCGGAGTTAGGAATGCGTGTTTTATTCTATATTGATATAAATGAGAAAAGCTATTATAAGCTCCGAATAAGTGATAACCATAAATCAGAAATAAAGGAAGGATCACCAGTAAAACGTCCATGACGGATACCATTCTGACGATCAGAAAGGATATTGATAAAAATATTTTATACAGATATATCACACACACACCACATGCATACATAAATATATTCTTGGAGACAAGTGAGGTTAAATGAAATGGCAATTTCAGCTTTGGAGAGTTTATTTTTGGTTTGGTAGGTAGACACAGGGTTCGGATAGTTAGAGGGAGCTGATATGGATGATCTTAAGTTGTTGATGGTAGAGGAGACCTGGGGAAGATGGTTGGGGGGGCGTTTGGACCTGGGAAGAGCTTGAAAGTCTTCAGTTTGTATGTTCATAACAGACATAATAAAGAAGAATGTCTACCCCACCGACACAGACAGCGAGATGAAACTAGTAATTTACTACAAGTCTCCAAAAACCTCGAATCTAACCCTACACAACCGACTTACCACATCTAAGAGCCAGATAAACAATGATCACGTGATTTATCAACACACCTGTAACAGTGTCGACTGTGAGCCTCACCACAAAGTTGTCAAAACGCAAACATCACTGTCTCGTCGGCCCCCCAACGGGAACTGCCTTGACGTGGTGGGGGGCTTGTGTGTCTCTGAGACCTGGCGAGCTAGACTAGAGGGGGTTCCGGCCCCTGCTCTGCCCCGATTTCGGGGAGAGAGGGTTTCCCATGCTAGGAAGGTCGCTAGTGAGAGACCAGACTAAATGGTTCTCATCTTTCAGTTCTTCAACTGTCCCTCTTTTCTATTCATTTCCATCCTGCTTGCTGTCACACCTCTCTATCACCTTTTTTCTGGCGCTATAGGACCTCGATGTTGCGGCGCCTAATATCCATCAATCAATCTGTCTCGTCGGCTCAACATACACCTCCAGTCAAGGTTTATAAAAGACCATTACTGCACTCACGACAATTTCGTAAATATCTTCTAAATTACTCTTTGTATAAGTATAATATTTCAGCACACTACCTTTAACATCCGGGCATAATTTATGGCTGACATACCATATTCCTATATGTGTTATGTTAGGAGTTTACTTATGAAAAATAACACAAAGCTGGCCAGTCATATTGACGCATTCAAAGGAAAGTGTGGGGTAGAGAGGGAAGGAGTGGTGTGGGGGGTGTTCTGGGTGTTGGTGGAGGGGTTACACGAGTACCCCACACTCGTCCGATTCTCTATAACGCCTTAGATATGATGACTGGAATAGGTTTAATATCACTCAGTAAACTCCTAACATAACACATATAGGAATATGGTATGTCAGCCATAAAGTACGACCAGAGGTTAAAGGTAGTGTGCTGAAATATTATACTTATGCAAAGATTCATTTAGGAAATATTTACGAAAAACAGCGTCTGTCCGACGGTGAAACGTATAGTAGGCTACTTTCTGAGACTTCGCCCTTCTCTTCTCCACAGCCACACACCGTTATCTCTGGAATAAATCCATCAGTAGTTGAACGGTGTGCAAATTTGGTAGATCACCTATACTACTATGCACACATTAATGTATATATTAGCAAAACTTGGGGTAAGCTATTAGTAGGTTAAACACACGTTTGGTCGTTAGAAGTGATCCCTCTTCCCTGTTCACCTGTGGGTTCAAAACAAACATAACACAGTTAACAATCAATGCGAGTTGATAATCACTGGCAAAACGGTCAGTTATTTCGACACTACTAATTTGTTTATTAACGTAGAATGTCAGGGAGCCAGGACAGAGTCCACAGTCATTTTGTCAGATTCCTCCCCAAACACACTTGTAAGGCTTTGTTATATCCCAAAAGCTGATTATTCTTGTTCACCAAAACTATCAATTGATCATTTGTATCATTACAATAGCTGCATACTTTACTCATCAGATGCTTCCAATAAATCAGACATAAGTCATTTACACAGTTTAGTTTCTTTCGTTTGGGCGCTAACAAATCACAACGAACAACTAGGATAAGATACAATGGTGTTTATTTCAGAGAGAGAGAGAGAGAGAGAGAGAGAGAGAGAGAGAGAGAGAGAGAGAGAGAGAGAGAGAGAGAGAGAGAGAGAGAGAGAGAGAGAGAGAGAGAGAGAATTACAGTTGACTTTATTTTTTTTATTACGAGAGAAAGTATGTAGCAATGAAGGAATTTTACTATGCATGTATAATACATTGTTAATTGACTTACAAATAAAATACGAAATCAAAGGTGAACATCAAATTATGCTTACCAAAATATGATGAACAAAGAAAACAACCTATCTGCTCGATCCTAGTTGGTAGAAAAATAAGATAATAATCGTGGCAACGAGACGTGAGCTCTGTCAGAACGGATGAGCAATGTTGCATGCCAAACATGATAACCATTAAGAAGAAATATTCACTGTTGAGGCTACGAACAACTTTACCTTAGCTTCACCTACTCATTGTGTAATATAGATTCTAAATTTTCATATCAGCATTCCTCAACCACTCTGCCTGAGAGCTCATGACTCATTGGCACGAGCATAGCTGTTTCCCGAAACTTCAACCCTGCAGTCCACATTCCTTCCCCAACTATACAGCGCCATCTATGGAATGAACTTTGAGGCAGAGTCATGTTCACTACAGAGGGACAGTGTTGACGATCCGTATAATTTTCGAGCACACACACACACACACTGCTGCCACATCTATGATCTCTCGATACTGGGTGGCCCAGTCGGAACTGTAACAGACTGTACAGTCGGCGGCAAAAGTCCTGTCGCCTCACTTGCTTCACCGAGGCACGTGATGTTCATAGACTCGAGATTATTAGGTGTAGAAAACGTTCATATTTCCCGAGTCCATGAACACTGCATGTCTCGGTGAAGCAGGTGAGGCGACACAACTTTTGCCGCCGACTGTACATTATGCGTCCAGACTCTGTGCAGTTCAGACCTCGTCCTCGTTTTGCATAGCGCCAACAGTCTCCCATGTATTGTCCGCTCGAGGTAC
Source organism: Petrolisthes manimaculis (assembly GCA_034508575.1). Lineage (NCBI taxonomy): Eukaryota > Metazoa > Arthropoda > Malacostraca > Decapoda > Porcellanidae > Petrolisthes > Petrolisthes manimaculis. Next base: position 1,094,266 of record JAWZYT010000264.1, read on the forward strand.
CTTGGGTTCCGAGGCCTCTTGCCAGCAGTACTGTGTTGTCTCTTTGCGTTAGTAAAGTAAATAGTAACGTAATTTGCAGCGTTTTGCTGCACTGCTGTTGTGCACCTTCTGTGTTTTTGTCTTTGCTTGAGGACATCATGTAGTGCATGCTAGTTAGTAGATCGTTGTTCCCTACACCAGACCCGCAGTACTCTCTGCCTCAGGGGAAACCCTGTGGTAGTGGGGCCCAGTAGTCTGGTGTGTCATTTGGGCACATCTTTTTCTCGAACTACTCTTCTTCCATATTTTCCGCGATCTCCTGGGCCTACGGTTGTCTCATATTTCTGAGCAATGGTATTCGCTTGGGAGGTGGGTTCCGACTACACCACCCCTCGCATTAGGCAGGTTCGGTGGTGGGGAAATTCCTTCCGCACTAACTCCGATCCCCTAGCTGGTACTGGAGTACGCCGCCAGGCTACCACTAGGGAGGGTTGAGTAAGGTTACTTTTATTTTTTCCCTAAATTATTGTCCTTATTTTGGGGGGTTGATACAATAGTTAAGGGAGTTAGGAGAGAGTGGTAGGAAAGGGGTCGGACGTAGTCCGATGCCCCGAATGGCTGATCCCCCGACTAGCCTTCCTCCTCCTCTAGAAGGGGGGCTGACGACCACTGACCGTACTAAGACAACGGCTGACATTAATGGAACCCCTACGGCTGACAGACCAAGGCGACAAGATATTGATATTCCTTCTCAGAATGCTCGTTATGTGAATGTTTGTTGTGTAGATAAGTCTCAATCTCTCAGGGCTGTTAACCCATTTATCATCAAAAAGGTCCTTGATGGTCAGGTGGGTGGCAGTCTTGAATATGCTAAAGATCTGGTCGTCAATCGGATGCGAAGTTCGCTTGGGTGAAACCAAGCAAAAGCAAGCGGAACTGTTCTGGTCGGACAAAAGGATTCGTAGATCCACCAAGCTGCCAGCCACTGAAACCAAAACCATATACGTATCCATCCAAGCTACCCCGAAATCAGCGATTCGGCAGCTTGATAAAGGATAGGGAGACATAACAGTAAATGTGGCGGCCATTAAAGATATGACAAGTAAGTTAATAGTATTATAATACATGAATTGTAGGTGCAACAGGCTGTAAAATAGAGGGATAGCAGCACAAATAAGGCTTTAAGTATAGCAATGACAGATTAGAGCAGGTGTAGAGTTCCTATTAGTCTACCATTTCTACTAAAATAGTAGTTGTTAAAACCTCTGGAGAACCACATTATTACATTATTATTAATTATTATTACTTTATGTTCTCGTATCTAATTTAACTTATATGAGATAATGTGGATTGCTTAGGGGTCGTGTGATCCATTCTTGATAATTATGTAATATTATTAATGTAATTCATTAGAAATCAGTTCTTGGTAAAACTATGAAATCATGCCAACTTTTTCTGTTTTTAATCAATTTTGAAATATAATAATGGAAATGCTGGGAAAATAATTATGGGATTTTGGTTGAAGAAAGGAAATACATATAATGGAAAAATTGACCAAACCTATACAGGAACAGACTTGGACTATCACCGGTTCTGACTTAAACACAGTATCACTGTAGGATAGGTTAGGTCCAGGCAACTCAGGTAAAAAAAAAAAGAAAGTCATCTGCTTACAATTTGAAAAATAAAATTAATACAAGAAAAAATAGGCATGCAATGTTTAAAATGTTAGGAAATTATAGGTGGACATTAATAAATGCAGACAGTTTATTCTCTTCCTTTCAGCTGTTTCCAACCATAGTAGTAGGATACTACATTATATCCCTCACTTCCAGGACAACGTGTGTATACTGCGAGAGCATTCGATGACTCCAGGGATGCGTGTAGGTGTATGGAGGTGAAGCAGAGGTTATGGAGCCTCTGATGGATTCACCTCCTCCACTGTCAACCATCCCCTCTACCTCCTTTGGTGAGAATAGAGGTTGTAATGTGTTTTTAGCAAGCACAGACAGGTCATTGCAACCATATATTAATATTACCGTATTTAAATGATCAAACTAATGTAATCTACAATCATTTGTAAAAGTGCTGAACTCTTCCCAGATTAAGGATTTACTTAAACTGACGCAGATTCATAATCTCAAGGTGAAAACTACCATTCCAGTTGGGCCAAATACCTGTAAGGGCGTCATATTCCATAGGGATTTGGCAGTCCTGGATGATGCAGACATTCTTAAGATAATGAAGGACCAGGGCGTTGTGGAAGTACAAAGTATGACCAGGATGAGAGAGAACAAGAGAGAGAAATTTGGCTTATGTTTCATGACTTTTGCTGCTGCTCAGATACCTGACACTGTTAAGATTGGATACGAAATTGTTCACGTTAGACCTTATATTCAGAAACCGATGCGTTGTTTCAGGTGCCAAAAATTCGGACATACAGCATTGAGGTGTTTCACTAGAGATTCAGGAGAATTCATTTGTGGTAAATGTGCCGGAATTCACGAGACTCATCTGTGTTCAGAGACAGTGTTCAAGTGTGCCAATTGTGGCGGCCCCCACCAGGCAGGTGCAGGTAACTGCAGAAGCCTGATAGTGGAGACCGAAACAATGGCATACATGAGGGCTCATGATGTCAGTTATGGTGATGCGAAGAGGAAGGTGGAGGGGGTAACCCAGGTTCCCACTGTATCCTATGCTGGAGCTGTAGCTGGCCCATCTACTGCTCCTGCTATCGATGACCTCTTGAAACTTCTACAGGCCAAAGAAAATGAAAATGAAGCATTAACACGTAAAGTAAATAGTTTGGAAAGTACAGTAGTTGAACTAAGAGATTTAGTTGCTGAACTTGTTGAATCAACCCAACAACAGAAGAAGAAACACCACAAGGCAAATGATACCGTAAAGAATAAAAAATCTCATTCTCATGTTCTCGCTCAGGTGACTCCCACGAAGCATGTATCCGGGACTCAGCCAGCTCGTCGTGCGTCGAGCTGCTCGAGGTCTGGCTCTGTGACTCGTGGAGAGGAACAGGCGATGGAGACTATCATCTCCAAATCATCCCGTGGGAGGTCCCCGGGAAGTGCAGGGGAGGAGGAGTGCACTCCTTCCCAGCACAAAAAGGTTCGCCAGGACGAACACGGCCCCCCACACCCCCGTAAACCACGATAATCTTCGCGCCGACCATAGTACAATGGAACTGTCGAAGTCTTAGAAGTAGATTAAATGAACTTAAACTTTTGTCCTGCACTTACGCTGCCGATATTATTCAGCTTCGTAACTACGAGTTAATTAGGAGGGATCGAAACGGGAGGGGGGGAGGTGGTGTAGCTCTCTACATCCGCTGTTCCCTCCCTTTCATTGAGGTGCCATCTAATTTCCCTCTGGAGTCTGTCGCCTGCAGAGTGAAATTCGGTGGTACCTACCTGACTATCTGCTCTGTCTACTGTCCTCCTGATACAGTAACTTATGTTTTTGATCTGCAGGACAGTCTGCCCTGTAGAAAATTAATTGTAGGTGATTTTAATGCACATCATACGTTATGGGGTTCCCTGCGGGATGACAGGAAGGGGGAGCAGATGGCTAGGCTTATCAGTAATTCTGGTTTGGTTCTTTTGAACGACGTTAGTCCGACGAGAGTAGATGATAATACCGGTAATTTTAGCGTCCTTGACCTATCTCTGGTCTCCCCATCAATTGCCACTTCTTTCCAGTGGCTAACTATTGATGACTCATTGGGAAGCGACCATTTTCCTATTTTGATTAAGTATAAAAGCGACACTGTTAAAGAGCCTTCAGCACCTAAATTTAACGTAAAAAAAGCAGACTGGGTGTCCTTCACAAAGAGTCTCAATATTGAAATTGTTGGGGAAACCATTAATGATAAAGTAAATAACATTAAAGATAGTATTCTCAAAGCCGCAACGGCAACAATTCCTAAGACTTCGGTAGATAGCGCAAAGCATAGAGTCCTTGGTGGACGCCAGATTGCTGCAAGGTACTGTGTGAGAGAAATACCAAAATTCGCATCAGTGATGAGAATTTTCGCAAGTATAAACTTGCGAGAGCTAGAGTTATTAAAGGTTATTAAAGGTGCCAGCGAGTGGCAGTCACTGGGACAGAGAGTAGCACACACTGTGTGTATGAAACACAATTATAGCACACATCACAAGGATGGTCCCTGTCATGTATGGCCCAGCAACCTCTCCACCCACCTGAGACCCGAGTCAGCTTCGGCTATGGCTGACTAAGCAGGAAGACCTCAGACAGCCGACTCAAATCCCCCACCCCCTACTCACAGGGGTGGTAACCTCTGGCATCAGTGGTATTTTTAACGTGTCCAGAGCAAGGATCGAACGCTGGGCCACAGAATTGCAGCCACAACTGCTACCACTGTGCTAACCATCAAACAAGCCTAACGAGACTCCTGGCGAAGCTTTGTCTCTAGCATTAATACTGAAGCATCAATCTCCAAAGTCTGGTCCACTGTTAAAAAGTTAAATAGAAAGAAAATCTCAAATCAAATGACTAACATCAAACATAATAACGTCAATTATGACGAACCTAGAGACATTGCTAACGCCCTCGCCAGGCAGTTCTCTTTTGCTAGAAGCTCTGACAATTACCATCCAGCTTTCTTGCCCCTCAAGGAAGCATCAGAGCTGCAGCATATTAACTTTGCCACAGGAGATGAATTGGATTACAACTGTGATCTTACAATGTTCAAGCCCTAGGAGCCTGTAGTGGGTCATCCCCAGGACCCTATGAGATTCGGTATGAGATGATAAAGCATCTTGATCATGATTCCATGATCAAGATGCTGCAAGTGTTCAATGAAATTTGGAGGGGTCACACCTTCCCAAGTTCAAGGCACTTTGCACATATCATTCCCATACCGAAAGGAGGGAGGGACCCCAGATCGACTTCATCGTATCGCCCTATTGCTCTCACAAGGTAATGGAACGAATTGTTAATCGTAGGCTATTGCATTTTTTAAATTCCAGGAACTTGCTGGTTGACGAGCAGTGTGGCTTCCGCAAAGGTCGCCAGACGCTCGATCAATTAGTAAGCCTGGAATCTCACATTCAAAAGGCATTTGCCAAAAAAAAGTTTTTAGTTGCAGTATTTTTAGACATAGAAAAAGCCTACGACATGACCTGGCGACATGGCCTCCTCAGGAAACTACATGCGACTGGATTACGTGGTAACCTGCCCTTTTTTGTTCAAAATTTCATGTCTGACAGAAATTTTTCTGTCAAGCTTTGTTCGGATACAGTCACTTTCTCGGACACATTTGTCCAAGCAAACGGGGTCCCCCAGGGGAGTGTTCTGTCTCCGACCTTATTTCTATGTATGATTAATGACATTCTACCAGCTCCTCCTCGAAATCTTAAATACTCACTGTATGCTGATGACTGTGCAATATGGCACTCCAGCCATAGTGCACAGTTTTCGGCAACTCGAATCCAATTGGCACTGGATTTCATCCATAATTGGGGCCTCCAGTGGGGTTTTAAGTTTTCAATTAGAAAAAGTGTAGGGGTTATTTTCACTCAGAGGAGGAAACCAGACGTTCTGTTGACTATGGGTGGAAACGCCCTACCTATTCAAAATTCAACTAGATTTCTTGGACTGATTTTTGACAGTCGACTGACATGGATTTGCCATGTCAGTCAGTTAAAAACTAAGTGTTTAAAAGCACTCAATTTACTTAAATGCATTTCTGGTACCAAATGGGGAGCAGATAGGAAGTCTTTGTTAATGCTATATAAATCTCTGATCAGATCTAGAGTAGATTATGGGTCAATAGTGTATGGTTCGGCATCTGAGTCAGTACTGAAAGGTTTGGATGTTGTGCAGAATGCGTGTTTGCGTGTGTGTCTTGGAGCCCTACGTTGCACTCGAATCGAGCGTCTAGAGGTAGAGTCACAAGTGCCTCCCCTCCATCTAAGACGAGACCAACTAATGTTAACATACTTCGCTAAGAAAGCCAGGGTGCCGAGTAATCCTCCCGGCAATGCCTTGCTTCGGCAACTGCACCCAGGGGGACATGGCGTTAGGCCCCTGGCAGAGGGACCGAGTCATCCGTCCGGGAACCCCTGCGCCCCAGGGGTCACTGGCGTTAGGCCAAGGGACACCAGGCCCGATGTTTGTATTCCCGAGGAGCTGAGTCATCCTCCCGGTGGTGCCTTTTTGCGCCTGCAGCCAGGGGGCCATGGCGATAGTTCCCTGGAAGGGCCAAGTTATCCGCCTAGGGGTCGCACGGCCCAGGAGGGCACTGGCGTTAGGTCCCTCAGAGCAAGACTCCACGACCTCGTAGAGTGCGTCGGTATAGAATTATCAACAATCGATTCCCTGGTTCTAGTAAATATTGCACCCTGGGTAATACCCCCTTTTATTTGTGTGGAATTCTGGTTACCATGGGTTAAATCCCAGGTGCCGGAGGTGGAGGTACACCAGAGGTTTCGTGAGATAATTGTCAAACATCTTTCTTATTTCCATCTGTATACCGACGGGTCCAAGACGGATGAATGTGTGGGAGCGGGTGTATGGTCGCATGAATGTCAGTTAAGATTCAGACTGCCGAATCATACATCTATTTTTCTTGCTAAATTATTTTCTATAGATAAAGCTTTCGATTTTGCCCTATCGACGACCCACGATAGGATAGTCATATTTACTGATTCATTAAGTTAACTTAAAGCTATTAAATCTTTGAATACAACTAACAATGAAATACAGGGTAATATCATTAGTAAGCTGTTTAGTGCCAATAAATTGATCAAGTTAATATGGGTACCATCACATTATGGTATCTATGGTAATGAACAAGCTGATAAATTAGCAGGGTCGACTGTTGATCTGGACCTTAGCATAGTCCGTACAGATCTCAGGTGTTTTGTCTCTCTCATAAAATCTAAAACCCATCTTCTGTGGCAAAGGCAGTGGACCAGACTAGACATCAACAATAAATTCAAAGCAGTAATTGAACCCTGGGCTACGTCGTCATGGCGTAGCCGGAGGGATGAGGTGGTGTTGGCCCGACTCAGGGTCAACTCCACATGGCTAACCCACCTAGATCCCTATATTAATAAAACTTTTCCCCCTGAATGCCAAGCATGCAATTCAGTAAGGTCCATCAAACATCTACTCTTTTTCTGTACCAAATTTGATGGGCAGAGAAGAAAAATTAAGCAGTATTTCCAACTTAAACATAAAGCACTTACCATCGAAAATGTTTTATCTGATGATAAGAATATTATAAACAAACTGTTAAGTTTTCCGAGGGAGACAAAACTTTATGACCTTATATAAATTGATAGAATAAAATGGATTCCAATGGCTTAATGACCTTTGTCGCTGGTCGATAGCCAATAAATCCAACAAGAAGAAGTTCGAGGTAGGACTCCACAGAGAGGTTTCTTATGGTGTACATATTGTGTGTTCCAGTCTTCCACCAAGACTTACTCAGTGTCTCTCAGCTCTGCCCACCACTCACTTCATTGTGTTGAGTATACATATTTAGAACTCTTACCTCTGCAATCTCCTTGTGTATAGGTGGGGTTACTTATATATTTTGTATTTGATATTGTGTAATGTATGTTGTACCTTATGTGTTTATTTCTATGTTGGTAATATGTCGGTAATAATGTTGGTAATATAATTATGTGTAAAACTACTTTATCTTTCTCCATGCCCTTAAATTATACTGATGTTGCAGTCAGAACTATAAACCGTTAACTCTTCAATCTTAAACCTAGTGTTGGGCCCAATCTCCGGGCATGGCCAGTAGAGAATTGGAATAACAAGTACATACGTTGGGCGTAACAATATACATACATATATATATATATATATATATATATATATATATATATATATATATATATATATATATATATATATATATATATATATATATATATATATATATATATATATATATATATATATATACAGTGCTGGTGGTTAAAAATGTCGCGGTGATGTAAACAACCTGTTCCTATTGATGAGGGGAAAATGGTCTGTGTGAAAATAGTTTTAATGAGGATACTCACCTAAATTAGTACCTGATAGGGTACCCTCGATTGTTTTTTAACATGTTGAGTCGTTTGGGAAGGAAGTCAGCCAAATTATGAAGGTATTCCAAGTTAATATTGTCCCAGATACCTTGTATGGCTGCTTGAAGGCGTGGAAGTGAAGATGTGTCACCATCCTTTAGTTGCCGTTTAATATACGCCCATAAGTTTTCGATTGGGTTTAAGTCTGGTGAATTTGCTGGCCAAGGTTTTAGGAGAGTAACACCACAGAATTCAAACCAATTGGTAATTAAATGAGCGGTATGGCAAGGAGCACCATCTTGCATAAAATAATCAGAGTAGCATTTCTCCATACACTCGTCTACCTCATCAAGTATGAGTTCAAAGTAATTATCTTTATTCATACGAACATTCTTAGGCAAAAATACCAACTTTCCCACACCATAGTACGAAAAACAGGCCCACACCATCAATGAATCAGGATGTTTTACTGTGTGGTTAAGATATCTGGGGTCATGGGAATCACTACCACGTCGGCGGTACACTCCATTTTTCTGGTTATCTGTAACTTCAAAAGTGGATTCATCCGACCACAACACCTTTCGCCAATCATCAATACCCCAGTCATGATATTGAGAGGCAAAAGCTAATATTTTTTGCGATGAACAACAGTTGACCAGGGTTTATGTACTGCGCGGCAACACCTGTAACCCAAGTCGCGTTTGAAATAATTTAGATGTTGTCAACTTGGAATGTAACGCTCCTTTTATTTTTATTCAATGGATCTCTTCGAGTTGTATTCACGGCCGAAGAAAGAAAACGTGATAGTAGTTATTACTGGAATGTAATGTTTGTATATAGATATGATATAGACATGTTAGTTATTATAATAGGTAGGAAATTAATTATGTGTATGCATTTTAGGAGATGGGATGATCAGGAGGACGTGTTAACAATCATGTTGTAATGACGAGTTGTTATTGCATCCGCCAATATGGAATTCGAGGGAGGATAGCAGAGTCTTCAAAATAATGTATGTTATTTCAGGATTAGCAATAATGGGTAGTTTACTAACCTCCAAGACCACTTACCTGACTCACCAATCTCCTATCTTATTTTTAAAACTCACTACAAAAGTAATTAGAAGTCTCAGAGGGTTATTGACGAAAGTTATTAATGTTCCAATATTCGCTAAGCAAGGGAGAAGCCATTCTTTCCCTTGCCTCTCTTCTGAACGTTTGACAATAGTCCGTATTAATTACTATAAACAACTATTATCATATCTTTTCGCTTGCATAAATTTGAAGGACTATGGGTGATAAGGGAGAAAGGCCTATGTCATTAAAACTTTCAAAGAACAAATGAGAAGGTTAAAATTATGAGAAAGAAAAGATAAAGAATACAACAGAAGGCAAGGAAGGAAGGGGACGTGAGAGAGAGAGAGAAGACAGGGGAGAGGAGGTTGTGTGAGGTTGCCAGTTACTTGAAAAATATAGGTCGAAGTTTATTTATTTTACGGCGAGAAAAGGTGATAAAGAGGGGAACTGCCAGCATGAAGGGTGAACAGAATACAGGGAGAGCTGAAGACAGAAAAGGAATTGTCTCAGCTCCGTTATTTGTTAACAATAGACAGTGTCTTTATTTAATATATCGATGAAATGCAATATAATGAAGCACATATTCTAAATGTTTTTAATTTATTTTCAACTACTCACCCTCATCTGACCTATACACGACCGATGGCCTATCCATATGGCCAGGAAAGTTCAAAAATGGTTTGCTGCTCATGATGATTTGCAGGTGATAGATTTGTCTAGTTAAGACTGCGATATGAACCCTATAGAAAATGTACGGGGTTCTATCGTTAACACGTGGGAGCCGAAACGACAGAGACCCACAGCAGAGTTGTTACGTCACACCAGAACACAGTGGGAGGTTTTTCGGGGAAAACCATATACTGTATATTATATAGTGAGGAGGCATGGTGCCTCAATGCCCGAGCGACTGCAGGTTGTCATTGAGAAGGAGGGTGGTTGGACACGATACTAGCAACAAATTTATGAGTAATAAAATGAAATATGTAATCTACAGTATTTCAAGCCTTAATGTGTTCATAAAAAGTGTATATAAATAGTGTATACACTGTATCTCATCGTGGCTAAGGGTCTAAAGCAATACATATATCGGTGCTTATAATAATAATAAGAAAACAAAACAAACATTACACATGCTTAATGCAAAGGTGAGGTCGAAGTATAAACTTCAGGTTATAATAAGTTAACAGTTATTATAATTGTATGACACCAACGTGTTCATCATTTACAGTGTGGTGCCTACAGACCCAGTTGGATTATGGGTTTGAATGCTTCGTGACGAGGACCAATAAATGTCTGATTTTAAGTTTCCCTGTTTTAATTAGTAATAACATTAGAACTGACACAATATCCTCTAAATCTTGTGATTGGCTCACTAACACTGGCGTCTGAATGGCTGGCCTAGATGTTGACCTCAGATAAATAAATAAGGGTAATAAATATATTTGTCATATAAATCGGATTGTTTTTGCATACCAAATATCACTATTATTTCTATTCTGGTCTTGTTTGAGCATTAACAGATTATGCAGCAACACACAGAATGATGGTGGTGGTGGTAAGATGGAGTATAAAGGAATGCTGGGAAGGAGGGAGAGGAATGAGTGAAATGAATAAGGGAGAACGGGGTGGGGAAGAACAGATGGAGTAATTATTGGGTAATTAACATCTTACACTATAACTATTATCCTTTGATAACCGGTTACACAATAACAGTTTCTTAGGAAATGTCGTGAATGATACAGGGTAACGATAAAGGATTTAGGCTACTTGAAATTTATTTCAACACTGAGTAGGTGGTGCATGGCTTGATATATTAGTCATAAAAAAACTGGTATCGTGTTAATATTATTAGTTAAATTCTGTATTAATTTCAATTAATAAAGAATATACCATGGAATGTAGCATCAGAGAGGAATTTAGATTACAGAATAAAACATAATAAAGGCGACAGTCGGCTTTGTTCGTTTATAATCTTTAGCTACTTGATCCAATAATTCTCTTCATCTCGATCACTGGTGAAACTTTACCTCCTCTCCCCAACCCAACCCCTCCTCTCCTACCACCTTCAAGTGAGTGGTTCACATCCATGATCACAAGTGGTTCGGGATTCAAATTTCTGGATGGCTCAACATTGGTAACGCTACGTGGTAAAGACTCCCACATTACCCCCTATATAACTCGGCCTACATTTCTCCCCTCCCCCCTCCACATGCCAGTGATGCCATATCCGCTGAGGCCCACACCAAGTCAATGGTGGAAGTAGTGTGGACCATTGGTCTGTCCGGAGCTGTCCATTACCTGCCGTGAGTGTTTATTTCTGTGTATAATCAGCGAGTTTAGTTGAGTGTTTACTTTCTGTGATCATTTCTATTCAGTATAATTAATTTTTATGTAATTTTTCCATTCCTTGGTGGAACTTATCTCATGTACAAGTGTTCAGGTTAGGTTTAAGTATTGTTCTAAGGGTAATTTTTAAGTATAGTTCTAAGGTTAATTTTGGTCATCATTGATCTTATTGTTTTGCTATTTCCAAGTTTAAGTTATTGTGTCTGAGTGGATTCGTTCAGTGATATCTTGTGTGATAATAAACTACTTGGTAAACCTTAATAGTCATCTTGTCGTATATTTGCCCCATTCCTATAACATTCTCAATTCTCCTACCGCCTGGCCAGAGCGAGGAAATCTTAAAAAGATACCAACATTTTGTTTTGTGTTAACGCTCGTTAATATCCATATATTTTTCGAGTCGTTACATTAAAACCACCATCTTTCTACTCACAAGGGTGGTAACCTCTGGCATCAGTCCCGAGCAAGGACCGAAACTGCAGCTGCGGTCTTTACCACTGTGCTAGCCAGAAGCTAGCACAATACAAGAGTAGTTAATACAAGAGTAGATTACCCTTCTATGAAACAAATTAAGGATTTGAGCTTATCTCGTTTGAGAATGTGATAAAATATTGTGTAACAAGACATACAGCCATGGCTGATAGTGCTGGACCAGGGTTCAAGGAGTGTTGGAGAGCAACTGAATAGAGTTCGAACAAGTGAATTTTCCAAACCATGCTCAACATTAAAAAAGGTTTGAGAGACTCACTTTTATTAACTCTGTTCAGTTGCTCCCCAACACTCCTTGGACCCTGGTCCAGCACCATCAACCATTGCTGTACCAGTTACGAAACCTTTGCCTAGACGGTTTACAGTGTTTGTTCGTACGAGTGACGTCGTGATAGTTCGGTTGAGTCGCTGAAATACCCAGGCCTCGTCTGCGAGTCAGTGGAAGTAGGAAAGATTCCTGTACACACACACACTTACCATGCTGAAGAGGGCAAGGGTGTTGAGAGGTGCACAGAGGAGCAGCACGAGATAGGATTTTAGGGAAGTGTAGACTGGAGCCTGAAGCCATGTATGCAGTGTAGATTTGTTGCACGCCAGTAAGGTCACTTCACCCCAACCTACCTCCTCATATATATGCTGGTGCTGTAGGTGAAAAAAATATATATAAAAAAATTGAGGAGAAAACAATAACAATGACAAAAAGAATCTTGGTTAACGAATAATTTTATAGAATTCCTGCACTTTTTTAGTGATGGACTCTTAAAATGCAAGGACTGGTCGACTTGGATAATTGCTTGGTTGGATTCAAAGCAATTTATATACTTATCTACTTTTCTTCAGTGTTGATAATAAATATCAAGGAACACAACTGCTTACCATTATGTTATAATAGTTTTCATATTGTTCACTATTCGAAATATCTCTTTAAATCTAATATATAAAGAGGGAAGAATCTTCAAAACAGAAAGATACTTTAGGAATATATAGTATATATGACAATTTTTATTATTTTGATAGTCAGACAGTCATTCTCCCACTCTTCTTTCATAAGAAAGTAGGTATAATCAATATTAACGTTATAATATAATATTGTTGCGGTAATTAACAATTGGTTGATATGGAAGAGATGTCCGCTATACTACCTCAAGCTTCTTGCAAATTTATGGATAAGCCCAGTATGAAGTTGTAATTATGATATTAATCAATATACAGTAGGCTTAGAAAGGCACGATATCCTAGTTGACCATTACTTCGTTTTCTATTAGAAGTTAGAACATAATCTCATAGAATCCAGTTTGTTGGTGAATCGTATAAACCAAAAATAACCAAACAAACCTAATCTGGGTATCGAAGTACTAATAATATTAACTAAGGTGTTAAGGTATTATTATTCTCTGTTTTTATATGTTGAAATTATTATTGAAAGGCTGCCAGTATATTTTAAAGTTGTTTTTAGCCCCAAAAGGCTCCACAAAAACAGAACAATGCTTGTAACAATGTCAAATGTAGATTAATGTAAAAGGCGTTGTCCATGAACAGGAAAACTTGTGAAATGAAACCATAAGTACTGTGGCATGTGTGTTCCAAGTACACACATGTGTGTTTAATTTACAACTAGGCTATTCGGTGGTGCGTGATTTCAGTACCCATGAATGATTTTTTTTATCCTCACATAGATTGACGTGTTAAACAAATTCTATTTAATAATTATAATATTTGAATATATTTACACCATTATTTGTGACCAAATACTTCAATTTCCTATTTTTATGATATTATGAAAATTCGACAACCGTTTGTACGGGCAACACCACCGCCGTGCTTCCGTAAAGGATGACTTGAGTTCATCTTTACTGGATCCGTTCCATGTCTTGACCGGGATGGTTCACATATTCACATATTTACGGATGTTCGTGACGTCATTGACGGATGTCGGATCCGTGCAAATGGGCTGATGTGAGCCGGGCATTAATCGGCACCTTTCTATACAGTTTTCCTACTACACTTAACAGGCTTATACCCCTTAAACTTGTACATTAGTATCTATTCCCTTTTCCCTTGTATAGAGGTACTACACAAGCACTCACCATCCAATATATTAGGACCTTATCACTGTCAAAACATAACATCAACAACCTTACACACCACTTCATCATACTTATGCCACAATATTTCAGACATTCTACAACCTTGAAGCTTTCACTTCTACATCTCTGTCATTGCCTCCTCCACCTCCTCTCTTATCGGCTTCTCATTTAATCCCTCCAACCTGTTTACTCCATGTTCCCTTCCAAACACAACAATCTTAGCTTCTCTATCCTCATAAAAAAATCAGTACAGAGGCGAGATTGATTGATTGATTCATTCATTGATGCAACTAGGCATCTGGCGGCACAACAGCTAGGGTCATATACCGTCCAACACGAAATTGTTATCCACAACTAACAAAATCATAAACTCCCGAAAGGGACAGGCATCATGACTAGATCACACACAAACTAAAAACACACACCATTACGAAAAGAACGCGTCAACTTAACTAAAATATAAAAATGAATCAAGACTAAATAATATCAAACCATCAAAAAACCATAAATATAATAAAATCACAATTTATGGAGGAGGCCAGCTTCCTCCACATAGGAGAGGGTGTTCCCTCCCACACTACAAGCACCTTCTCCCTTAGCACCCGGGAGAGACTGTAAGAACCGTCAACCACCCGGTACTCAGAGAGGTGCCTACGACACAGGTCCCCAAAACTGGGACACCAAACAATAATATGCCGTACTGTCAAAGGGACCAGACAATCATCACAGTAGGGAGTGTGAATCCTGTCCATCAAAAATCCATGAGTCAATAATGTGTGGCCAATGCAGAGACGGACAAGAGATTTCTCCCACCGGCGGGACAGGTCGCTGTAGCTCCACAAAATAAGGCTTTGGCGGATGTCGCGGAGCTTGTTAGCCCCGACTGCGTCCCATCTGTCCTGCCAGAGGGAACGAACGGCAACATCTATATAGTGTCGAAGGTCAACTGCAGAGACATTATGATGCCTGGCAAGAGGCTGAGAACTGGAGACCGCAGCCTTAGCCAGGGCATCAGCCCGCTCATTGCCATCGACACCCACATGGGCCGGGACCCAACAGAAAATGACTTTGCGGCCACGACGACCCAAAAAGACAAACCACTCAAGGATGGCCAACACCAGGGCATGGGGAGAGTTACAATTGCACAAGGCCTGCACGGCACTACAGGAATCACTAATAATAGTAAAAGAAGGCTGAGGGAGAGTAAAAATCACTTGGATGGCATGTAAAGTGGCCAAGAGCTCAGCAGTGAAAATTGACATGACAGAAGGAAGCCTACCTTCACGGCAAAAGTCGGGAAAAACAACTCCAAAGCCAACTCCAGCATCATACTTTGACCCATCTGTGTACACAGGGAGCGACTCCCTGTGAGTGAAGGCATGTTCTAAAAAGAGGGGATGAGCCGATGTAGTGACCTTAAAAGGCGAACCTCGTCACTGGGCTAGTGGAGTACTTTTTTAGCTCATTGTTAGAGATGACGCCTCGTATGCTAGAGGTCCCGGGTTCGATCCCCGGTATAAACATCACTCCGAGTTTTAAGAGAGATCAATTTCTGAGCAACCTACACCACTGGAGGAGGAAGAGATTCCTTTTTGTCTGTAAAGAGGGTGCAGTGCAGGAGAAAACTTTCAGAAGAAGCCATGGACCCACCCTGTGGACCCGCAAAGGACGAATCTGGAAATCTTCAATTCCCATCTCCTCCATATCCTTCCTGACCCATGGTATACGAGAATGTGAATGGTAATAATTAGACATGATATCGGATGACACCGCCAAGCAAGGAAAGGGGTCGGGAAGTCGATGTAATCGATGCCTACAACGAACCATCAAAGACTGGTGAAGGAGATCTAGAGGTGGTTCATTACCGTCCACCAGGAGACTGGGGATTGGGGACGACCTGAACGCTCCGGTTGCCAGACGTATCCCAGCATGATGAACAGGGTCTAAGACTCTGAGAGAAGTATACTTCACACCCATAGACGAGTTTTGATCTAATAGGAACACGGCATAGGCGAAGGAGGATGGCCTGATCAGCCCCCCAGGTCATATGGGTCAGAACTCTCAACAGATTATGAGTCAAACATTTGTCGAAAAGGAGACCCAAAAAGCGAGTCTCCTCGACACAGCGTATCCGATGATCATACATGAATAAGTCCTGATCAGGGTGGACACCTCGGATGCGGCAGAAGTGCATAGTAACCGTCTTGGCAGGAGAAAATCGAAACCCATGAGAAACAGTCGAACGTGACACTCTGTCAATGGCAAGCTGCATGCGCCGCTCCGCCACTGACATACGGGAGGCAGCAAACCAGACTGCTAGGTCATCAAAGTACATCTAGTTGGCTATACCGTCCGGAAGGGATGAGGCAATGGCATTAATTGCTACTGCAAACAATGTGACACTGAGGACACTTCCCTGAAGAACGCCCTCCTCCTGTGCAACAGATGCTGAGAGAGCTGTACCAACCCTTACAGAAAAACTGCGACCACTAAGAAACTCTTTAAGAAAGCGTGGAAGGCGACCTCGCAGGCCATATACATGGAGCTGCTGCAGGATGCCATATTGCCATGTAGTGTCATATGCTTTCTCTAAATCAAAGAATACACAGACAAGGTGTTGATGTCATCCAAAGGCCTCACATGCAGCAGCTTCTATCCTGACCAGAGCGTCTGTAGTGGAACGATGTTTACGAAAGCCAAACTGGGATGGAGACAGAAAATCACCCCGTTCCAAGAAGTATACCAGTCTGACATTAACCATCTTTTCAAATAGTTTACATAGACATGAGGTCAAGGCAATTGGTCGGTAATTGAGGGCAACACTAGAATCTTTGCCCGACTTGGGGAAAGGAAGGATGGTAGCAACCCTCCATCCAGATGGGAAAGACACAGATTCTGTTATATAAAGCTAAAAGAAATGAGATTGCCTCCTCACACAAGTGTCGCAACATTGCATATGGTATGTTGTCTGGCCCAGGAGAAGTGTCCCCACAGAGAGAGAGAGCAGAATGCAGGTCTTTCAAGGTGAATATATCGTTATAACTTTCATTCTCGTTCCCTGAGAAATCCAGGGCAGTGCGCTCCTTGGCTCTTAACTCATGTCTCACAGCCAGAGGTCGAGAGTCACGGCTGTAGACTTTAGCAAAAGCCTCCGCCATGGTATTGGCCACTGTCAAACTATCCATAATCTGAACTCCATTGACCTTAAGTACAAGTGGAGAACTAGGAGAAAACTTCCCCGCCATCTTACGGACTCTCCTGAACACTTGGGTGAGTGGAGTTTTACTATTAATTGAAGACACATAGGCCTTCCAAGATACACGTCGTGCCTCTTTTAAAATTCGTCTAGCCCTGGCCATTGCCCGTCGGAAGAAGGTAACAAGTATGAACCACCCAGTCTCGTCTTCCTAGGTGGAAATTAGAGAAGGCTGACTGGCAGTTTTTTTTTTTAAAGCTAACTTTTTCGGTCTCTTCAGTAGCCGATTTTGGTAGCTCTGATGAGGCTGTAACATATTTCACTGATGTACTCACCTCAGCCGCTTTCACTTCTATCCCTAAAACTTCTAGCTACTTTCCCAAACGTCCTGTCCCTTGGTGGTCACCAGTCTGCACCACTGCTGCGCGGGAGAAGCGCGCTGCTTACTCTCGCCTTCGTCGCAATCGTGGGGACCCAACACTTTTAGAGGACTTCCGACGGGCAAGGGCCCGGGCTAGACGAGTTTTAACCCCTAAAGTCCTATTGTCCGTTTAAACGGACGATACAAATTTAGGCCTTGAAGCCGATGGTCCGTTTAAATGAACGCATTATAGAAAACTGGGTGTGCTATATCTAGCCATTTCCTTGATAGCACTGGGTAGGTATGGCCTTCAGTGAGTGGTGGGAGTGGCGAGTTGGTGAAATTTTCCCACGGGGTTGTGGGTGGGCGGAGCCTAATTCTCCCCCACCAACACCCTCATATGCAGCCAGGCGTCCCCTTCTCTCCTGGCCCTGACTGCCTTCCCCTGCCCCTCATATCCTTCCTACCCTCTCCCTGGGGATTGTTTACACTTCCACGAGTTATCTGAGTCACTTGGGATAAGCGTAAACGTCAAAACAAGTGTACATAGGCTTCAGTACACACTGAGAGGGCTGCATGTACATGTACTTCAGTGCATATATTTTTTTTACACTCAAACACGTTCAGTCAGACACCAAATCATATGGAAAGGCACAACACATATATATACAATCACGCACATACGCAAAATACGCACACGTGACACACTGACACAAGTACATACATGACTTGTATGACATTTCCTACTGCTTTTACTGCATTTATTATTTTTTTCCCACTATATAAATTATATATATGCGTACATATGTATATAGTAGTACATATTGAGTACAGTGTGTCTTGTGACTGCATTATTATATAAGTGTTGAAAATAAAGCCCCCCTGTGCACCCCCGAGACAACCCAGAGTGGGTTAATACGCACACATGACCACCACTACGCATACCTACACCACCAAGCCTACACTGTGCCAATGAACATGTCAGTAAAATAATGTACTTTATTGTTTTCGTTATATTTTTTACATACATTTATTATATATTTCATTTTCAGGTACTAATACATAAAATATGATGTTATTATATACGTTTTTGCATTGAAAACTATTTATTTCGTCATATTTGCACGAGAAATCTACGCTCGCTCACGATTTCTTTCGTCATATTTGCACGAGAAATCTACGCTCGCTCACGATTTCTTTCATTTTTAGGAGTCAGTATTTTATACTTTTACGCGCTATTGTACGCAAACCAGTGGACTTAGGAAACTTTAGATTTCAGATTCTAGTGTGTAAAATCAAGCTCTACAAATGTGTAAGATTTTTTTTACAAAATCGAAATTTTTAAGATCACCCTGATTTTGCAGTTGAGGGGCTAGTACCGTTATGTTATTTGCGGTTCGTATGGGTTAAAAGAGGCACGACGGGCATCTTGGAAGGCCTATGTGTCTTCAATTAATAGTAAAACTCCACTCACCCAAGTGTTCAGGAGAGTCCGTAAGATGGCGGTGAAGTTTTCTCCTACTTCTCCACCTGTACTTAAGGTCAACAGGGACATGGGGTGCTGGGAAGATTGTCCAGCAATTCCAATGGCTCGATAATGGATCCTAGGATCTCTTGTTGGTGACGCTGTAGCAGCAGCTCTCCGAGGGTCACCACTTGTTGGTGACGTAGTAGCTGCACTCAGAGGGTCACCACTTGTTGGTGACACAGTAGCTGCAGTGCTGCACTCCGGGGGTCACCACTTGTTGGTGAGGTTTGTGTAGTCACCAACTATATGTTGCTGCTACCTAAAGATGACTCCTGTGCAGGGGCCAATGTCTGGTTTTCTCCACTACAGCTGCTCAACCTTAGGAGCTAGTGTCTATTACTCTCTTAGAGGAGTGTTGTCTATAATTCTCTTTGTATATATGCTCAAGGTAGAGAGAGAGATGCAGTGAATAGTTCCCAATTGGTTTAATGTCAAAACAAGTTAATATTTATGTACAAGTTGCGACAGACATGAAGTTAACATAGATAAAAGTATTTTATGCTATTAAATCTATAATACATAATTTGTACATATGAAATTTGGTAAGAGTATACAGACAATGTTATGACATAATATGATAAAGAGAAAATGCTGAAAGAAATTACATAGACGAAGGAATGTAATGGTAAAAGAATAACAATACAGGGCAGGCAGATAATGGTTAACAAAGAAAATGGGCCTACAGTATTTTTAGGGTACACTACAATACTCCCCCCCTAGTTTCGAGGAAGGACGAACGATACTTTTGTGTGTCGTACTTCGTCGTTTTCAGCATGTGTTGGAGGAACAGTCACTTGCACTGCTTGTAGCATCTGGTCAGGATTCAGGATATATGCAGGCTTGACCCGGTCTACAGCCACAACATCTTGCGAACCATGTTTGTCGATGGTGAAGTTCTTCCTCGTTCTGCGAACTACTCGGAAGGGGCCCTGATATGGTTGCTGAAGGGGAATTTTGACTGCATCGACTCTGACGAAGACGTGTGTGCAGGCTTCCAGGTCCTGGTGAACGAAGGTCTTCGAGTTGGACGTACGAGGCTGCACTGGCTGGAGGCACTTCATGGCATTTTTCAGGTGTGTTGCAAAGTCCTGAACGCTGCAAGGCTCGGGGTCTGGTGTGGCAGAGAGAAGCTCACCTGGGAGCCTGAGGGTAGAGCCATATACGAGCTCAGCAGAGGAGTTGTGCAGATCCGTCCTGAGTGAAGTTCTGATGCCAAGGAGGACAAGAGGTAGTGCTAGTGACCAATCTTCTCTCTGGGCTGAAGCTGCCAGGGAAGATTTCAGCTGGCGGTGGAATCGTTCAACCGTTCCGTTGGCCTGTGGGTGATAGCTGGCGGTCCTGTATCGGCGGATGCCAAGGAGTGTCATGACCTTATTCCATACAATCGAATCAAACTGACCACCACGGTCAGAAGTAAGGCTGAGAGGCACACCAAACCTGGATACCCATGTTGTGATGAAGGCACGTGCAACAGTATCTGTGGTGATGTTGGCGAGAGGTGCTGCTTCAGGCCAGCGAGTGAAGCGGTCCACACAGGTGAGTAGATATCGATAGCCATTGGAGTACGGAAGTGGGCCAACGAGGTCTATGTGGACATGGTCAAAACTCTCGGTGACTGGTGTAAAGGTGGCTGCAGGAGAGTGTGTATGGCGTGTGACTTTGGAAGCTTGACATTGTATACATGTGCGTGCCCAGTGTCTGACGTCCTTATTTATGCCTTCCCATATGAAGCGGGAAGACATCATCTGGTGTGAGGCACGGATTCCAGGGTGTGAGAGGTCATGTAACTTCTTGAAGAGCTGGTGTCGATGTTTCTCTGGTACGTATGGACGGAGAGTGTCGGTAGAGGTGTCAGTGTGATCTTCTTCATTTGTAGTGCAGGGTTATCCAACAGTCGCTGTAGCTCAGCGTCACCGACTTGATCAGCAGCAATGGTGGCATAGTCGATGGGAGAAGATATTACAGTACTGATGTTTCGAGAGAGGGCATCAGCTGGGGCATTGTCGGCACCTTTGATGTATCGTAGATCAGTAGTAAACTGGGCAATGTAGTCCATGTGGTGCATTTGTCGTGGGGTATAAGAGTCTTTGTTTCTGAGAAATGTTGTAGTGAGTGGCTTGTGGTCAGTGTAGATGTGGAAACTGCGTCCCTCGATGAAGTAGCGAAAACGCTTGACAGCTTTGAAGATGGCAAGTAGCTCTCTGTCATAGGCGCTGTACTTTGACTCTGTAGAGGTGAGTTTCTTGGAAAAGAAGGCAATTGGCTTCCAATATGTACCGACACGCTGTTGTAGGACTGCACCAACACCAATGTTTGAGGCGTCTGTAGCAATTGAAGTTTCTGCGTCTGGTGCAGGGAAACACAGCGTGGCAGCGTCACTGAGGGCCTGTTTTGTTGAGAGGAAGGCCGCTTCTGCTTCTTCAGTCCAGATGAGGGTAACAGATTGACCTCTCTTGCAAGGTTTGATCATGGCATACAATGGTCATAGCAGGAGTGAGCAGTGTGGAATGAAGCGGTTATAGTAATTGACCATCCCAAGGAACTCCTTGAGCTGGCGTTGGGTAGACGGCTTGGGAAACTGCTGGATGGACTCGCACTTTGAGGGAAGTGGAGCAATGCCTGCTGGAGAGACTGTGTGTCCTAGGAACTCAAGGGATGTCACACCGAGTTCGGACTTGTCTGTGTTGATTTGGACGCCATAATCTTGCAGTCTCTGGAGGACTTCGTGGAGGTGTTGTTTGTGGCTGGCTTCATCAGGACTAGCGATGAGAAGGTCATATATGTAGGCGAAACAGTAGGGTAGACCTCGAAGGACCTGGTCTATGAAGCGTTGAAACGTTTGTGCCGCATTCCGCAATCCAAAGGGCATCCGGACGTATTCAAACATGCCAAAAGGTGTGATAATGGCCGTCTTCGGGATGTCAGTGGGATGGACTGGAATCTGATGAAATGCTTTGATGAGGTCGATCCGAGAGAAGATTGTAGAACCTGAGAGTTGGGAAGTGAACTCTTGAATGTTGGGCACAGGATATCTATCTTTTACGGTGCGTGAATTGAGGGCACAGTAGTCACCACAGGGTCGTATCTCTCCAGTCTTCTTAGGCACAATGTGAAGAGCCGATGACCAGTTGCTGCTGCTGGGCCGTATAATGCCTTTACTCATCAGAGATTCGAACTCTGCTTTGGCTTTCTTGTAACGCTCGGGGGCTAAGCGTCGGGCCTTGGCGTGCACTGGGGGTCCGGTAGTCTCTATATGATGAGTCACGTTATGCTTGGCAGGTATGCTGGATGAGTAAGGTTGTGTCAGCATAGGGAACGACTTAAGGAGGTCAGCAAACTTGTGGTCATGGTTGATAGTAGATAGGTGTGTGCTGTCACCAGGTGCTGGCTGTGCACTAGCAGAGATATCTGTGAGTGGGTCAATCAATTTTCGTCCTCTTACGTCTACCATCAGGTTGAAGTGACGGAGAAAATCATCACCAAGGATGGCTTGTGACACTGCTCCTACGTAGAATGTCCATTGAAAAGAGCGGCGAAAGTTCAGATCCAGATGCACTGTTTGCCGCGAGTATACAGGTATCCTGGTACCATTAGCAGCGTAGAGATGCAAAGAAGGAGGTAGCTACTGCTTGCTGGTTGTAGCAGGGAGGACACTAACGTCGGCACCGGTGTCTACCAGGAACTTGGTATGGGACCGGCGATCAAAGATGTGGAGCAGCGCAGACTGAGTATGACAAACATTATGCTGCGTTAATGTTCGCCGTTGTAGTTTGACGCCGTGTAGCTGCAGGGTTTTTCACACTTGAGAGCCTTATCCATAAACCTGCGATGGTAGTAGCAGAGGTTTGAAGTGCTCCTTGAACGAGACCGATGGTGTTGGCGGTTTGGCGTCGAGGATCGGTAACTTTGGCGGTTGTTCATCTGTTTCTTCATGTTGCTGACTTCCATCGTAAGTTGGGAAACTATATTGACAAGTTGGGCAATTTGGGAATTTTCTTGTGTTGAGATGGAGATTGGTGATGCTGATACAGGTGGAAGAGTTGCCATGTAAGCAGGGGCTCTCATGGCTACACCAGTGGCAGTGTAGTTGCCTGAGTTAGATAGATCCTCAGTAGACATACTGGTCAGTGAACTCAGGGTGTAAGTGCTGACAAGAGTTACCTGATATCACAATAGCTGCGTTAGCCAAGTTACATGAGTATGCTGAATACACTGGCACTGTAATCCACACACAAGACACTAATAATACAATACACTGTAACTCAAGAGTGAAGCACTGTAATCTAGGGTGAAGCACTGTAATCTAAGGCAAAGCACTGTAATCCAAGGCGAGGCACTGTAATCCAAGGCAAAGCACTGTAATCCAAGGTGAGGCACTGTAATCCAAGGCGAAGCACTGTAATCCAAGGCGAAGCACTGTAATCCATGGCGAGGCACTGTAATCCAAGGTGAGGCACTGTAATCCAAGGTGAATCACTGTAGTCCAAGGTGAGGCACTGTAGTCCAAGGTGAGGCACTGTAGTCCAAGGTGAGACACTGTAATCTCAGGTGATGCACTGCGGTCCAAGGTGAGGCACTGTTGCTGGTAGCTGGACTGCTGCGAGGACCAGTGGTGTATAGGTGTTGGACTGCAGGCAGCAACAGTGTAATTGGAGGCTTACAGATGGCTGATGTGGACTGGTGTTGCCTCGGGGATCACAGCGACATTGTAGAGTAGATAGCATAGACAGTAGTGGGACAACAGCTGCACAGGAGAGGTAGCAACTTAAGTAAGTCACCTCTTGATGGTGACTGCCAGTCCAAGGCGTTAAATGTTGTTATAGTGGAGTAGCAGCAGCACTCCAGGTTACTACTTGGCAGTGACTGTAGGGCGAAGGTGTTCTTGTAGACTGCTGCAGCTGCCTTCTTCAGGGGTCACCACTTGTTGGTGACACAGTAGCTGCACTCCGGGGGTCACCACTTGTTGGTGAGGTTTGTGTAGTCACCAACTATATGTTGCTGCTACCTAAAGATGACTCCTGTGCAGGGGCCAATGTCTGGTTTTCTCCACTACAGCTGCTCAACCTTAGGAGCTAATGTCTATTAGTCTTAAGAGGAGTGTTGTCTAAAATTCACTTTGTATTATGTGCTCAAGGTAGAGAGAGAGATGCAGTGAATAGTTCCCATCTGGTTTAATATCAAAACAAGTTAATATTTATGTACAGGTTGCGACAGACATGAAGTTAACATAGATAAATGTATTTTATGCTATTAAATCTATAATACATAATTTGTACACATGAAATTTGGTAAGAGTATACAGACAATGTTATGACATAATATGGTAAAGAGAAAATGCTGAAAGAAATTACATAGACGAAGGAATGTAATGGTAAAAGAATAACAATACAGGGCAGGCAGATAATGGTTAACAAAGAAAATGGGCCTACAGTATTTTTAGGGTACACTACACTCTCGCTTAGAAGGCGAGCATGATCATCATTACACCATCAACACCCTTTGAAGTTTTGTGCTTGTTATTAGGTCTTACCCCCAATCGACTATGTAATGGTCATTAAGGTGATATATTTATAGAGTGACAGAATGTATGTATGTGAAAAAGTGTATGTGTGTGGAGAAGTGTACATGTTTATTGTGTGATGTCTGTGACATCTGATGTTAAGGCAGCCTTCTTCCTCCTTCCTCCACGGATATTTGTGCTGCTGGCAACTGTTTCTTTAGATTTTGAAAAGTTTACGGTGACTGTGGGTGGTGGGTTGGTAGGTGGACTGTTAGTCCTCCTCCTCTTCCATTTCCCTTCTTTCTGCCATTCCTAATAATTATCTAGGACTCTAGGTCCATGTTGTCATTGGTGGTGTTATCATTAGTGATGGAGCAGGAACTGGTGTCGGTGTCCTCCTCCATCTCGAGGTCCTGTTAGGAAGGTTCAGGTGGTGCTGGTGCCTTCCCAACATTCCCCTGTTTGAGTGAGTGAGGCACCATTATCTGGTGTTGGTCCTATTTGCTGGAGATGTTGACTGGTTCTTGGCTGACTGTAGAATCTCTCCTGAAGTTTTGAAGAAGGTTTTCGGCTTTTTGCTTATCAACTCATGGTGTTGGTCATTAAGATAGTCAGTCTTGTTACATCAACACATCTTCCCACAGCCTACAAGGCTGCAATCCTAGCTCTTACAGCCGGATACCTACTTACTCCTAGGTGAACAAGGAAATAGGGATCTGGGAAAATTGTCCAACTATTCAACTGCCTCGGGAAGTTTTGTGCTATATCAGCGATATAAACCTGTATAACAACTTGGGCGTGCTGCATATTCCTAAACTGTTGTTAATTTCGGCACCATATAAAATATCAGCCAATCAGGCACCTTTCTCTCGTCATGACGTCACCTCCGAAAGGTATGACGTCATAGCTTGCTTTTATTGTTTTAAGACATTGCAATTTTTCACGGCAGAAGTGGTCATTTATTTCTTCATACCTCATTAATTTCATTGAATACTTATTTGGTTCTTTGGTTACAAACAGAATAATGGTAGAGGATTAACATTATAGTAACAAATGTGTCAGTCCAATAAAAAATGAACTAAATATTAAGTTGAAGTGAAAATAATGACTATGTGAAATATCAGCCTCTCACGACTCACGAGCTTCCCTTGTGTCATGACGTCATATTACGATTAACTAATGACTCACCCTTATCCTATTCGTGAAAAAATAACTAATGTAAAAACATTGAACTCCTTTACGACAGCTATCATTTTTTCCATTATACAGTTACGAGCACTAAGGTATACAGCTTTAGTTGAAGCTTTGAACAGTCCAATTCACCAACGAAGTACTGTAATTCCAATGGAGATCTTATTGTGCATTTATTTATGGTCTCTAGGTATTCCAAGCAAACCTAAATAGTTATCAGTGCTCGTTACTGTACCTCATTTATTTCGTGAAATAATGGTAGTAACTAATGTCTGTGTTGTGTTGTCTCTCTCTTTGATTATACCCAACATCATGGAACATCGAAGTCCTTTATCTTTGTGGGATTATTCAATCTCCTGGCAATTTGCACCAAATCACCAACTGCACCGAGTACTGCGGTTTGTGCAGAATTGCCAACTGGAATTTTCTTAAGGCGCTGATTGTTATGTATTTATTACTCTTTATTATGCCACGACTCTGAAATAATTAAAACCATCAAGAAATGCGCAACAAAAACACAGAAAAGCAGCTGTCAAATGGGACTAAAGCCAAATTGTAAGAGCTATATTGTTCTATAAACTACCGAATCTAGCTCCAAAAGTGATAAATTGGCAACTCTGGGTCTGTGGCGCATGCAACAGATGCCAGATACGTCATGGTGGCAATTACTTAAAAAAAAATTGATCAAACCTCCATGGATCAGACATTATGCTCAAGAGTGCACTTCTTTGGCTGATATTTAAGTATAATAATAATAACGTAGTATAATAATCATTATTAGTATTACTATGCACAATAATAATAATTGGTGTAATCGTATACGTTGGAGTGAACGACGCTATGACGTCATACCTTTGGAAGGGTGTGATTGGTCAATCGGAGGTGACGTCATGACGAGAGAAAGGCGCCTGATTGGATGATAATTTAGATGGTGCCGAAATTAACAACAGTTTCGGAATATGCGGGCGGGCTAGGTATAGGTGGAAAGGTAGCTATTGGGTGGAAACGGTAAGATCAAGTAGGTCTATCGTTCATTTATTAGCTTCTTGTGGTGTGACATCATCCCTCGGTCTCTTACTGTGGTGGTGGAGTGCCTACAGATCGAGTGTTATAATTATGGTGTCAGCAAGTACAGGTGTGTAACAAACCTTAATGGTCTATCAACGATTATTTATTTTTACGTGGGGCCTTCCGATAAGTATGCAGCTATAATTATAGAATGAAGGGATATGGTATGAAACAACCAATCACAGTCACTTTACTATATTTATTAAAATTCCAGTGATATCAACATGTGCAATTTATAATTATATTCACACACATTCTCACTCGTTTTCTTCGAGTATTATATGTATATATTTTCCTCCAGGGTTGAGTCGATTTTCTATGTTCTCCACCTCAGTTAATTTTCAATGTCCACACCTTATAATTATTACTCGTTATAGCTTACCTTACATTATCAATTGATTTTTCTATTCACTCAATCGACAGTGTATGTTGTACCGAATTATAATTATTAATCCAGCTTATGATGCGGGGCAAGTTGAGAGTGACCATTACGTGTGTGCTCGCCTTGGGGGGGGGGTGTACTAGGACTAATTCAAACTCTCTGTCTGCCCAACCAGTGGTGACTGTTCCTCCCCCGGACGCATATTAGTCAAGTCTGGAAGAATATATTTCATAGGGAAAATTAGAGCCAATCAGAACTTGATCTGTCTGTCTGAGTCAATCAGCGCCTGAGTTGCAGTGTTACCATCTCTCTCTCTTTCAAACATTCATACACACATACATTCTCTCTCTCTCTATCTCTCTCTCTCTCTCTCTCTCTCTCTCTCTCTCTCTCTCTCTCTCTCTCTCTCTCTCATACACACACATACATCTCTCTCTCTCTCTCTCTCTCTTATACACACACATACATCTCTCTCTCTCTCTCTCTCTCTCTCTCTCTCTTATACACACACATACATCTCTCTCTCTCTCTCTCTCTTTTTCTTATACACACACATACATTTTCTCTTTCTCTCTTTCAAACACACACACATATTTCTCTCTCACACACACTATCTCTCACTATTATTATTATCTCACACACATACACTATATCTTTTTCACACACTGTCTCTCTTTCTCTCTCTCTTACACACACACTGTCTCTCTTTCTCTCTCTTACACACACATACACACACACACACACACACTCCTTCTCTCTTGTACACACATTCCTTTTCACTCTCTCTCTCTCTCTCTCTCTCTCTCTCTCTCTTTCACAGTATTATTATTATCTCTCTCTCTCTCTTTCTCTCTCTCTCTCTCTCTCTCTCTCTCTCTCTCTCTTACACACACACACATACATCTCTCTCTCTACCATACATACACACATCTCTCCCTCTATCTGTGTGTGTGTGTTCACCCCTAGCTGGCCCCACCCCTCCCCTCCCCTCCCTGCATTCCTAGAGCGGGCAGAAAGAGAGACAGTGTGTGAAAAAGAGATAGTGTATGTGTGTGTGAGAGAGATAATAATAATAATGAGAGATAGTGTGTGTGAGAGAGAGAAATATGTGTGTGTGTTTGAAAGAGAGAATGTATGTGTGTATGTATGTTTGAAAGAGAGAGATGGTAACACTGCAACTCAGGCGCTGATTGGCTCAGACAGCCAGCTCGAGCTCTGATTGGCTCTATATTTCCCTATGAAATATACTCTTCCAGACTTGATTAATATGCCCCCCGGACACATTCCAACTGTTTGAAGGCTAATACCTAACTGACTAAGTATACATATTATCTCTCATTTTCACACTAGCTATACATGCAATTTTAGTAACACTGCATTATTTATTCACTGTAATTATCCACTTCACGAATCCTAGGAAATAAGGAGATTATTTGTGTGCCTGCATAGATTAATATATCATAAAGCCTTTAGAGTAGTGGTTCTTAACCTTTTATGACAGCGACCCAAAATTTTGACCAAATCATCCATGGCGACCCAAGCCCCCATATAAATTGTCTTTATATATATGATTATGCTTCTAAAAACGTGTTACAGAAACAAAATTACATGTTGGGGTATATATAAATACAAGTAGCACATCTGAATAACAGTGATCCGTGAGAAAATAAACAAATAATATATACTTGCTATAAAATTAAAATGGATAATTAGACAATGATTTACCCCAGTGGAAAAAAAAATCAACATAAATTTTCTGTTTTTGAGTCTTTCTTTAATCATGGTCTTCTTAGAATCCTATAATATTGCATTACGAATTCTACTTACAGTTTATAATCATAATGTATTACTAATGGGAAAATAATAATTATTTTTTACAAACCCTTAGCGACCCAAATTTGGGTCGCGACCCAGTGGTTAAGAACAACTGCTTTAGAGTGAGAAACGAACAAATTAACCGTTAGGAGAGGAAACAGAGAGACTCGCAAAGGAAAACTGCCATCTGATCTGCCTCCTCGTGGTGTTGGACGTCCTCTCTCCCTGACATGTTACCTCTCTAGAGTCCGCTCCACTGCTCTCCTTCCTGTACGGCGACGCAGAGATGCAGAGAGGCCCTTCAGCATCTCCATCACCCATTACGAGTCTGTTTGCTCTCACAAGTATTCCTACCGTCGTCGAGGCCTTATGGTTCGAAGGCACAATGTAGTCTCTGCTCGTTTGAGGCTTGGCTACCGTGGCAGGTTGCTGGGATGCAGGGTGAGCCTCCCTTCACTGAGTGTCGCTTGTGTCGAGCGCCTCGTGCTAACACCATAGAGAACTACTGCCTTACCTGCCCCACTGTTTATTAATTGAAGGGTTGAATTACGGTAACAAAGTAAAATAAATCCCCCTGTCTTCCACAGGTTATAATATAGCTTGTATATGAAACCTTATAGTTAACCTGGAAAGGTAACTTGGAATATCCCACAACAGGAAAGCTAACCTGGAACATTACATAACTTCGTAATTACATTACAAAATAAAGTAGTGACATCTTCTATCCAATACTGAAGATGTCACCAAACATAATTACGGTAGCAAGGATGTGTAGTGAAGACAATCAATCATCTTCCACTTAATAGTGAAGATGCTAACACTTATCTCTGCTATACACTGACCAATATGTCACGAGTCAATTGTGACTCGTGACAAGGTGCAAAGCCCTTCATTGTAGGGTAGGATGAGTCATTGTGTTTGAAGGTGCGTCATATTCTATGCTTGATAATGGGCCTTAATGTGACCTATGAAGTATGTGTGATTCGTGTGGCAGCAAATTTACATATACACAATTTTAATAAATACTGTGTTTTAGGGTTGCTGCAGATCTTAATGATGACTTACTTGTTGTTCTGTTTGTCTAGGTTGGCTGTGTTCCTGGAGTTTGTGCTGTTTTGCTTGTAACTGATGTATTCCCTCCTGTCGCTTATCTATTTTCATCATGATATTATTTGCTACTTCCCGTGCAACATCTGTAAATAAGAATAATTTCAAAATAAAAATAAATAACCAAATCTTCCACTGCATATGTTTATAGAAAATGACAACCTTAGCTATGCCATGAACACCATAACACCTCTTGTGTATCTTTTGAATGTCTTGTTCATTGAGTTTCATTGTTTGTGCCAAAGGGATCCCAGGTTACCTCCATTGAGAAGTGTACTTTTTCTTGGAGTGAGCTTGGGTGAAGACCTCAAAAACCCTGTACAGTCGTGCACACAAATCACAAAACATTAAGTATTTTTAATCCGGTGCCTGCCAGGGTTCAAAGATTCACATTCCTGAAGCAAGAGAGAGAGAGGGTGTGTGTGTGTGTAAGTCAAAGGAAAATTGGAAATGAGATTAGGAATGTGATTGATATTAGGTGCCACAACAGCGAGGTCATTTGGCGCCCGATGAGGAAGGTGATTGTGAAGTGAGACAGCAGCACAAAAAGTATCAAAGGAAATAGAAACAGCAACAGGCCTACTGGTCCTTTTGAGACAGTTTGATTTTACTATTATAACTAGCTTACAAGGGTGAAGGAAAGTATTGTACAAAATAAAGGCTCCTCCCCACACACCACTCCTTCCCGATATTATGTAGTATAGAAAAACTAACATACAATTTATAATAGGAAAGCAGGAAGGTTCGAAAACTATGGCTATTCAAAAAAAGCAAAAAAATAGTGACCGTTATCTATATATATAAAACAAAGTGTCTGTCTGTCTGTTTAGCCGCTATGCACAGCCGCATCGTTTCACTGAGAGTAATATTTTTTACATACGTTTTTTCGCTGAGACCTGACGAGTGTCTTGGCAGTATATATATTTTTTCTTCAATGATTAACCCCTTAAAAACGACTTTTTTCATTCCCCCCCCCCCCCCCAGCTGACAAATGGGGGTAAAATATTTCAAATTTTGCCTTTCATTTAGGCAAAAGAAAAACTTGCAGAATGTAAGAGCTTGAATTTACACAACAGGAACTGAAAACGGGACCCTTCTAGGTGTACACAAAAGCTTATAACAAGAGCATCAAAGTCTTTAAAAAAATTTTTTAGTCTCCTGAAAATCAAAGAAAACATGCTCATGCTCTGCTTGAAAGAAAACGTCATACAATCAGACAAACTGTTTTATATATATATCTCTCTCTCTCCATGTGCATGTTCTTAGACAGACAGACAGAGACAGACAGACAGACAGACAGACAGACAGACAGACAGACAGACAGATAGACAGACAGACAGATAGACAGACAGATAGATAGACAGACAAAGACAGACAGATAGATAGACAGACAGACAGAAAGATAGACAGAGACACAAACAGACAGATAGACAGAGACACAGACAGATATATAGACAGAGACACAGACA
Organism: Petrolisthes manimaculis; assembly: GCA_034508575.1. Lineage (NCBI taxonomy): Eukaryota > Metazoa > Arthropoda > Malacostraca > Decapoda > Porcellanidae > Petrolisthes > Petrolisthes manimaculis. The sequence goes on from JAWZYT010000264.1 coordinate 1,125,920, forward strand.
GATAGATAGATAGAGACACAGACAGATAGATAGACAGAGACACAGACAGATAGATAGACAGAGACACAGACAGATAAATAGACAGAGACACAGACTGATAGATAGACAGAGACACAGACAGATAGATAGACAGAGACACAGACAGATAGATAAACAGAGATTCAGACAGATAGATAGACAGAGACACAGACAGATAGATAGACAGAGACACAGACAGATAGATAGACAGAGACACATACATATAGATAGACAGAGACACAGACAGATAGATAGACAGAGACACAGACAGATAGATAGACAGAGACTCAGACAGATAGATAGACAGAGACACAGACAGATAGATAGACAGAGACACAGACAGATAGATAGACAGAGACACAGACAGATAGATAGACAGAGACACAGACAGATAGATAGACAGAGACACAGACAGATAGATAGATAGACAGATAGATAGATAGATAGATATAGAGATAGATAGATAGATAGATAGATAAATAAATAGATAGATAGATAGATAGATAGATAGATATAGATAGACATAGATATATATATATTGATATATAGATATAGATAGATATAGATAGATAGATAGATATAGATAGATAGATAGCTTGATATATATATATATATATATATATATATATATATATATATATATATATATATATATATATATATATATATATATATATATATATATATATATATATATATAGATATATATAGATATATATAGATAGAGATAGGTATAGATAGATATATAGATATAGATAGATAGATAGATATAGATAGATAAATAGATAGGTAGATAGATAGATAGATAGATAGATAGATATACATAGATAGATATACATATAGATATAGATTATAGATAGATCCCCGGACAACGTCGGGTATCCCTGCTAGTAAATCATAAAATAGCAATAAAAACAAACAACAATACCATCATCCATACCACATACCATATTATACTACACACTATAGTAACACACGATATAATATATACAAACTTATATATAATATATAATATATATAATATATACAAACCTATTTCAATATTAACTGTTTCGGTAGTTATATAAATATGTTTTTTATAGATATTTTTAAAAATTGATAAACTACCATTATAAAGAAGAGTTTTAATTTTTAAAGGCAATGAATTCCATAATTGGGGATCGAATTATAGTACACTGTGTTTAAAAAGAGATGTTCTGAACTGTGGACATATGAGATTAACATTATTACCATGAGTGTTGTATAATGTACAGTTGCCTCCACTCGTAGCGACCCCAGTCTCAGGTGTGTGTGGCGAAATGTGGCAGCACTGGTTTTGTTTACTCGTGGTCAAGTCAGTGAATGGACTATACTAACCCTCGCTATAGTCTCCAAATGGACACTATATAAGTATAATTGTCTATCTAAAAATGCATACGTTTCCCACATCAAGTCAAATACAACATATACTAGAATATATAAAATATAAAACTCAATTTCCAATGTTTCGTGAGAATAAACGGCGTAGCGAGGTGCAGCTTGAGAGAGGAAGGAAGGGAGAGGGTATAGGGAAACGGGGGATATGGGGATGTGCGGGTTGGTGTCAAGTAGTGGTGCTTCGAGACTTCTTATTCAGTGAACCAATCCTCAAAACCTGGCTGTTTCTGTGGAACGACCTGCCCTGAATCCATGCTGACTGTCAGTGAGTAGATTATTATTTTCAAGAAATGATACAAGATGGGAAGTAATGACTTTATCAAAGACTTTACTGAATGCTGGAAGTATTGAGATAGGCCTGTAATTTTTAATACCGGACCTCTTGCCTGATTTTAGAAGTAGTATAACTTTAGCTTTTTTTTAGTGCGTCCGGAAAAATACCAGTTTTTAATGTTAAGTTTACTATGTGTGTTAATGGAGCAGATATGATATTAGCTGTATGTTTTAAAGCAACTCGGGAAATATCATCATATCCGGAGGAAGAAGTTTAAGATGTTGTAATACACTTTACAATTTCAAATATAGTAGCAGGACATAGGTACATTGAAAAATTGGGAGAATTATTTAAATAATCATAAAATCCATTTCCTATAATTTCTGTTGCTTGCCATCCTGCTCTCAGAAAGTGTTCATTAAATGTAGCTGGAATATTATTAATAAATGGTCTTATGTCAATTTCACTATTTATGCCATGTGCAGATCTACCTAATATGTTATTTATTGAGTTCCAGTGAGACTTGGGGTTGCCTTGGCTAGTTAGTAATTGGTCTTGGTAATACTTCTTCTTTGCTTCTTTTAAAAGTGATGTTAGTCTATTTCTATATGTCCTGTACTGTTTTCGATAAGTTAAAGGCCATTTATTTGCTAATATTTCCAGTCGATGCTTTTCTCTAATGCTCTTTTTTAATGCTGGAGTGATAATATGTGGACTGCGATTATCTTTGTTTTGTATTTTAATTGTTTTATCTGGGAAGTAATTATCATATACTATTAAACAAAATTAAAGTTGTCGTAAAATAGATTATATGAATTGTTAGGGCAGGTACATTTAATGACATCAGACCAATTTATGCGAGAAAGTGCAGTACTGATTGCATCCAAGGCTCCCTGGGTCATAATTCTTTTCCTTATAAATGTGGGAGGAGACGAAGTAATATTACATTTAAATAAAAAAGTAAAAGTGATCAGTAATGTCAGTCTTAATTATATAATTTCCCACTGCTCTCAATATACGTGGACCAAATGTGATCTATAAGGGTGGCGCATGTGGCCGTAACTCGTGTTGGCAGGGTTGTAAGTGGAAACAGGGAGTAACGATACATCAAATTAATAAGATCCTGAATGTTATCATCTTCATGTTGCAGTACATTTTGATTTAAATCCCCAAAGATGAATATTTCATTGTGGGTTTTATCTTTTGCCATTGTTAAAATCTCATTAAGAGCATTATGAAAGTTATTTACATTGCCTTGAGGAGGTCTATATATGCATATTAATATTAATACTTTACCATTAAATTTGACATCCACTCCCACACTTTCAATAAATGTTTCCATCCGATTGTATTCATTTACTTTACAACTTATGTACAGTCTCCTCCACTCCCGCTTTCACCATTTCAGTGTTGCCAACGTATACACCCGGCATCGTATGAGCTACCAGTTCCGACAGATAAATGCCTGATATATTTATCTGATTTGTTTAGAAATCAAAATAGCAAAGAGGATTTTATGTCGGACTTGCTCTACTGGATCTGCAAAAAAACATTTGATACAGTAGACCATCACCCTTTCTGTGAAAAATTAAAGGCAATTTGTGTACAGTCAGTAGAATTGTTTTACTCTTATCTTAGTGGAAGAAGTCAAATTATTAAAATGGATAAGTGTTATTCTGAATTATGTAGCAGATCATGTGGAGTACCATAGGGAAGCATATTAGGATCTTTACTATTTTAATATTATATAAATGATATGAAATTCGGTGTTTCATGTCAATTATTGCTTTATGTGGATGACACATTTGTAATTGTGTCACACAAGGAAACTTGAATCATGTAAGACCTGGATGATAAAATTAATAACAAATTATCTTTGGATTTATGAAAAACTGAGGTTTTATAAATGGGATCAAAGAGAAAATTTTAAAAAAAGTTTGATAAAGTTGAAATAACATGTCTTGGTCAAATTATACTAGAAGTGAAATCAGCTAAATCTCTACGAGTTTATCTAGATTAGAGTGCATCGGTCAAGTTATACTGTCAACAAACAACCAAGAAGATAAATGCAAGGCTAAATAATTTATACAGACAAGCCAAAGACCTTAACCAGAATATCAAGAAAACTTTGTGCACTGCATTAATTCAACTTTAGATTATGCATGCTTTTCTTGGTATTCTCGAATAAGCAGCAATTGGAAATTTGTCAAAATTAAACAATTACAGTATATATATTTTAGGTTTGGATCCCAGGAATCATATTGCCTAAGAGCAGAAAAGAAAGTAATTATTATGTTTAGTGTGAAAGAGTTAATTAAGGAATTAAAATTAAGCCAAGTCTATAATATTTGTTATAATAGAGGACCAACATATCTTGAAGAACCTTCCATAGGGTAGTATGGAAATCAGTTGAGTAAAAGTCAATACCAGCATCAGAGTCAAATTAATAAGAACTAGACAGAGTGAACACAATCTTTGTGAAACAAGTGTCCAGGGGCCGTCAGCTAATGCATTCTATCAAACTGTTATTAAAGAGTGGAATACATTACCGAGTAGTATAAAAAGTATATAGGGTCAAAAACTTTTTAAATCTTCAATCAGAAAGTATCTTTTTAATGAAGAAAGCTTTTTTTAATTAGATGACTCTGTTTATAACTAGACATATAAGTAACATTATGATATTATTTAAAAAAATATATATATATTTTGTAATAGGGAACTTGTAGCCTACTATGTTTTTCATGGGGTGTGTAGTGGCTTCTTTGATTTGAATGCCCCATCTTGCTGCAAACTAGTACCCTACTGGAAATACGTTTTGTTAAACTTTATTAAATTATCCTAGTGGTATAGGCTATATACCTTACAGTGAAGTAGTGCAAAACTATATTGTAGTGTACAAGGCTCCTCTGAATTATAATTAAATAAATAAAATGTCTACTACGATATTGCCGCACGGTGTCGTGAAATCACAAGTGATTGTTGTTTTTGTACAGTATCCTCTCTATAGAGCAGGTTTATTGCCTAGTAGTATAGTGCAGATTAAACAAATATATATATAAAGTAGCTTTGTGTGGTAGAGGTGTAGACATATTTGAAAGGGCGAAAGGCGTGCAAGGGATAGCGGAAGTTTGATCGAAGTGGTGTATGGATGAAATCATCAAGGGCATGCACTCGCCAGTGAGAGGAAAGTTTTACAGCGTGAGATTAATTGATTAATTTGGCAGTGCAAATACACCTTGCAGAAGAATGAGTCAATGTGTGCAAATGAAAGAGTAATACTGTATATTTCTAAGAGTGAGTGGATAATCTTGTGCTTGCTGAAGAGAGGGAGCACTCAAGATGAGTAACCTTGAGTTAAATCTATCAATTTGTTTCTATAATTATTTTTTTCAGATTACTATTGTTTGTTCTCATTGTTTTTTTTTTTGTTTTTGTTTTTTTATGGTCCAGCCACCCCACTTATGTGAAACGGGCTATTTTTTAGTACAACAACAACAATATAATGTCAACGTGTAACCACATTTATTACACAATATATATTTTCAGTCACTACTAGTTGCACATCAATACACTGACAAACCTGAAAACAAGTTGTCATAGATGAGGACTAAGTTACCCATGGACCACTTTTGATAGGAGTTGATGAGCAGGGAAGTCACCAGTTTACGAGAAGTCCCAATGCTTGGATCAGCGACAATACAAAATGTGAAAGAAAAAGTTGTACGGTTACCATCATAATATTCTCATGTCTTATTGTGCATTATATATGTATATTGATCAATAAGTGGAAATAAGTTAAAATGATAAGAAGTACTGTATCTTGAAACTCAAAAAATATATTTTGGCAATAAGAAAGCTCCACATTATACTACCTTACTCCAAGGAGTGTGGGACCCTGGGATTGTACGAACTCTACACACATGATCATAATTACTTTTATAGATAAATCAGCAATAAACAACAAATATGTTATACCAAAGGTGTCACGAATCGATACTCGTGGCATAATAATAGTATTCGTAGCATAGAGAGAAGGGTCTAATTAAACCAGGCGGAGTTGATAATTATTCCACTGGTATGTTTAGTTGCCTTACTGTATCTACGTGATGCAGTACAAATTTTGAAGAAAACAAAATCACACAATAGCGCTCACGGGTAATATTCTAAATACCGTGGTGCATCCTTTTCAACTGTTGACTTGTCCATAATTTTCATAGTACAATAAATCAATGAATAATTTATACCGAAGACAGTTGATTGCGTGTCTTACATACAGTATCATGAAGTGGATTTTGTTTAGGTATTTACAATATATGTCATTAATTTGCATTAAATTGTGTGTGGTACAGCGGCGGAGTGATACGTTACAACCCCACCTAGCTACCGCCACCCTCTCCACCTTAACGTGGTGGGGGGACTTGCGTGTGTCTGAGGCCTGGCGAGCTAGACTAAAGGGTGCTCCGGCCCCTGCTCTGCCCCTATTTCGGGGACAGAGGGATTCTCATGCTAGTAAGGCCTCCAGTGAGAGACCAGACTAATTGGTTCCCAGGCAATAAGCTGCCAGGACGAGCCAACAGTGCTGCCCTCCAGGTGCTGTCCTGTGTTGAATGGTTGGGTGCCTGGGCCGTGAGATGTTGGTGAAGGGGTTCTCAGCACCGTCGTGGGTAAACTTTTGAGCCATTGGGGCTGCTTCTTAAAACGAGTGGCCCCGTGGGGGCACGGCGAGCAGTGCTCGGTCCCCTCATCTGCCCGGTAGGTAGTAGCTCTTGGCTCCTGTGGCCAATTTAACAAAATTAATGTTATATGGATAAAGAAAATACCCTATCTATTCCTCGACCGGTGGTCGACCAGGCCCTTGAAACGAAACGTCACTCTCTGATCGTGATGGTATGCAGAAGTCTGCAAAATAAGAGAAGACCCAGTAGGTCGGTTATATTGTTGACGAACCCTGTTAGCGGTTTGAACACTTTAATGTTGACAAAATTAATGTCTTGCATCCTTTTCCTATGGCGCTTTCCATTCCATTATTAAGTGTTTTGGAGTGGTTGTTCGTATCCGAATCACATATGACGTACAGTGACTGTAGATCTAATTGGTGCTATATTACTTTCAATACAAACGCTGCTGAAACAGCAGCTTTTGAGTCAAAAGATTCTCTGACTGTAGGGGATAATCACTGTGAGGTTCAGATAATACGGTCAACAAAATTAATGTAGTAGACAGTGACAATGACTACTGCCCTAACATATTTGATGACTCTATAGAGCATGTCCCTAAGGAGCGTCAGGTTCCTACACCCTTTTGATTTGTGGCGTATACTACAGGGAAGGGCTTGGTTACCTTAGCCATGCTTCTAGGTATCTAGAAAATGAAACTGGATTACAACCGATGGGCCATATAAAATAATATGGTACCGGTATTTTCTATTAATTACACAGGTCAGGTTTGAATCCATCAAACCACATTGAACATTTAATTATAGCATGAGGCGTATATACAGTGCTGGCGGTTAGAAATGTCGCGGTGACGTAAACAACCAGTTCTTACTGATGAGGGGAAAATGGTCTGTGTGAAAATAGTTTTAACGAGGATACTCACCTAAATTAGTAACTGATAGGGTACCCTCGATTCTTTTTTAACATGTTGAGTCGTTTGGGAAGGAAGTCAGCCAAATTATGAAGGTATTCCAAGTTAATATTGTCCCAGATACCTTGTATGGCTGCTTGAAGGCGTGGAAGTGAAGATGTGTCACCATCCTTTAGTTGCCGTTTAATATACGCCCATAAGTTTTCGATTGGGTTTAAGTCTGGTGAATTTGCTGGCCAAGGTTTTAGGAGAGTAATACCATAGAATTCAAACCAATTGGTAATTAAATGAGCGGTATGGCAAGGAGCACCATCTTGCATAAAATAATCAGAGTTGCATTTCTCCATACACTCGTCTAGCTCATCAAGTATGAGTTCAAAGTAATTATCTTTATTCATACGAACATTCTTAGGTAAAAATACCAACTTTCCCACACCATAGTACGAAAAACAGGCCACACCATCAATGAATCAGGATGTTTTACTGTGTGGTTAAGATATCTGGGATCATGGGAATCACTACCACGTCGGCGGTACACTCCATTTTTCTGGTTATCTGTAACTTCAAAAGTGGATTCATCCGACCACAACACCTTTCGCCACTCATCCATACCCCAGTCATGATATTGAGAGGCAAAAGCTAATCTTTTTTTGCGATGAACAACAGTTAACCAGGGTTTATGTACTGCGCGGCAACACCTATAACCCAAGTCGCGTTTGAAATAATCCCGCACTGTCCTGTTAGCCACTCCAGCCAGCAAATCTGGGTTCTTAGTCTTTAATTCTCGGCTTGTGATGCGAGGTTGGACCTCCAGCTGTCTATCAATAACTCTCAAAGTCCTCTCAGTCACTTTCCGTTTACGCCCTGGTGGTTTGTATGGTGGTGGGATAGAGTCACTCCCGCCCGCACGGATTTTTTTTGTCCACCTCTGTATTGTTCTTATTGATAATCCTGTGTTAGCTGAGATTTCTTGATTAGTTTTATGGTCCTTGGCTAGAGCACAGATAACTGCAATGTCAGGTTCTTTGAGTCTTTTCTTGGGACCCATACTAATTAGTAACTGGAGGGAATAGTGAACCAATACACACAAAACACTAGGGTAATTAGGAGCTGCAGGATCCCCCCCACTGAGAGTGTAAGGAAGCACTAGCCCGTTATATTGTTTAAATTTCCCATACAAAGCTTAGAGTAGAGTTGCCAGATATCGCTACTTTCTACAATCCCATATAATATTAGCCTACAGAGAGTAGCACACGGAAATTATGGTATATGGCAGCACGCCGGACTTCACGTCATCTCACGCCATTTCTAACCACGAGCATTGTATAGTGAGTACCTGTATGAATTCTCGCTATTTGCCCAGACAGTGTCCAACGAGTAACAAAGATAAAAGGCAGTAAAATATGATCATCCTCACTTTTTATGGTTCGCATATCCCAGATCGCATTAACATTAACCCCACCTCTTTTGAGGTGAAGCATTTTGTTGAGCGTCCCTTACAGTGTTTCTGTTGTTATGAGTTTGGTCATGGGAGGAGGAACTGCAACAACCGTTCCCGGTGTGGTAATTGTTCTGCTTCTGACGCACATCTTATTTCTGAATGTCGGTCAGAGAGTTACTGCTTTTACTGCAGAGATGCTCACCCCTTGAGTTCTCGCCAATGTAAGATGTACAGCTCCGGACTGATCAATAGTCCACACTTCTTCCACCCTTGCCTTGGTGTGGGCCTCAACGGATATGGTATCACTGACAGGTGGAGGGGGGAGGGGAGAAATGTGGGCGGAGTTATATAGGGGGGGTAGCGTTACTAATGTTGAGCCATCCAGAAATTTGAATCCCGAACCACTTGTGATCATGGATGTGAACCACTCACTTGAAGGTGGTAGGAGAGGAGGGGTTGGGTTGGGGAGAGGGGGGTAAAGCTTCACCAGTGATCGAGATGGAGAGAATTATTGGATCAAGTAGCTAACTGTTTTCTTCTGTAATCTAAATCCAACTCTGATGCTGCATTCCATGGGATATTCTTATTATTTGAAATGAATCCAGATTTTACCTAATATAATTAACACGACACCAGTTTTTGATGACTAATATATCAAGCGATGCACCACCTACTCAGTGTTAAGTTACATTTCAAGTAAATCCTTTATTTTTATCCTGTATCATTCATGACATTTTCTAAGAAACGTTTATTGTGTAACTGGTTACCAAAGGATAATAGTTATAGTGTAAGATGTTAATTACCCAATAACTACTCCATCTGTTCTTCCTCACCCCGTCCTCCCTTATTCAATTCACTGTTTCCTCTCCCTCCATCCCACCATTCCTTTACTCTCCATCTTACCATCACCACCATCATTCTGTGTGTTACTGCATAATCTGTTAATGCGCAAACACGACCAGAATAGAAATAATAGTGATATTTGGTATGCAAATACAATCCGTTATATATGACGAATATATTTATTACCTTTATTTATTTATCTGAGGTCAACATCTAGGCCAGCCATTCAGATGCCCAGTGTTAGTGAACCAATCACAACATTTAGAAGATATTGTGTCACAACTATTGTTATTACTAATTAAAATAGGGAAACATTGAAATCAGACATTTATTGGTTATTGTTTACATGACTTTGTCAGTTTAGGTGAAAGCTCCACAAGTCCTCGTCACGAAGCATTCAAACCCATAATCCAACTGGGTCTGTAGGCACCACACTGTAATTATAATAACCACAATTATAATAACTGTTAACTTATTATAACCTGAAGTTTATACTTCAACCTCACGTTTGAATTAAGCATGTGTAATGTTTGTTTTGTTGTCTTATTATTATTATAAGCACCGAGATATGTATTGCTTTAGACCCTTAGCCACGATGATATACAGTATATACACTATTATACACTTCTATGAAGATATTAAGGCTTGAAATACTGTAGATTACATATTTCATTTCATTACTCATCAATTTGTTGCTAGTATCGTGTTCAACCACCCTCCTTCTCAATGACAGCCTGCAGTTGCTCGGGCATTGAGGCACCATGCCTCCTCACTGTATAATATATATGGTTTTCCCCGAAAAATCTCCCACTGTGTTCTGGTGTGACGTAACAAATCTGCTGTGGTTCTCTGTCGTTCTGGCTCCCACGTGTTAACGATAGAACTTCATACATTTTCTATAGGGTTCATATCGCAGTCTTAAATAGACAAATCTATCACCTGCAAATAATCATGAGCAGTAAACCATTTTTGAACTTTCCTCGCCATATGGATAGGGCATCGGTCGTGTATAGGACAGATAAGGGTGAGTAGTTGAAAAAAAATTAAAAACATTTAGAATATGTGCTTCATTATATTGCATTTGATCGATCTATTAAACAAAGACACTGTCTGTTGTTCACCCCCGTAGAGAGATACCGATTATAATTATTATCCTTTGGATATTAAGCAACAAATAACGGAGCCGAAACAATTAATTTTCTGTCTTCAGCTTTAACTGTATTCTTTTCACCCCTCATGCTGGTAGTCCCCCTCTTTATCACCTTTTCTCGCCGTAAAATAAACTTAATACCTATATCTTTCAAGTAACTGGCAACCTCACACAACCTCCTCTCCCCTGTCTTCTCTCTCTCTCTCTCTCTCTCTCTCTCTCTCTCTCTCTCTCTCATCCTTCCTTACCTTCTGAAATATTCTTTATCTTTTCTTTCTCATATTTTTAACCCTCACATTCGTTCTTTCAAAGTTTAATGACATAGGCCTTTTTCCCTTATCACCCATAGTCCTTCAAATTTATGCAAGCAAAAGGATATGATAATAGTTATGTAGTATATATATATATATATATATATGACGGTGTGCAATTTTCCAACATGTTTTCCATTGTGACCTGGTGTGACTGATGCCCCGAGGTGGCTGATACCTCTGTGTTCATGGCGGGAACCCTAACCGCTGCGTATAGTGTCACGTGACACAAGTTTATTTTGTGTTTTCTTCGCTACAGTTAAAACTATATAGTTAACAGATTTGACAAATAATACTCATGTCAGTACGCCACCGTCTCAGTTGACGGAGAGGAACTATGTGATTCGGTACTTTCAGATTCATTCATTTCAACACTTGACACAATATGGAACTGTTGGTCTGTGCTGAGTAACAATGTTTACTGTCATCCATATAAAAGACAACTGAACCACTGTCGTTTCTCGTTGATGTATAAATATCTTATGTATTTATGGTGTTGTAGTCATTATGGTTTTATTCTTACCTCATCAATCCATGTCTGAGTTTCGGGAAGTGGTGGCAAGAGGTGGGAAGTTAAGAGGATGCTGTCTGCTAAATTGGAGCTCTATGCATCCTCCAAACTTTGCCACGAAACTGATCCCTCATAAGAAACACCAAGGTCGTCTGCTTCCTGGCACCTCCCAACGGGAACCACCTTGCCGTGGTGGGGGGCTTGTGTGTCTCTGTGACCTGGCGAGCTAGACTAGAGGGGGCTCTGGCCCCTGCTCTGCCCCGATTTCGGGGAGAGAGGGTTTCCCATGCTAGGAAGGTCGCTAGTGAGAGACCAGACTAAATGGTTCCCATCTTTCAGTTCTTCAACTGTCCCTCTTTTCTTTTTATTTCCTTCCTGCTTGCTGTCACACCTCTCTATCACCTTTTTTCTGGCGCTATAGGACCTCGATGTTGCGGCGCCTAATATCCATCAATCAATCCTGGCATAGTCTGGAGTATTCATGGAACTTCAATTTTACAAGAAGATATAGTGTTCCCTTAAATGTATAGCCTACTGTGGTTAGAAATTAGTTCGCTGAACAAAATTACCTTTCGTCACACCAAGATTTACTCTATGTGGATAGATTATCTTTACGAAATCATATTTATCTTGTAATATAGACGATAAGGATATCTCTACCCAGGATCAAGAGAATACCCATTTATCAATTCAACTCATAACCTACCGAAATGTTCTGGAACGCAATAACGCTGACGTGCATATGTATAAAATTATTGTCAATAAGCTGGGTCTAGAATTATTACTATTCATTAGTACTATCTTCAAGTAGAGAAAATTCATCTTTTCATTTCACTGGCTTGCGATAATTATCACCGTCGTCATCCCTGATATTTCCTTAAACTCTACGATATGACATCCAAGTCGACCGTGTTAAGACATAGCTGGTATTGTACTATGCATCAATATTGTAAGCTTATGTAATTTGAAACCCTGTGGGAGTAGCTTGTCCTATGTAGCCAACACCGTATGGAAAACATGTTGAAAGATTGCACACCGTCATATTTATATAGTCTGGGCTGGTTACTCTATTGAAACAGTAGCATCCTTTGTTGCGCAATAAATGTTAATTTATTTATATTGTTTTCATTATATTTGGTTATCAATATCATTCTGAGAACATAATTCTGTAGTTGAGCATAAAACATTGTTTTCAGTAGCATATAGAGAGATACATGAGAATTACGTTGACTAGCATTACTGTCCTTGTGGTCCATATTGTGTCACATGTTCTGCACAGTAATGCTGGATGTAAGTAAAAGTAAGTTTATATATCTACATATAGATTTTGATAACAAATGGCCATAATTCAGACTAGCAACATACTGGCAAATGACAAAACATGAAACCAATATTCCTTCTGATTTAAGAAGGCGAAATGCTGTGGGTGGGATTATGCAGGCAAGAATGCGTATCTGCCAACACCTTTGTTCTACATAACTATTATCATATCCTTTCGCTTACATAAATTTGAAGGACTATGGGTGATAAGGGAAAAAGGCCTATGTCTTTAAACTTTGAAAGAACGAATGAGAGGGTTAAAAATATGAGAAAGAAAAGATAAAGAATATTTCAGAAGGCAAGGAAGGATGAGAGAGAGAGAGAGAGAGAGAGAGAGAGAGAGAGAGAGAGAGAGAGAGAGAAGACAGGGGAGAGGATTTTGTGTGAGGTTGCCAGTTACTTGAAAGATATAGGTATTAAGTTTATTTTACGGCGAGAAAAGGTGATAAAAAGGTGATAAAGCATGAGGGGTGAAAAGAATACAGTTAAAGCTGAAGACAGAAAATTAATTGTCTCGGCTCCGTTATTTGTTGCTTAATATCCAAAGGATAATAATTATATTCAGTATCTCTCTACGGGGGTGAACAACAGACAGTGTCTTTGTTTAATAGATCGATCAAATGCAATATAATGAAGCACATATTCTAAATGTTTTTCATTTCTTTTCAACTACTCACCCTTATCTGTCCTATACACGACCGATGCCCTATCCATATGGCGAGGAAAGTTCAAAAATGGTTTACTGCTCATGATTATTTGCAGGTGATAGATTTGTCTATTTAAGACTGCGATATGAACCCTATAGAAAATGTATGAGGTTCTATCGTTAACACGTGGGAGCCAGAACGACAGAGAACCACAGCAGATTTGTTACGTCACACCAGAACACAGTGGGAGATTTTTCGGGGAAAACCATATATATTATACAGTGAGGAGGCATGGTGCCTCAATGCCCGAGCAACTGCAGGCTGTCATTGAGAAGGAGGGTGGTTGAACACGATACTAGCAACAAATTGATGAGTAATGAAATGAAATATGTAATCTACAGTATTTCAAGCCTTAATATCTTCATAGAAGTGTATAATAGTGTATATACTGTATATCATCGTGGCTAAGGGTCTAAAGCAATACATATCTCGGTGCTTATAATAATAATAAGACAACAAAACAAACATTACACATGCTTAATTCAAACGTGAGGTTGAAGTATAAACTTCAGGTTATAATAAGTTAACAGTTATTATAATTGTGGTTATTATAATTACAGTGTGGTGCCTACAGACCCAGTTGGATTATGGGTTTGAATGCTTCGTGACGAGGACTTGTGGAGCTTTCACCTAAACTGACAAAGTCATGTAAACAATAACCTTTAAATGTCTGATTTCAATTTTTCCCTATTTTAATTAGTAATAACAATAGTTGTGACACAATATCTTCTAAATGTTGTGATTGGTTCACTAACACTGGGCATCTGAATGGCTGGCCTAGATGTTGACCTCAGATAAATAAATAAAGGTAATAAATATATTCGTCATATATAACGGATTGTATTTGCATACCAGATATCACTATTATTTCTATTGTGGTCGTGTTTGCGCATTAACAGATTATGCAGCAACACACAGAATGATGGTGGTGGTGGTAAGATGGAGAGTAAAGAAGTGGTGGAATGGAGGGAGAGGAAACAGTGAATTGAATAAGGGAGGACGGGGTGAGGAAGAACAGATGGAGCAGTTATTGGGTAATTAACATCTTACACTATAACTATTATCCTTTGGTAACTAGTTACACAATAAATGTTTCTTAGAAAATGTCATGAATGATACAGGATAAAAATAAAGGATTTACTTGAAATGTAACTTAACACTGGGTAGGTGGTGCATCGCTTGATATATTAGTCATCAAAAACTGGTGTCGTGTTAATTATATTAGGTAAAATCTGGATTCATTTCAAATAATAAAGAATATCCCATGGAATGCAGCATCAGAGTTGGATTTAGATTACAAAAGAAAACATTTAGCTACTTGATCCAATAATTCTCTCCATCTCGATCACTGGTGAAGCTTTACCCCCCTCTCCCCAACCCAACCCCTCCTCTCCTACCACCTTCAAGTGAGTGGTTCACATCCATGATCACAAGTGGTTCGGGATTCAAATTTCTGGATGGCTTAACATTGGTAACGCTACCCCCCCTATATAACTCCGCCCACATTTCTCCCCTCCCCCCTCCACCTGTCAGTGATACCATATCCGTTGAGGCCCACACCAAGGCAAGGGTGGAAGAAATGTGGACCATTGATCAGTCCGGAGCTGTACCTCCTTGAGCAGGATATTCTCCACTTGGCTAATATCCAATTCATTAGTATTGGTAGTGCCAGACGGCAACTCAACTTCAGGCGACAGAAGGATGGTGGTGTTAAGACATACGCCTCCACTCTTCGCCCCAAATCAGTTGTAACACCCTCTCAGCCCTCTCAAGAGGCAGCTGCTTTGTGCTCCAGTGAGAGCGTTTCTAAGGTTACACTACATAATACCTTCTCTGTTTTGGAAACCTTATCAGACACTCATTCTGGTGAGGTTCTCTCTGCCACACGCTCTCCAAAAAGGAAACTTGAGTCACCTAAACGGTCACAGAGACGTCTTCATGGTTCCTCTGAGGCACTTGACTCAATAGATGTTCCTCCTTATAAGGCAACCATCTCTGAGGACTCATCCATAGTTTCCTCTCAATGTCACCAGAAGCGTTCTCGTGGCTCTGATGAATCTCTTGATGCAACAGAAGTTCCTCCTCGCAAGTTTCCTTCAGGACCATCAGAGGTGCGTGAAGTTAATGTGGATGCCACTGATGTCGCGACTTCAAAAGATTCAGTTTCTTCTCCGCTAGAACAGCAGTGATATTCTACCACCTGTATTATGGATGTTGATGTGTCTGCCTGTGTCAGTGATACCACTGCTGCACAGGACAATACCAATGTAAATGCTTCTAAGAATATCCCTGCTCATATACCTTCATCTTCTTCAAACATATCAGATGCTTCAGGGACTCGTCAACGGGTCCCAATTACTACCCCAAGTACTACTCCTCGGGTTGGCTCTTGTAGTGGCCCAGGATTTGACAAAACGTATCGTTTGAGTAGACCCTCAGGTCGAGGTGGTAGTGGGAAGTACCTCCATGAGGCTTCCCAAAAACCAGGACCAAAGTAACACTTTTCAAGGTCCTTCAGTGGAATTGCCGTGGCTTGCGTGCTTCTTGGGAAGAACTTCTCATTCTTCTCTCTAGTTTCTCTCCTGCATGTGTTTCTCTTCAAGAGACAATGCTTGGGGACTACATTCCTGCCAGTCCTCCAGCATATTCTGCATTTTATTCAAATTCATTTGAAGGGCAGGGTCACCATGGTGGCTCTGCCATCCTAGTTCGTCGAAATATTCCATGCACGAGCCTGGAGCTTGACACACCGCTCCAGGCTGTTGCTGTTGAGGTTTTTATGGACCGCCCCTACACTGTGTGCAGTCTATACCTTCCTCCCAGTGTTACAGTAGAGAGGGGTAATCTCACCCGTCTTGTACGGGACCTTCCCTCTCCCTTTATTTTATTGGGTGATTTTAATGGGCGTCATCCTCTGTGGGGTGATAGTTCGAGCAACCCCAGGGGTGTTTTATTAGCTTTTTTTATTGAGGATGAGGGATTAGGGGTTTTAAATACGGGAGATGTGACACATTTTAATAGCCCAACTGGGACTTTTCCCGCCATTGACATTTCCCTTTGCTCACCCAGTGCTCTGTTAGATTTTACTTGGAGAGTGTTGCCTGATTTATATGGTAGTGACCATTTTCCTATACTTTTAGAAGGTAACAAGTATGAACCTCAGTCTCGTCTTCCTAGGTGGAAATTAGAGAAAGCTGACTGGCAGTTTTTTAGAGAGCTAACTTCTTCGGTCTCTTCAGTAGCCGATTTTGGTAGCTCTGATGAGGCTGTAACATATTTCACTGATGTACTCCACTCTGCCGCTCTCAACTCTATCCCTAAAACTTCTGGCTACTTTCCCAAACGTCCTGTCCCTTGGTGGTCTCCAGTCTGCACCACTGCCGTGTGGGAGAAGCGCGCTGCTTTCTCTCGCCTTCGTCGCAATCGTGGGGACCCAACTCTTTTAGAGGACTTCCGACGGGCAAGGGCCCGGGCTAGACGAGTTTTAAAAGAGGCACGACGTGCATCTTGGAAGGCCTATGTGTCTTCAATTAATAGTAAAACTCCACTCACCCAAGTGTTCAAGAGAGTCCGTAAGATGGCGGGGAAGTTTTCTCCTAGTTCTCCACCTGTACTTAAGGTCAATGGAGTTCATATTATGGATAGTTTGACAGTGGCCAATACCATGGCGGAGGCTTTTGCTAAAGTCTCCAGCCGTGACTCTCGACCTCTGGCTGTGAGACATGAGTTAAGAGCCAAGGAGCATACAGCCCTGAATTTCTCAGGGAATGAGAATGAAAGTTATAACCATATATTCACCCTGAGAGACCTGCATTCTGCTCTCTCTCTCTGTGGGGACACTTCTCCTGGGCCAGACAACATCCCATATGCAATGTTGCAACACTTGTGTGAGGAGGCAATCTCATTTCTCTTAGCTTTATATAACATAATCTGGGTTGAGGGTGTCTTCCCTTCTGGGTGGAGGGTTGCTACCATCCTTCCTTTCCCCAAGCCAGGCAAAGACTATAGTGTTGCCCTCAATTACCGACCAATTGATTTGACCTCGTGTTTATGTAAACTATTTGAGAAGATGGTGAATGTCAGACTGGTATACTTCTTGGAACGGGGTGATTTTCTGTCTCCGTCCCAGTCGGGTTTTCGTAAACATTGTTCCACTACAGATGCTCTGGTCAGGTTGGAAGCTGCTGCATGTGAGGCCTTTGCACGACATCAACATCTTGTCTGTGTATTCTTTGATTTAGAGAAAGCATATGACACTACATGGCAATATGGCATCCTGCAGCAGCTCCATGTATATGGCCTGCGAGGTCGCCTTCCACGCTTTCTTAAAGAGTTTCTTAGTGGTCGCAGTTTTTCTGTAAGGGTTGGTACAGCTCTCTCAGCATCTGTTGCACAGGAGGAGGGCGTCCTTCAGGGAAGTGTCCTCAGTGTCACATTGTTTGCAGTAGCAATTAATGCCATTGCCTCATCCCTTCCGGACGGTATAGCCAACTAGATGTACTTTGATGACCTAGCAGTCTGGTTTGCTGCCTCCCGTATGTCAGTGGCGGAGCGGCGCATGCAGCTTGCCCTTGACAGAGTGTCACGTTGGACTGGTTCTCATGGGTTTCGATTTTCTCCTGCCAAGACGGTTACTATGCACTTCTGCCGCATCCGAGGTGTCCACCCTGATCCGGACTTATTCATGTATGATCATCGGATACGCTGTGTCGAGGAGACTCGCTTTTTGGGTCTCCTTTTCGACAAACGTTTGACTTGGGTTCCCCACTTACGTACACTTAAGATCTCTTGCCTCAAGGCTCTTAATCTGTTGAGGGTTCTAAGCCATACTACCTGGGGGGCTGATCGGGCCACCCTCCTTCGCCTATACCATGTTTTTATTAGGTCAAAACTTGATTATGGGTGTGAGGTGTACTCCTCTGCCACAGATGTCCGTCTCAGAGTTTTAGACCCAGTTCATAATGCTGGGATACGTCTGGCAACTGGAGCATTTAGGTCATCACCAATCCCCAGTCTCCTGGTGGACGCTTACGAACCACCTCTAGATCTCCGTCGCCAGTCCTCAATGGTTCGTTGTTGGCATCGATTACATCGACTTCCCGACTCCCTTCCTTGCTTGGCGGTGTCATCTGATATCATGTCTAATTATTACCTTTCACATTCTCGTACACCTTGCCGCTTTGGCTTCCGGGTCAGGAAGGCTATGGAGGAGATGGGAATTGAAGATTTCCAGATTCGTCCTGTGAGGGTCCCCAGGGTGGCTCCATGGCTTCTTCCACAAGTTTTTCCCTGCACCTGTTTTACAGACAAAAAATAATCTCTTCCTCCTCCAGTGGCTCGTTCCCTGTTTTTAGAACATGCCTTCACTCACAGGGAGTCCCTCCCTGTGTACACAGATGGGTCAAAGTCTGATGCTGGAGTTGGTTTTGGAGTTGTCTTTCCTGACTTTTGCCGTCGTGGTAGACTTCCTTCTGTCATGTCGATTTTCACTGCTGAGCTCTCGGCCATTTTATATGCCATCCAAGTGATTTTTACTCTCCCTCAGCCTTCTTTTACTATTTAGAGTGATTCTTGTAGTGCCTTGCAGGCCTTGTGCAATTTTAACTCTCCCCATCCCCTGGTGTTGGCCATCCTTGAGTGGCTTGTCCTCCTGGGTCGTCGTGGCCGCAAAGTCACTTTCTGTTGGGTCCCGGCCCATGTGGGTGTCGATGGTAATGAGGGAGCTGATGCCCTGACTAAGGCTGTGGTCTCCAATTCTCGGCCTCCTGCCGGGCGTCATCCTGTCCCTGCAATGGACCTTCGACCCTATATAGATGCTGCCGTTCGTTCCTGCTGGCAGGACAGATGGGACGGAGTCGGGGCTAACAAGCTACGCGACATCCGCCAACGCCTTGGTTTGTGGAGCTACAGCGGCCTGTCCCGCCGTTGGGAGACGGCTCTTGTCTGTCTCCGCATTGGCCACACATTATTGACTCATGGCTTTTTAATGGACAGGATTAACCCTCCCTACTGTGATGATTGTCTGGTCCCTTTGACAGTGAGGCATATTATTGTTGATCGTCCCAGTTTTGGGGACCTGCGTCGTAGGCACCTCTCCGAGTACCGGGTGGGTGACGGTTCTTACTGTCTCTCCCGGGTGCTTGGGGAGGAGGCTTGTAGTGTGGGAGGGAACACTCTCCTATGTGGAGGAGGCTGGCCTCCTCCATAAATTGTGATTTTATTATACTTATGGTGTTTAGATAGTTTGATATTATTTATAGTCTTGATTCTTTTTATATATTAGTTAAGTTGACGCGTTCTTTTAGTAATGGTGTATGTTTATAGTTTGTGTGTAATTTAGTTATGATGCGTGTCCCTATCGGGAGTTTGTGATTTTGTTAGTTGAGGATAATAATTTTGTGTTGGGCAGTATATGACCCTAGCTGTTGCGCCGCCAGATGCCTAGTTGCATCAATAAATAAATACTTTCCTCATAAAAGAGAAAGTAAGGGAAAGAGAAAGGGACAGAGAGAGAGAGGAAATGGGGGTTGAGCTTTGGTTGAACCTTTGACTCTCCATTTTGGTAATACTGTATCAAGACAGTAACTGGCATCTACCAGCACAGAATGAATATATACTGACATAGAATAGCATTAGTTAGGGATTCAAGATTGAAACATTCAAGAGACATCTCTCTGCTCCTTTAAAACACAAGACAAGACAGAGCACAAAACTCTGTTAGTGTTATTAAATAAAGTAAGTGTAATTGTACTTACTGGAGTATGTGAATGATTCATATTGACAAGTATGTTGTGTGGGTGGAAGGTAAACACAGTATAGAGCTTCGAGTTATATATTTCTCTTACGTTTCGGACTACACAGAGTCCATCTTCAGAGAGAAATGACATAGGGAAGAGGGTACCAGAGCTATATATACCGGTGGTGGCCTACACTGCACCTGCCACTACTTAACCTCACCTGACCTCACCTCACCCCGTCCTTTCTTTTATACTCCAGGGCTATATTGGCTGAGTATCTACACCATTTCATAAATCCTTCCCAATGATTATGAACATTCTTTGTACAAATGTATGCTGCTTCTAATGCTTTCCTCATTTTCTTTTCCAAATCACTGTGAATGATTGATGAACCCTCCCATCCGGGTAAATTATTGCATTCTTCAATATGTAGTACCAATGAATTAGCTGTGATGTGTTTCCTTACGTCAGCTTTATGTTCATATAATCTTTTCTTTATACCTCTTCCTGTTTCTCCTATATACACCTTGTCACACCCATTACATGGTATACTATATATCACGCTGTTATTATTGACACGCTTTTCCTTGTTTGCCTGGGTTAGTTCGCCGATTCTCTTTCCAGATGATTTTATGCATAAACTTTTTTGAGTGTAGTACTTCTACGGATAAGAGAAAGAGGCTGTAGTTAATCAGTAAGAGGGGGGAGTTGATGAGAAGTAAAGCCTTTGTGAAGGTTAAACCACCCCACACATGAGAGCCATAATCCAAACAGGAGCCAATGAGCCTCCTGAACAGCAACTATTCTGGGGTGAAGTATTCACGAAATCTACTCAGCACTCCTAAATTTTTTAGGCAGTTTTACCTAGGGTGGTAATAAGATATCTCCAAGACAGATTGTGAGAGAAAGATACTCCAAGAATATTATGGGAAGGTGAAAGATCAAGCCGTATGGCATTGAAGAAGAAGGGATAAAATTTGAATGATTAGTGCGAGTTAAAATATAAAGGTACTGTGTATTCGAGGGAATGAAAATCACAAGGTTTTCGCTGCGCTAGTCAAAAGTGAGGGAAAGAT
Organism: Petrolisthes manimaculis; assembly: GCA_034508575.1. Lineage (NCBI taxonomy): Eukaryota > Metazoa > Arthropoda > Malacostraca > Decapoda > Porcellanidae > Petrolisthes > Petrolisthes manimaculis. The sequence goes on from JAWZYT010000264.1 coordinate 1,147,310, forward strand.
CAGAAGTCAGGCGTGCCTATGAATCAACACATGATGTGAAGATGAGTTGCTGGGATGGGCGGTTGTCAAACTGGTTGGAATAGTGCAGGGTAGAATTATCAGCATATGTGTGGATAGGGAAAATATATAGGAAAGAAGGCCATTGGTGTAAACGAGAATGAGAGAAGGTGATAAGACAGAACCCTGAGGAACACCGCAGTTGATTTTAATAGATGTATTGGCAGAACAATGACCGTTTATAGCAGAATATAATTTATATTGTAGAACGGGCAGAAAGGAAATCAGAGATAAAGCGTCGAGAGAAGGATAATAAACGAATGAGAGTCATAAGGTAGGGATAAAAGATCGCCAGTAGAGCGTTCCTGACGGACCCCATATTTTTAATAAGAATGGACATGACAAGTAAAATGCTTTTAAATTTTACAGGGATGAAAAGGTTCAAAGACAAGAGATCAGATAGACAAGAGATTAGTGAAATGGGGTGACAGTTGGACGGTTGGGAGTGGTCACCTTTCTTCAAAACTGGATGAATAAGAGCAAACTTCAAGCAAGAAGGGAAAGGATTGGATGAGAGACAAAGAAGAAAATAATTGAGAATAATAAAAAGAAAACCCGATGTAGACTTTACCAACACGGATGATTATAATATGAGAAGACGTCAACATGTGAAGATAGAAATCCGACCTTTTTTTTTGTGCCTCAAGATCCACCCACTCATCCATCTATACTTTCTACCCACCTGTCTGCCTGATAAGGGTACAGACTGACATTCCTTGCCAGATGAGGGTTCGGTGATGGAGGGCTCATGTGGCTGTGGCTTGGATCGCCTCTCACTAAGCGCACTAAACATACAGCGCAGTACGTCCACTCTGGAAGAGAGAGTGAGAGAGAGAGAGAGTATGACAGATACTTGAATGATGACTGACTAAAAGTACGTCAACGTTCAGTTAAACATTAAGTCAAGAGAGGTAGTCCAGTTATTAGTCCTCAATTCATTACTTTAATCAGTAACCTCGACTGGAAGTAGACTTTGTCCTTAGTTTCAATATAATAAACATTATCAATTTATCATAACCAACCCTTAACATCAAGTAACATAGCCTGCTTCACTCAAAAAGTATTGAATAAAAAGGCTTTTTGTCAGTGTCTCTTGCATTCCAGTCTGCCCTATTACCATATCCTTACAAATTCTAGTCACAATTTTTTTTTCGCTAGGTGTAATGAAGAATATACAATGTACAGGGTGATTCAAAAGAAACGTTACTCATCATAAAATAAAGTTTTGAACAATATATATGCTTAAGGTGCGATTACAAAGATCTCCGAGAAAAAAGGATCCGAAAACTTGCATCACAACCAGAAATGTCTTACATTAGTGTACAAAGAGCTGCAGAGAAATCACAACCAAATGGCATTCGTATGGTTCAAAAACTGTGACAACCAAACTTGGTACAACGTTTACAGTATTGCAGGTGGTTTCAACGATTTGCTGAGGAACATGGAGTTGGCATGCTTGACAATGTTGTCTTTAGTGATGAAGCATGATTCCACCTTAGTAGATATGTTAATAGTCAGAATAGTAATTTGTGGTGTAGTGAAAACGAGGATTTAAATTTTAAAACATGTGGATGAGTTCACATTCCTGGGGAACATTGTGCCAGGAATGGAGAGTGATGTAAAAAGAAGGACAGCCTTGGCACCAGCAGCTTTTGGGAGACTTAGGAGAATGGTATGGAATAGGAGAGACGTATCAAAATGATTAAAAATAAGACTATAAAATGCTCTGACCCACGCCATTACCACATACACATCTGAGACATGGACCATGAGGGTGCAGGAGAGAATGCTCCTCGTATTTAAAAAATGAGGTGCCTGCGGGCCATATTCGGAGTGACACGAGAGATCGAGTCAGGAATGAAAGGGTGAGAAGAGATCTAGGAATGGAACAAACCATAATGGATGTGATTCGCTAAACCCGGAATCGATGGCTTAGCCTTGTGGTCAAAACCCCACTGGAAGACTACGTCTTCCCAGAGGGCGATACCCCAAGAGATGGTCGGATCAGATCAGACAGGACTTGGGCATCCCACTACAGATGGTGGAGCACAACATCCTTAAGGCCCCTGTGATTGTGTAGGAAAATTGGAGGCTTCTGTTTCCTTCTGACTATGCCACGAAACAAGCTCCTTCTATATAGGTAGTGTTTCGTGGCAATATTTGAAGGACTCATTTACCTCCAATTTTCTGACTACAATACAGGGTCCCTTAAGGGAAAGAGCGAAAGTGCTGGAGGCTGATGGTGGTGTGAGAGCAAGGGGCAGAAGACGCCTACGCTATTAACCCTGGAACACAAACCTTTGTTTTTCGTCACACGTACACAAACCTGGGGTGTAGCTAACCCCATTTAAAAAAAAAAAATAATAAACCCGTTTCCATTTTTGTTTTCTGTAAAGTTCCACAGAAAGTAGTATCTTTCCTCTATCCTTTAACCAGTAAACTTACTTCAGTAACTTAATTCTTCTGCCAGTAAAAGTTAATAATACAAAATTATTGAAATTTAATTATATTTTTCAAGAACAGAAAAAAAAATCAAATTCACATGGAAAAGTATAATGTAAAGAAACAGGCTTCCTGGCATGGCCTATTGGGTCCTTCTCCCATCAGATATTCAGCCCTCAGCTCTTTTGCACCACAATGAGCACCCAACCCCCATGTAAGCACCATCTAAGGCAACACTCGGACTATCCCGGTATGGAGTGTTGAGGCACTACTAGCTAATACCGCAGAGATTACAAAGTTTTTTTTTGTGTGTGGGTCGGTCGTCACCCCACGTTTGTGTTCAAGGGTTAATTCAAGTTAGCCAAGTCAAGTACTGTAAGTGCAGAGAGGTGTCTGACGAGAAAGGTAGAGTGTGGAGAGAGCCACTGTGCCAACGATGTCCATTTCAGATAATCCAAGTGTGGTCACTTCGCAAAGTGAATTGAACTCCCTCACCATAATCCAAGAAGTGTCAATGCTGAACAGGTAACATAGGCACTTCAAAAGCGGAGACTGGTAGGGATCGTTAGCAGGAGCGTAATACCATGGATTGACAGTGCAGGTCCAATGGTAGGGCGCAAGCATCCACCAGCCAACTAGGAATAGGGGACGATCTGAATACACCGGTTGCTAAAATAGTAACAGAGTCCAGCATAAGTGGACGAGCTTCTAAAGTGGTAGAATAAATTTCACAATCAAATCCTTATCTGAAAAAAAATCAGAGTCCAATGTAAATATAGAAGGGTCTGTCAGGACCCCAAGAGGTAAGAGCTAGAACTATCTACAGCTACAACACTTTCATACAAACAGTTTTTATATAAAAAAAATGTGGTACTCAGGTCAGACGGTCTCCCCACACACACAAGACGTCATTTACATACAAATCATCAACATTCCTGGTGGACAAATTAACACCCCAACTTGGCACTTGCACAGATTCTTATATCAACAATTCCAGCCACTTCATGGACAAAGTAAGGAACTGAAAATTTTCAGTTTTGATGTTGTGTCTCTCTGTACCAAAGTTGCCATAGAGGATGTCTTGGAATTTCTCTGCAAAAAGTTACCCTCCGCACATTTGGACAGAACCATGCCTACTGACCCCCTGGGATAGGAGGCTACGAATATCTCTCCAGTATCTCTACTTGTAAAAGGCGACTAAATGGGGCTTTCAATTCTCCTATTGTCTCTTTTTACCATATGTCTGAGAATTGTCATCAGTTGAAGGGTCACCAGAATGAGTGCCTGATATGGTTTCCAAAACAGAGAAGCTATTATGTAGTGTAACCTTAGAAACGCTTTCATTGTAGCATAAAGCTGCTTCCCCCTGAGAGGGTTGAGAGGGTGCTGCAACTGATTTGGGGTGAAGGGAGGAGGCGTATGTCTTAACACCACCATCCTTCTGTTTCCTGAAGTTGAGTTGCTGTCTGGCTCTACCAATACTGATGAATTGGGTATTAGCCAAGTGAAGAATATCCTGCTCAAGGAGGTACATCTTACATTGGCGAGAACGCAAGGGGTGAGCATCTCTGCAGTAAAAGCTGTAACTCTCTGACCGACACTCAGAAGTAAGATGTGAGTCAGGAGCAGAACAATTACCACACCGGGAACGGTTGTTGCAGTTCCTCCTCCCATGACCAAACTCATAACAATAGAAACACTGTAAGGGACGCTCAACAAAAGGCTTCACCTCAAAAGAGGTGGGGTTAATGTTAATGCGATCTGGTATATGGGAGCCATAGAAAGTGAGGATGATCATATTTTTACTGCTTTTCATCTCTGTTACTCGTTGGACATTGTCTGGGCACATAGAGAGAATGTCCTCTTCTGAGAATTCATACAGGTCTTCATTATATATACGCCCCTTGCTATAGTTAAATGTTCGGTGTAGTTTGATAGATTCAAACATGCTATCAGAAGGACAGGGGAGATTGAGGAGCATTATGGCCTGTGTAAGATCTTTGGCTCTAATTAAAACGACCTTACCATATTTCTTTATGTGGCCCATTGGTAGTATTCTAATTTCTTTCCCCCCCTGTCAGAGAATCTTTTGCCTAAAATGCTGCTTTGGCAGCAGCATTTGTATTGAATGTTATATAACACCGATTAGACCTACAATCACAGTCATAAGTGATTCTGATACGAAGGAGTACTTCGAAACACTTGAAAATGGAGTGGATAACGCCATACGAAAGTGATGCCTGTACATTTGTTATCATCAATGTGTCACAACCACTAACACGGTTCTCTGACACAACATCTGACCTGCTGGGTCTATTCTTATTTGCAGCTCTCTGCACATTACCACGACCAGATTTCTGCCTGGTCGACCACCGTTCGAGGGAGATATTTGGGCTTTAAATGATCCATATATCATTAATTTAGTGTTGTTGGCCCCAGGAGCCAAGAGTTACTACCAACCGGGCAGATGAGGAGACCGAGCGCTGGTCGCCGTTTGCGGTGTACCTCTTCCCCCACGGGGCCACTCGTTTTAAATAGCAGCCCCAATTGCTCTAAACTTTGCCCACGACGGTGCTGAGACCTCCTTCCCCAACATCTCCCGGCCCAGACACCCAACCATCCAACATAGGACTGCCCCTAGAAGGCAGTCCCTCTGGAGGGCAGCACTGTTGGCCTGTACTGGCAGCCTATTGCATGAGAACCATTTAGTCTGGTCTCTCACTGGCGATCTTACTAGCATGGGAAACCCTCTCCCAAAAATCGGGGCAGAGCAGGGATCAAAGCCCCCTCTAGCCTAGCTCGCCAAGTCTTAGAGACATGCAAGCCCCCCCACCCCCACCCAACCTCGTCAAAGCGATTCACGTTTGGGGGGAGAGAGAGAGAGTTTGTGCATGTATGAGAGAGAGGGAGGGAAAGAGAGAGAGAGAGAGTGTGTGTGTGTATGTGTGTGTGTATCTCGTAACACAGTGATGTCATAATCAACTCCCCTGTCCCACCTTCTCTCTCTCTCTCTCTACTGTTTTTTTCCCTCATCTTGTGGTCAAAATCATGTACAAATTTTTACTGTAGGTCAACGATGAGGCCGTGCATAGCGGCTAAACACACACAAAAAAAAATGTCACAGGGAATTGCTCCCTACGTACACAGATGGGTCAAAGTCTGATGCTGGAGTTGGCTTTGGAGTTGTCTTTCCTGACTTTTGCCGTGGCGGTCATGTCGATTTTCACTGCTGAGCTCTCGGCCATTTTATATAGTGCAATTTTAACTCGTTCCCATCCCCTGGTGTCGGCCATTTTCGAGTGGCTTGTTCTCCTGGGTCGTCGTGGCCGCAAAGTCACATTCTGTAGGTGTCGGTGGGAATGAGTGGGCTGACGCCCTAGCTAAAGCTGCGGTATCGAATTCTCGGCCTCCTGCAAGGCGTCATTCCGCCCCTGCAGTGAACCTTCAACCCTACATAGATGCTACCTTTCGTTCCCGCTGGCAGGACAGATGGGACGCCGTCGAGGCTAACAAGCACCACGACTACCTCCAATGCCTTGATTTGTGAAGCTAATGCGGCCTGTCCCACAGGTGGGAGAAAGGCTCTTGTCCGTCCTTGTATTGGCCACACACTGTCTCATGGCTTTTTAATGGAGAGGGCTCACCCTCCCTACTGTGATGATTGTCTGGTCCCTCTAACAGAATGGCAACTTATTGTCGAGTATTCCAGCCTTGGGAACCTTTGTCATAGGCACCTCTCTGAGTATCGGGTAGGTGACGGTTCTTACAGTCTCTCCCAGGTGCTTGGGGAGGATGCTTGTAGTGTGGGAGGGAACACCTTTTCCTATGTGCAGGAGGCTCTTATATTGAGGATGAAGGTTTAGAGGTTTTAAATCCAGGAAATGTGACCCATTTCCATGGTCCTAAAGGGACGTTTACATTTGACATTTCCCTCTGGTCGCCCAATGCACTATTAGATCTTACTGGTCGTAATTTATTTGGTAGTGACTATTTTCCTATACTCATAGAAAATAACATGCATGAACTGCAGTCTTGTTTTTCTCGGTGGAGGTTAAAGAAGGCTGACTGATGGGATTTTAAGAGCTTACTACTCCGGCCTCTTCTCTTGCAAAATTTAGTAACTCTGATGAGACTGTGACCTACTGCACCAATATGTTCGAAACTCTATCCCTAAAATAGTTTCCCAAACGTCGTTTTCTTTGGTGGTCACCAGTCTGCACCAATGCTGTGCGGGAGAAGTATGCTGCTTTCTCTAGCCTTCGTCACAATCTTGTGGACCCTATTCTTTTAGAGGACTTCCAACGGGTGAGGACTTCAGCTAAACGGGTTTTAAAATAGCAATTACTCCTAAAATCCGGCTTTATCAAAAGGTCAAGATTGCGGGAAAGTCTTCTCCTAGTCCCCCACCTATCCTTAATTAAGGTCAATGGAGTTGAGATCATGGATGGTTTACCAGTGGCCAACACCATAGCGGAGGATTTTTGCGAAAATCTCCAAATGTGAGTCTCGACCTCTGTAGTTCTCTGGACACGAGGAAGAAAGTTTTAATCATATATTCACTCTGAGACTGAGAGGCCTGTGATTTGCTGTCTCTTTTTCTTCAGTGACACTTCTCCAGGGCAAGACAAAATTCTGTATGCCATGGTGCGACACTCGGGTGAGTACTTCGCTTCCATGTGTAATGGACTCAACCTTCATGGCACTTCTACCTTCTTATTCATGAAGCCTTTTTTCTCTATACTGCAATTTGCATCTCTCTCTCTCTCTCTCTCTCTCTCTCTCTCTCTCTCTCTCTCTCTCTCTCTCTCTCTCTCTCTCTCATATACTTGACACTGCACCTCGGACTTCTCTTTACAAGTTAGTGTAGCCATGAACAGTGCTATCTCATATAATGATAGTGAATCAATACTCTTGATATTGTTGTTTCACTCACCTATTAGTGTCATCCACTTCTTTTCCCTCATCATTGTTTATACTCTGTTCTACCTGCAGATACAGGATAGTTAGTTCAGACATGAAAATAAAATAACACAATAGTATACTTTAACTGATTATAAATAATAATCCAGAGATTAAAAAAATGTATGTCCTGAAATACTGATGGTAACATTGACATATTTTTATCTATATTAAGAAAAAATTGAAGACTAAAAGCTGAGAGCCCACTTAAAACCACAGTGAGATTATTCCAATCTAATATACCACGATTCGAATGAAATATTGTAATGATTAAAAGTAAATTGTACTTGTATTACAAATTTAAGTAAAGATTTTGTGAGAGTCCCTCGATATGTATTTAATTGAGTGTTGAGAATTGAACTGTGATGAAAATGCTTGAAGGAACAAAAACTTAAGTTGAGAGTGAGATGTATGAAGAATTCAGTGTTATTTATAATATCTAACCGCTGGGAAAGGAAGAGATGTAGTACCCTTTAAGTGCAGCTGCCTTTTCATGGCAACATAGATTCCAGGCTCACTTTGTTGAGAAGTTTCTTCTTAGAGTGAGCTTGGGCGAAATGCTCTACAACAAACTACTATCTTGAAGAAGATTTTGAGCTTTAAGCCTATCGACTCATGGAATCGAAATTGTCCAACAATTCCACCGATTTGGGACCTCTCGCTTAGTCGGCGGGCATGCTAATCATTATACCATTGGTGCCCCTTTTATGTACAGCCATGGCTGATAGTACTGGACCAGGGTCCAAGGAGAGTTGGAGAGCAACTGAACAGAGTTCGAAAAAGTGAGTCTACTAAAACTCTCTCAATGTTAAGAATGGTTTGGGAAATTCACTTGTTCAAAATCTGTTCCGTTGTTCTTCAACATTCCATGGCGTAGTGTGCATACACAAAATTATATTGTAAATATACACATGTTCATAATATTTATAATTGTTACTGCTAAACTCATCAGGAAGATAGGTAAACCGTTCTCTGTGTCTCCTAGCTAATTAGGACAAACTCACCTGTACTCAATCTTTGCTCATCTATTGCAGCTTTGCATGCCAGTCAACTGTTACTGACCATGGCTAATCAACATTCATTTATACCATTAAATGGAGAATAAAATATTATATATTATTGATAAGGGACATGGATAGCTATCTCTTGTTATATTGATTTGTTAGCATAAATACCATTTAAAATATACTTTTTATATGCATTTAAAACTATATTACCTAGTGACCCAGAGCTAATAAATTATATCATTATGCGTCCAGACTCTGTGTAGTCAAGACCTCGTCCTCGTTCTCTGCATAGCGCCAACAGTTTAAACGTATTGTCCGTTTGAGCTACCTTGGGTTCCGAGGCCTCTTGCCAGCAATACTCTGTTGTCTCTTTGCTTTTGTAGAGTAAAAAGTAACGTAATTTGCAGCGTTTTGCTGCACTGCTGTTGTGCACCTTCTGTGTTTTGTCTTTGTTTGAGGACATCATGTAGTGCATGCTAGCTAGTAGATAGTTGTTCCCTACACCAGACCCGCAGCACTCGCTGCCTCAGGGGTAATCCCTGTGGTAGTGGGGCCCAGTAGTCTGGTGTGTCATTTGGGCACCTCTTTTTCTCGAACTACTATTTTTCTTCCATATTTTCCGCGACCTCTTGGGCCTACGGTTGTCTCATATTTCTGAGCAACGGTATTCGCTTGGGAGGTGGGTTCTGACTACACCACCCCTCGCATTAGGCAGGTTCGGTGGTGGGAAAGTTCCTTCCGCACTAGCTCCGATCCCCTAGCTGGTACTGGAGTACGCCGCCAGGCTACCACTAGGGAGTAAGGTTACTTTTATTTTCCCTAAATTATTGTCCTTATTTTAGGGGGTTGATACAATAGTTAAGGGAGTTAGGAGAGGGTGAGTGGAGAGGGCTCGGACCTAGTCCGATGTCCCGAATGGCTGATCCCTCGACTAGCCTTCCTCCTCCTCAAGGAGGGAGGCTGACGACCAATGACCATCCTAAGACTATGGCAGACAATATTGGAACCCCTACGGCTGACAGACAAAGGCGACAAGATATAGATATTCCTTCCCTGAATGCTCGTTATGTGAATGTACGTTGTGTTGATGCTTCTCAATCTCTGAAGACTGTTAACCCATTTATCATCAAAAAGGTCCTTGATGGTCAGGTGGGTGGCAGTCTGGAATTTGCTAAGAAATTGCGAGATGGTAGTCTCCTGGTTAAAGTGCTCAACTCTTCCCAGGTTAAGGATTTACTTAAACTGACGCAGATTCATTCTTTCAAGGTGAAAACCACCATTCCAGTTGGGCCAAATACTTGTAAGGGCGTCATATTCCATAGGGATTTGGCTGACCTGGATGATGCAGACATACTTGACGGAATGAAGGACCAGGGCGTAGTGGAAGTACAAAGTACGACCAGGATGAGAGAGAACAAGAGAGAGAAATTTGGCCTATGTTTCATGACTTTTGCTGCTGCTCAGATACCGGATACTGTTAAAATTGGATACGAAATTGTTCACGTTAGACCTTATATTCAGAAACCCATGCGTTGTTTCAGGTGCCAAAAATTCGGACATACAGCATTGAGGTGTTTCACTAGAAATTCAGGAGAATTCATTTGTGGTAAATGTGCCGGAAGTCACGAGACGAATTTATGTTCAGAGACAGTGTTCAAGTGTGCCAATTGTGGCGGCCCCCACCAGGCAGGTGCAGGTATCTGCAGAAGTCTGATTGTGGAGACCGAAACAATGGCATACATGAAGGCTCATGATGTCAGTTATGGTGAGGCAAAGAGGAAGGTGGAGGGGGTTACCCAGGTTCCCACCGTATCCTACGCCGGAGCTGTAGCTGGCTCATCTAATGCTCCTGCCGTAAATGACCTCTTGGAACTTCTTAAGGCTAAAGAAAAAGAAAATCAAGCATTAACAGATAAAGTAAATAGATTGGAAACTACAGTAGTTGAACTGAAAAAATTAGTTGCACAACTTGAATCAAACCAACAACAGAAACAGAAACCCCACAAGGCAAATGAAACCGCTAAGAATAAACAATCTCAATCTCATGTTCTCGCTCAGGTGACTCCCACGAAGCATGTATCCGGGACTCAGACAGCTCGTCGTGCGTCGAGCTGCTCGAGGTCTGGATCTGTGACTCGTGGAGAGGCACAGGCGATGGAGACTATCATCTCCAAACCATCCCGTGGGAGGTCCCCGGGAAGTGCTGAGGAAGAGGAGGGTACTCCTTCCCAGCACAAAAAGGTTCGCCAGAACGAACACGGCCCTCCAAAACCCCGTAAACCACGATAATCTTCGCGCTGACCATAGTACAATGGAACTGTCGAAGTCTTAGAAGTAGATTAAATGAACTTAAACTTTTGGCCTGTACTTACGCTGCCGATATTATTGCCCTTCAGGAAACTCATCTGGATAACCGGGTTGAAGACGAGGTTATCCAGCTTCGGAACTACGAGTTAATTAGGAAGGACCGAACGGGAGGGGGGGAGGGGGGGTAGCTCTCTACATCCGCCGTTCCCTCCCTTTCATTGAGGTGCCATCTAATTTCCCTCTGGAGTCTGTCGCCTGCAGAGTGAAATTCGGTGGTACCTACCTGACTGTCTGTTCTGTCTACTGTCCTCCTGATACAGTAACTTATGATGATGTTTTTGATCTACAGGACAGTCTGCCCTGTAGAAAATTAATTGTAGGTGATTTTAATGCACATCATACGTTATGGGGTTCCCTGCGGGATGACAGGAAGGGGGAACAGATGGCCAGGCTTATCAGTAATTCCGGTTTGATTCTTTTGAACGACGGTAGTCCGACGAGAGTTGATGATAATACCGGTAATTTTAGCGTCCTTGACCTATCTCTGGTCTCCCCATCAATTGCCACTTCTTGCCAGTGGCTACCTATTGATGACTCATTTTCCTATTTTGATTAAATATAACAGCGACACTGTTAAAGAGCCTTCAGCACCTAAATTTAACGTAAAAAGAGCAGACTGGGTGTCCTTCACAAAGAGTCTCAATATTGAAATTGTTGGGGAAACCATTGATGATAAAGTAAATAACATTAAAGATAGTATTCTCAAAGCCGCAACGGCAACAATTCCTAAGACTTCGATAGATAGCACAAAGCATAGAGTTCCTTGGTGGACGCCAGATTGCCGCATAGCACTGTGTGAGAGAAATAGGGCCTACAGGCTTTTCAAAAATCACATCAGTGATGAGAATTTTCGCAAGTATAAACTTGCGAGAGCTAGGGCTCGTCGAACCATCAAACAAGCCAAACGAGACTCCTGGCGAAGCTTTGTCTCTACTATAAATTCTGAAACATCTATTTCAAAAGTCTGGTCCACTGTTAAAAAGTTAAATAAAAAGAAAATTTCAATTAAAATCACCAACATCAATTATAATAGCGTTAATTTTGACGAGCCTAGAGACATTGCTAACGCCCTCGCCAGGCAGTTCTCTTTTGCTAGCAGCTTTGACAATTACCATCCAGCTTTCTTGCCCCTCAAGGAAGCATCAGAGCTGCAGCCTATTAATTTTGCCACAGGAGATGAATTGGATTACAACTGTGATCTTACAATGCAAGAGCTTGTTCAAGCCCTAGGAGCCTGTAGTGGGACATCCCCAGGACCCGATGAGATTCGGTATGAGATGATAAAGCATCTTGATCATGATTCCATGATCAAGATGCTGCAAGTGTTTAATGAAATTTGGAGGGGTCATGCCTTTCCAAATTCATGGCACTTTGCACATATCATTCCCATACCGAAAGGAGGGGGGGACCCCAGATCGACTTCATCGTATCGCCCTATTACTCTCACAAGTTGTTTATGCAAGGTCATGGAACGAATTGTTAATCGTAGGCTATTGCATTTTTTAAATTCCAGGAACTTGCTGGTTGACGAGCAGTGTGGCTTCCGCAAAGGTCGCCAGACGCTCGATCAATTAGTAAGCCTGGAATCTCACATTCAAGAGGCATTTGCCAAAAAACAGTTTTTAGTTGCAGTATTTTTAGACATAGAAAAAGCCTACGACATGACCTGGCGACATGGCCTCCTCAGGAAACTACATGCGATGGGATTACGCGGTAATCTGCCCTTTTTTGTTAAGAATTTCATGTCTGACAGAACTTTCTCTGTCAAGCTTTTTTCGGATACAGTCACTTTCTCGGACACTTTTGTCCAGGCAAACGGGGTCCCCCAGGGAAGTGTTCTGTCTCCGACCTTATTTCTATGTATGATTAATGACATTCTACCAGCTCCTCCTCGAAATCTTAAATACTCACTGTATGCTGATGACTGTGCGATATGGCACTCCAGCCATAGTGCACAGTTTTCGGCAACTCGAATTCAATCGGCACTGGATTCGATCCATAATTGGGGCCTCCAGTGGGGTTTTAAGTTTTCAATTAGAAAAAGTGTAGGGGTTATTTTCACTCATAGGAAAAAAACAGACGTTCGGTTGACCATGGGTGGAAACCCCCTACCTATTCAAAATTCAACTAGATTTCTTGGACTGATTTTTGACAGTCGACTGACATGGACTTGCCATGTCAGTCAGTTAAAAACTAAATGTTTAAAAGCACTCAATTTACTTAAATGCATTTCTGGTACGAAATGGGGAGCAGATAGGAAGTCTTTGTTAATGCTATATAAATCCCTGATCACAATCTAGAGTAGATTATGGGTCCATAGTGTATGGTTCGGCATCTCAGTCTGTGTTGAAAGGTGTGGATGTTGTGCAGAATGCTTGTTTGCGTGTGTGTCTTGGAGCCCTACGTTGCACTCGAATCGAGCGTCTAGAGGTGGAGTCACAAGTGCCTCCCCTCCGTCTAAGACGAGACCAACTAATGTTAACATACTTCGCTAAGAAAGCCAGGGTGCCGAGTCATCCTCCCGGTAATGCCTTGCTGCGGCAACCGCACCCGGGGGGCCATGGCGTTAGGCCCCTGGCAGAGGGACCGAGTTATCCGTCCGGGAACCCCTGCGCCCTAGGGGGCACTGGCGTTAGGCCAAGGGACACCAGGCCCGATGTTTGTATTCCCGGGGAGCCGAGTCATCCTCCCGGTGGTGCCTTTTTGCGCCTGCAGCCGGGGGGCCATGGCGATAGGCCCCTGGAAGGGCCAAGTTATCCGCCTAGGGGACGCACGGCCCCGGAGGGCACTGGCGTTAGGTCCCTCAGAGCAAGACTCCACGACCTCGTAGAGTGTGTCGGTATAGACTTATCAACAATCAATTCCCTGGTTATAGTAAATATTGCACCTTGGGTAATACCCCCTTTTATTTGTGTGGAATCCTGGTTACCAGGGGTTAAATCCCAGGTGCCGAAGGTGGAGGTACACCAGAGGTTTCGTGAGATAATTGTCAAACATCTTTCTTATTTCCAACTGTATACCGACGGGTCCAAGACGGATGAATGTGTGGGTGCGGGTGTATGGTCGCATGAATGTCAGTTAAGATTCAGACTGCCGAATCATACATCTATTTTTCTTGCTGAATTATTTGCTATAGATAAAGCTTTGGATTTTGCCCTATCGACGACCCACGATAGGATAGTCATATTTACTGATTCATTAAGTTCACTTAAAGCTATTAAATCTTTGAATACAACTAACAATGAAATACAGGGTAATATCATTAGTAAGCTATTTAGTGCCAATAAATTGATCAAGTTAATATGGGTAGGGCCTACCATCACATTATGGTATCTATGGTAATGAACAAGCTGATAAATTAGCAGGGTCGACTGTTGATCTGGACCTTAGCATAGTCCGTACGGATCTCAGGTGTTTTGTCTCTCTCATAAAATCTAAAATTCATCTGTGGCAAAGGCAGTGGACCAGACTAGATATCAATAACAAGTTTAAAGCAGTTATTGAACCCTGGGCTACGTCGTCATGGCGTAGTCGCAGGGATGAAGTGGTGTTGGCCCGTCTTAGGGTCAACTCAACATGGGTAACTCACCTTGAACCCTACATCAATAAAACTTTTCCTCCTGAGTGCCCAACATGCACATCAGTGATGTCAATAGCACATCTGCTAATTCACTGCACCAACTTTAATAATCAGAGTGTTAGATTAAAACAGTATTTTCAATTTAAGAAAATACCTTTTACCATCAACAATGTATTATCAGATGATAAGAATATTATAAACAAACTGCTAAGTTTTCTGAGGGAGACAAAACTTTATGACCTTATATAAATTGACAGAATAAAATGGATTAGACTGGCTTAATGACCTTTGACTATATGTCGCTGGTTGATAGCCATAAATCCAACAAGTGAGAGCTAATATATCTGGAACTCAGCATTTAATGGACTAATCACAGCAAAGAGATACATACACTATCTCACAGTTTTTGCAAAGGATAATAGAAAAGGAGACACACACACACTCTCTATCAGTCACTATCCCTAACAATTGGTGACTCTATTAATTGCTCTCACTAAGACAGGTGATACACCAACACTTGGTGAGCAGCAACAATGGACCCTGGTCCAGCACTATCAGCCATGGCTGTACAGTCGCAGTCAGTAATAATTATCCACGTATCTCAAACAATTTACTGCCCTCCTAGCGGGAATCGCCTTGACGTGGTGGGTGGGGTTGCATGTCTCTGAGATCTGGCGAGCTAGACTAGAGGGGTCTCCGGCCCCTGCTCTGCCCCGATTTCGGGGAGAGAGGGCTTCCCATGCTAGGAAGGTCACCAGTGAGAGACCAGACTGAATGGTTGCCATGTATTATGCTGCCAATACAGACCAACAGTGCAGACCAACTGGCCCCGTGGGGGAAGAGGTACCCCACCAATGGCGACCAGCGCTCGGCCCCTTCATCTGCCCGGTTGGTAGTAACTCTTGGCTCCTGGGGCCAACATCATTAAATTAATGATATATGGATAAATTCAAGCCTAAATCACTTCCTCGAGCAGTGGTCTCTCTGGTTGTGGTAACATGCAGAAAGCTGCAAATAAGAGTATACCCAGAAGGTCAGATGTTTTGTCAAGGAACACTGTTTGTGGTTGTGACACATTAATGCTAACGAATGTACTTGCATCTCTTGCGTATGGCGTTATCTACTCAATTTTTAAGAGTTTCAGAGTAGTCCTTTTCAGAAGACCTGTATGAATTCTCAGAAGAGGATATTCTCGCTATGTGCCCAGACAATGTCCAACGACTAACAGAGATGAAAGGCAGTAAAAATATGATCATCCTCACTTTCTATGGCTCGCATATCCCAGACCGCATTAACATTAACCCCATCTCTTTTGAGGTGAAGCCTTTTGTTGAGCGTCCCTTACAGTGTTTCTATTGTTATGAGTTTGGTCATGGGAGGAGGAACTGCAATAACCGTTCCCGGTGTGGTAATTGTTCTGCTCCTGACTCACATCTTACTTCTGAGTGTCTGTCAGAGAGTTACTGCTTTTACTGCAGGGATGCTTACCCCTTGCGTTCTCGCCAATGTAAGATGTACCTCCTTGAGCAGAATGTACTCCACTTGCCTAATACGCAATTCATTAGTATTGGCTGTGCCAACCAGCAACTCAACTTCAGGTGACAGAAGGATGGTGGTGTGAAGACATTCGCCTCCTCACTTCGCCCTAAATCAGTTGAAGCACCCTCTCAACTCTCTCAAGAGGCAGCAGCCTTATGCTCTAGTGAGAGCGTTTCTAAGGTAACACTACATACTAGCTTCTCTGTCTTGGAAACTTTATCAGACACTCATTGTGGTAATCCTTCAACCCGTACTGGGACTACTCAATAATAATATACCGTACTGTCAAAGGGACCAGACAATCATCACAGTAGGGAGGGTGAATCCTGTCTATTAAAAAGCCATGAGTCAATAATGTTCGGCCAATGCGGAGACGGACAAGAGCCGTCTCCCACCGGCGGGACAGCTATAGCTCTACAAACCAAGGCATTGGCGGATGTCGCGGAGCTTGTTAGCCCCGACTGCGTCCCATCTGTCCTGCCAGCAGGAACGAACGGCAGCATCTATATAGGGTCGAAGGTCCACTGCAGGAACAATACTGTGATGATTGTCTGGTCCCATTAATGGACAGTGGGGCATCTTATTATTGAGTGTCCCAGCCTTGGGGACCTGTGTCGTAGGCACCTCTCCGAGTACCGGGTAGGTGATGGTTCTTTCAGTCTCTACTATAGGTGCTCGGGGAGGAAGCTTGTAGTGTGGGAGGGATTCCCGAAGGAACACCCTCTCCTATGTGGAGGAAGCTGGCCTTCTCCACAAATTATGATTTTTTTATTTTTATGTTTTTATAGATGGTTCGATAGTTTTTTGTTGTTTTTTACATATGTCGATGAGTTCTTTTAGTAATAATGTGCTATTTAGTTTGTGTCTCGTTTATTCTTAGTGCCTATCCCTTTCGGGATTCATGATATATTAATTATGTAGATGAGAATTTTATGTTGGGCAGTATATGACTTTAGCTGTTGCGCCGCCAGATGCCTAGTTGCATAAAAAATCAATCAATCAATCATTCAATCATCACCACATTACTTTTTTTATATTTCTAATGAATGAATACTTGTATCCACCAACCATATATGTGCTTACTATACAAAGGAAGTACAGGCAACAGGAGGTCCATAGTGGCCTTTTACTAGGTTACCTGTTTAACTATGATAATCGAGACTACTTGTCGAAGGAAAAGATAGCAAAGATCAAGGCTCCTCCACACCCACCACTGCCACCGGATATCCCAGTTGGAAAGACAGATAGAAAATGACACCTTGTTTGTTATAAAGAACACACAAGGAAATTTTATAGGGATTTAGGGAGAGTGGTTGAAGTCTGATTCTAACATCTACAGTACTTACTTACTATTAAAAAAAAAATACAATAAAACATATTAAAACCTGTTTTCCTTAAAATATTTATCGAGGTTACTTTTAAAGATATCTACCGTATTCACTGCTACTACAGATGCTGAGAGTTTATTCCAATAGTTTACGACTCTGATATTGAAAAAGTTCTTTGACTGTTCTGTGTTAAAACGTTAAAAGTGCTGGATGGACCAATAAGAGAAGTTAGGTGCAAACAGGACCCAATTGTCTGAAACAAAATTTTAACCCGAAACAAGTTGTAAATAGAAAGCAAAGGAGTGTGAAACTAACTGTAAAATAAAAGTCGACTGTAAAACTATAAATCAAATGACACCAAAATTTAATGTTTGAAACCTGTTTGGAATTGACTTGTTTAGTTCATATATCTAATTCAATAACATAATGGTAACTATTCGTGGAAAACTATTCTTATAAAAATATATGTATTCAGATATCCTTGAGAAAGGAAATATTGTTAAGTATATTGATAGGTGTAATGAAACAAAGTAATCGTGCTAATATCACCTTTTAATAACTTTATTATTTAACTTTTTATGGATCATCAGTGATACTCTTCCTCTTTGTTCAGCTTTCCTTTTAACACCTAAACTTTGTATAGGGAACATGTCATAGCTACATATAATAAATTAATATTCGTGTTTGCACGATAATTATTCAATTGATAAATTTTATTCTACAAGAGTTATCAATACATAATAATAATTTGAAAACAAAAACAAAATCCTTTCAAATTCCTAGAACTGTCCTTTTAGGAAAATTATTCGTGTTTTATCGAGGTGTATTCTGTTAGTTTGCAACATCCCACTCAACTATTTAATTCTAGTATGTAATGCATTATTGTGTTATATGAAGTATGGAATTACATAGAGTACATTTTGTGATTAATTTTGAGAACACTAGAATTATATAACAGCATTGTGTTTAAACCATATTTATTTATCTGGGTCATATTGGTTGGTTGTTCGTGGTTGACAAGCCACAAATATACTGTAAAATGTTGATAATCACTTCAAATAATGAACGTTTTATATTCTACCACAAAAGATTTGGAAAACTGACTATCCAGGAAAAATGGCTGATCGACTTCCCCAAGCAGCTGGTAGTCTATTTTTTTGCCAGCGCCGGATCCAACGATATACAGTGGTAACACTAACTCCTGTCTTGAGTGAAATATCTTTCGTCGGTAAACCTTCCAACCACAACCATATGATGTCCAACCGATCACTGACAAATGGCCTGGGTCTTCCATCACGCCGCTCCATTTCTTTTATCCTGTCATAGAAAAAAATACTGAATAATTCAGTTTAAACCATTATGACATACCAAGAAATAGTATATCAGCCTATGATCTCGTAATGACACAAACATTATTTCAAACTGCCTCTGGGAAGTAATATCAGTGGCATTTCAACATTTTACAATTTACAGTCTCCATTACTTCCTTGTCTATCTGACTCCATCACTCAAGCGCTGACATTGTGAACCACCAGTTTTAACTCTATTTCTCCTTGTGGAGTATTTTACATAGTGGAACCTGCATCATGCGAATTAAGTCATTGTCTATCTTGTTATTATTTATGGAGCTTTGTAAAAATGATATATTGTTTCGATTGATTGATTGATTGATTGATGCAACTAGGCATCTGGCGGCGCAACAGCTAGGGTCATATACCAACCCAACACAAAATTGTTATCCTCAACTAACAAAATCATAAACTCCCGAAAGGGACAGGCATCATGATTAAATTACACACAAACTAAAAACACACAAACTAAAAACTAAAAGAACGCGTCAACTTAACTAAAATATAAAGAAGAATCAAGACTAAATAATATCAAACTATTTAAAAACCATATGGTAAATATAATAAAATCACAATTTATGGAGGAGGCCAGCCTCCTCCACATAGGAGAGAGTGTTCTCTCCCACACTACAAGCCTCCTCCCCGAGCACCCGGGAGAGACTGTAAGAACTGTCACCCACCAAATACTCGGAGAGGTGCCTACGACGCAGGTCCCCAAGACTGGGACACTCAACAATAATATGCTGTACTCTCAAAGGGACCAGACAATCATCACAGTAGGGAGGGTGAATCCTGTCCATTAAAAAGCCATGAGTCAATAATGTGTGGCCAATGCAGAGACGTCTCCCACCGCAGCCTTAAGGAACGCAAAAACCAAGGGATGGAGAGAGTTAAAATTGCACAAGGCCTGCAAGGCACTACAGGAATCACTATAAATAGTAAAAGAAGGCTGAGGGAGAGTAAAAATCATTTGGATGGCATATAAAATGGCCGAGAGCTCAGCAATGAAAATCGACATGAGAGAAGGAAGCCTACTGCCACGGCAAAAGTCAGGAAAGACATCTCCAAAGCCAACTCCAGCATCAGACTTTGACCCATCTGTGTACACAGGGAGGGACTCCCTGTGAGTGAAGGCATGATCTAAAATCAGGGAACGAGCCACTGGAGGAGGAAGAGATTCCTTTTTGTTTGTAAAACAGGTGCAGGGAAAAACTTCTGGAAGAAGCCATGGAGATACCCTGGGGACCCGCACAGGACGAATCTGGAAATCTTCAATTCCCATCTCCTCCATAGCCTTCCTGACCCGGAAGCCAAAGGGCTATGGTGTACGAGAATGTGAAAGGTAATAATTAGACATGATATCAGATGACACCTCCAAGCAAGGAAGGGAGTCGGGAAGTCGATGTAATCAATGCCAACAACAAACTATCAAGGACTGGCGACGGAGATCTAAAGGTGGTTCTTAGCGTCCACCAGGAGACTGGGGATTAGGGACGACCTGAACTATCCTGTTGCCAGACGTATCCCAGCATGATGAACTGGGTCTAAAATTCTGAGACGGACATCTGTGGCAGAGAAGTACACCTCACACCCATAGTCGAGTTTTGACCTAATAAGAACACGGTATAGGCGAAGGAGGGTGGCCCGATCAGCCCCTCAACAGATTAAGAGCCTTGAGGCAAGAGACCTTAAGTGGAAGGCGACCTCGCAGGCCGTATAAATGGAACTGCTGCAGGATGCCATATTGCCATGTTGTGACATACGCTTTCTCTAAATCAAAGAATACACAGAGAAGGTGTTGATGTCGTGCAAAGGCCTCACATGCAGCAGCTTCCAACCTGACCAGAGCGTCTGTAGTGGAACGATGTTTACGAAAGCCAGACTGGGACGGGGACAGAAAATCACCCTGTACTAAGAAGTATACCAGTCTGACATTCACCATCTTCTCAAATAGTTTACATAGACAAGAGGTCAAGGCATTTGGTCGGTAATTGAGGGCAACACTAGAGTCTTTGCCCGGCTTTGGGAAAGGAAAGATGGTAGCAACCCTCCACCCAGAAGGGAAGACACCCTCCACCCAGATTCTGTTATATAAAGCTAAAAGAAATGAGATTGCCTCCTCACCCAAGTGTCGCAACATTGCATATGGGATGTTGTCTGGCCAAGAAGTGTCCCCACAGAGAGAGAGAGCATAATACAGGTCTCTCAGAGTGAATATATTGTTATAATTTTCATTCTCGTTCCCCGAGAAATCAAGGGCAGTGCGCTCCTTGGCTCTTAACTCATGTCTCACAGCCAGAGGTCGAGAGTCACGGCTGGAGACTCTAGTAAAAGCCTCCGCCATGGTATTGGCCACTGTCAAACTATCCATAATCTGAACTCCATTGACCTTAAGTACAGGTGGAGAACTAGGAGTAAACTTCCCCACCATCTTACGGACTCTCAAGAACACTTGGGTGAGTGGAGTTTTACTATTTATTGAAGACACATAGGCCTTCCAAGATGCACGTTGTGCCTCTTTTAAAACTCGTCTAGCCCTGGCCCTTGCCCGTCGGAAGTCCTCTAAAAGAGTTGGGTCCCCACGATTGCGACGAAGGCGAGAGAAAGCAGCGCGCTTCTCCCTCACAGCAGTGGTGCAAACTGGTAATCAATAAGGGACAGGACGTTTGGGAAAGTAGCCAGAAGTTGTAAGGATAGAGTTGAAAGCGGGTAAGTGAAGTACATCAGTGAAATATGTTACAGCCTCATCAGAGCTACCAAAATCGGCTACTGAAGAGACCGAAGAAGTTAGCTCTCTAAAAAACTGCAAGTCATCCTTCTCTAATTTCCACCTTGGAAGACGAGACTGTGGTTCGTACTTGTTACTTTCTAAAAGTATAGGTAAATGGTCACTACCATATAAATCAGGCAACACTCTCCAAGTAAAATCTAACAGAGCACTGCACTGAGTAAAAGGAAATGTCAGTGGCGGTAAAAGTCCCAGTTGGGCTATTAAAATGTGTCACATCTCCCGTATTTAAAACCCCTAATCCCTCATCCTCAATAAAAGAAGCTAATAAAAAAAACCTGGGGTTGACAGAACTGTCACCCCACAGAGGATGACGGCAATAAAAATCACCCAATAAAATAAAGGGAGAGGGAAGGTCCCGTACAAGACAGTTGAGATCGCCCCTCTCTACTGTAACACTGGGAGGAAGGTATAGACTGCACACAGTGTAGGGGCGGTCCATAAAAACCTTAACAGCAACAGCCTGGAGCGGTGTGTCAAGCTCCAGGCTCGTGCATGGAATATCTCGACGAACTAGGATGGCAGAGCCACCATGGTGACCCTGCCCTTCAAATGAATTTAATAAAATGCAGAATATGCTGGAGGACTGGCAGGAATGTAGTCCCCAAGCATTGTCTCTTGAAGAGAAACACATGCAGGAGAGAAGCTAGAGAGAAGAATGCGAAGTTCTTCCCAAGAAGCACGTAAGCCACGGCAATTCCACTGAAGGACCTTGAAAAGTGTTACTTTGGTCCTGGTTTATGGGAAGCCTCATGGAGGTACTTCCCACTACCACCTCGACCTGAGGGTCTACTCAAACGATACGTTTTGTCAAATCCTGGGCTACTAGAAGAGCGAACCCGAGGAGTAGTACTTGGGGCAGTAATTGGTACCTGTAGACGAGTCCCTGAAGCATCTGATAGGTTGGAAGAAGATGAAGGTATATGAGCAGGGATATTATTAGAAACATTTACCTTCGTATTGTCCTGTGCAGCAGTGGTATCACTGACACAGGCAAACACATCAACATACATAATACAGGTGGTAGAATCACTCCGCTGTTCAAGCGGAGGAGAAACTGAATCTTTTGAAGTCGCAACATCAGTGGCATCCACATCAACTTCACGCACCTCTGATGGTCTTGAAGGAAACTTGCGAAGAGTAACTTCTGTTGAATCAAGAGACTCAACAGAGCCACGAGAACGCTTCTAGTGACATTGAGAGGAAACTATGGATGAGTCCTCAAAGATGGTTGCCTTATAAGGAGGAACATCTATTGAGTCAAGTGCCTCAGAGGAACCATGAAGACGTCTCTATGGCCGTTTAGGTGGCTTAAGTTTCCTTTTTGGAGAGCGTGTGGCAGCGTGAACCTCTACCACATGGACACCTTTAGCTAAAGTCTGAGAATTGTCATCAGTTGAAGGGTCACCAGTATGAGTGTCTGATAAGGTTTCCAAAACAGAGAAGGTATTATGTAGTGTAACCTTAGAAACGCTCTCACTTGAGCATAAAGTTGCTGCCTCTTGAGAGGGTTGAGATGGTGCTGCAACTGATTTGGGGTGAAGGGAGGAGGCATATGTCTTAACACCACCATCTTCTCTCGCCTGAAGTTGAGTTGCCGTCTGGCACTACCAACACTAATGAATTGGGTAATGAATTGGGTCAAGAGCAGAACAATTACCACACCGGGAACGGTTGTTGCAGTTCCTCCTCCCATGACCAAACTCATAACAACCGAAACACTGTAAGGGACGTTCAACAAAAGGCTTCACCTCAAAAGAGGTGGGGTTAATGTTAATGCGATCTGGGATATGCGAACCATAAAAAGTGAGGATGATCATATTTTTACTGCCTTTCATCTTTGTTACTCGTTGGACATTGTCTGGGCACATAGCAAGAATGTCCTCTTCTGAGAATTCATACAGGTCTTCATTATATATACGCCCCTTGCTATAGTTAAATGTTCGGTGTAGTTTGATAGATTCAAACATGCTATCAGTAGGACAGGGGAGATTGAGGAGCATCATGGCCTGTGTAAGATATTTGGCTCTGATTAAAACGCCCTTACCATATTTCTTTATGTGGCCCATTGGTAGTACTCCAATTTCTTTCTCAAAATAACGGGATGCATGGATAAGGTTACCACGTCCCTCCCTGTAATACGCCACAAACCAAAAGGGTGTAGGAACGCGACGTTCCTTTGGGACATTCTCTGTAGAGTCATCAAATAGGTTGGGGCAGTAGTCATTGTCACTATCAACTACAATGGTGGACCGCATCATCTGGACTTTACAGTGAGTATCCCCCACTGTCAGAGAATCTTTTGCCTCAAATATATATATTGCTTCGAGTGGTGATTTGCTATATCCTGGAGGAACTACAGCGAATGAACTCGCACATCCTAAAACTAAAAAAAAATAATACTGCTAATTACTTACAGTGATCAAGTCACTGAGATTACTTTATTTTGCTTAGTCAAGTATGTATTAACTTTCATGTTTAACTCGCAAAGTTGTTACATTTACACTTTTTACGGCTATTGGTGAAAACACATTACAGTTAGTGCATAAGTATATTACAAAATCAATATATATATATATATATATATATATATACAAATAAATCACTTGGTGGCACGTGACCCAGGAATATGCGTAAATCCACAAGGAAGAAAAAATAAACACGGAGTCCCAAGCGCTTTCGTGTATTCACATCTTCAGGGGAAAAAACAGAATGTATATATATATATATATATATATATATATATATATATATATATATATATATATATATATATATATATATATATATATATATATATATATATATATATATATATATCAACCAACGCCTAACTCAGCCAAGCGGCAATTTGGACAATGGTTGGTTTATTATCCGTAGACAGAGGTTTTTTACGGTAGAGGATGTTAATACCAAATGGGACAACTACTTATCCTCCACCACCGAAGCATACTACCACTTCTTCCCTATCAAGAGGAACAAAGTTAACCCAACTGATGTTCCAAGAATTACTAATCGGATAAAAAGACTAATCCTAAATCGCAACAGAGCCTTCTACACTGATAACAACAATTACAAGAGCCTAAGAAACAAAGTGATAAGAGAGATACAGGGGGCGAAGAAGTTTTATTACCCTACATAGATTCATTACCTAAAACAAACCCATAACAGCCAGTGGTACCCTAAAATCAAGAATCTTTGTGGCTTAGGTAATGAGTCGTCTTCAATTCCCTGTGTCTCCCATATCCACAGTAAGTATGCAGCTGAACAGATTAACAATCACTTCTCTACCATCTGTCAGTCGCTCCCTAAGCTTGACCGTACCAGCCTCCTTTCCTTCCTTCCCTCCCCCTCCCCAACTATTTTCAATAATAATGTCCTGCACACTGGAAAACATCTGACGTCACTCCAATCCCCAAGACATCCTCCCCACAGTCTCTCAATGAACTCAGGCCAGTTGCCATTACACCAATTCCCAGCCTAATCTGCGAGAACTTTGTTTTTACCTGGGCCTACTCTCAACTCAACCAGCTAATATATTCACAACAATTTGGAAATGTCAAAACCTCCTCCACCACTCACTGTCTTATTATTTTTAAAAATCTTATTTACACAAATCTTGAAAGGAGAAAGACTTCCCTGGCACTTGCATTCATTGACTTAAAGAAGGCATTGACCTTGTTGATCATTCTATTATAATCAACAAGGACATTGCAATGGGGCTACATTCTTCCCTTGTGGCATGGCTGTCAGACTTCCTCAGTGACAGGCGGCAAGCAGTGCGCTATCAGGGTTCCTTATCCACATTCCAAAACTTTTGTGCTTTTTAATATTAATCAATGATGCACTAGAAGACACTCCATTCCACTGGAAGTACGTGGATGACTCGACAGTAGGCATCACTACTGTAGACAACAGCTCCCCTGACTATACCCCCCTACAATACACCCTCGACCGACTTCAGACCTAGACCACACTCTACAACTTGACTATCAACCATGACAAGACGGTGGTTATGCACATAAACAATTCCTACAGATTGTATATGTTACGATGGCTGAGATCCCTGAGGACGCCAGAGAGTGAGCTGAAGAGGATATAATAATATTATGAAATATTTATCCTCTCATATCTTACCTATGCCTCCCCCGCCTGGTCCTCCTTCCTCAAACTAACCTAACAACGTCAGCTGGAGAAGGTACAGAGGAGAGCTTGATGGATTATTCCAGGTGGCACTTACTCTGGCTATGAAGATGCTCTTACCACACTTAACCTGCCAACCCTCTCTACCCACCATCAGGATATACTCAAGCAGTTCGCATCCAAACTACTTGTGCATCCAAGGCATATAAACCTGCTCCCACCAGATGCCCCCAGACCAACAAGTAAAGCTCGCCACTACAACAGACTCATTCCAATTAAAGCCAGAACAGATAGACTAAAAAAGATTCCAATACCGTCAATCGTGAAAATTATAAATAACATGTAATATTCCTCCCCTTTTGCACACGCACACACACACACCTATACAAAGATTTACCAGGACAGTCTCACCCATACCCTAATCCGACCTAAATCGCTCCCACTTAGCACCCGGATTAACCCTTCTCTTGCCCTCATCTCCAACATTGGAGGGTACATTAATTTTTTGTGTATGTACCTATGTATGCATGTAAATGCCTACATACTTATCATTCATCATGTATGTATGTGTGTAAATACCCTTATTCATAGTGTATCCTATACTTCCATATTCATTAATTATATTGTATTATGTGTATTTTCAACTTTCGGGTTGCTATTTCCTAAATAAATAGTTTATTATTATTATTATTATTATTATTATTATTATTATTATTATTATTATTATTATTATTATTATTATTATTATTATTATTATTATTATTATTATTATTATTATTATTATTATTATTATTATTATTTATTACACTCACACACACACACACATACACACACAATTTATTAGTCTCTTTGCACGAATCTTTAAAAATATATATTTAAACTACAAGCGACACTTCTTGTGAGGAAGTTAAGCACTGGACTGTTAAAAAAAAAAAAAGTTTCTATGGTTGTCGCTGATGTGCAAAGGTTAAGATTACGAGATGTATTTAATTTTAGAGTACATCTGATGGGGGTGTAATGGGGAGCAGTAAATATTGTGTGCATGTCTGAGACATTTATCATTAATAGAATGTTGCTCAGAAACTCCATAACTCCTGTTCACTCAGGGGTGCGATTGTGGTACGGACTGCGTATCAGAGGAATATAGATATTGAACTGAAACCAGTCACTTGTCCATACTGGAAGACTTACACCGGAATGATGAGCTCAGATTAATCTAGGGAAGTAAACGGAATGTATGAAAGAATTGTTCCAACAGCGTCAGAGTCATTATATGTCCCTGGGGAACCGTTAGGACAATCAGATCTAACCTCACGTGTAATAAAACTCAGAGCAATTGTCATCAAACTGAGGTCCACTGGTGTGAATGAACGCAGGATGTCTCTTGTGCTGAAATCGACATCACTTAAACTTGTCATATCTCTACAACCAAAGATTGTAGAAAGTTTGAATTGGTCTCAATTCGAAGAGGAATAGTTGACGTGATAACCCATCTTTTGGCTTCAATATATTATAGTTTCGTAGAAAGGACATAGTAAAAATGGACTATTTTTAGGACTAACACTTAGGTAACCCACCATCCGGGTGGCCAGACCGCGGAGTTAGCTGACTGCCTGAGTGACTGGTTAACAGCTTAATTAACTGTACTGACTATGGACTGACATATTTCTGACACTGTCTTATTTATTATAAGATATGGATCATAATACAATTCACTGTTACTCGAAGATGAGGGAATAGTGCTGGAATCGTCCTGGTCGGTGTCAAAGGTCTTATGGGAACGTTAGGACAAGACACAGAAATAAGACTGAGATCAGAGGAGCTCAATAAAGATAAAAGCTGAAAGGAGAGATTATATATATGTCAAGAATATTGGGGTGATCTCCATGTCTGTCAGGATTAAGGGTCGGTAATGGAATAGCTCCTCTAGATATTTGAGCACAGAAAAGAAGACTGGATCACCAGGTAGATCAATGACGAAAATAGAGATCGATGAAAAAGTCAATTGCGATAGTATTTGTTCCACCTAATTGTTAGTATTATGGGACAGACAAAAATCGCAGATGTATACAAATTGGGAGTAACAGGTAAGCAAAAACAGGGGGTAGAGGAATGAGGAAAATCACGTTCAGGATTAAACTGCAAACGATATAGTTGCAAATGGATACACAAAATCCATCTTTGGAACGAAAGCCAGATTCTGAAATAGCTCCCATTATCAGGGATATATTGAGTGACTGATATTTTTTATTCCTTGTGGTATGGAACTGAGAATTTCGTTGGGGGTGATTTTTGTTGTCCTTAAATTAGGATGACTTGAGGTCTTACCTTCAATAATTCTGCGCACAATTCTAATAGTCCTCTTATCACCCAGCCACTCTGCAGCCTGATACAATAGGGCCATGTTCATGCAATATATAAGCAATAGAGTTGCGCATGGGCTCTATCAGTAAAGCATATAGTAGTCTCACCGTCTCCATACTTAATTATTAAGTTTCACTCACTTTACCTCGTAGAAAGAAAGGTAAGTGTAACCAGCAGAGATTTAGGTAACTAAAGGTTACGTAGCAATCTCTCTGAAATATTTTCTCAGTTTTCCATCCCATAGGGAGGATATTACCTGAGGTAATGTGGTAGGCTCTTTTAGGATTTTGGCAACCCTTCAAAACCAACTGCCGCTCTTTTCCTACTGTTTCCTTCGTGCTTGATGTATCTTCTCTCAATCTCTTTCTATTACGTTTCTAATTCTTTCTCGTGAGGTGTAAATGCCATGAACTTAATTAAGTATTGACTTGTCTACAGTGTCAATTTCCAATTAATCAATCAAGCTGTTATTGTTGCTTTCAGCAATAAATCTAAATAATCTGTCATTTTAGAGTTTTCCAAGTTAAATTACGGATAAATTTGAATAATATGAACATTAATATAACTTTTATGTTTAAATTAAATCCAAGTGGTAACATAACTGAGCTAGAATAATAACAAACCTAGTTTCTTCATACGTTTCATTTTTGTGTTTAAGCTTAGAAAGTCATGCGAAGTGTCATTGCTTAGTCCATCATTCCCCATTTCCATGTAAAATGTGCTTTCAATTGCGACCAAAAGTTGACATGAATTGGGACCCATTTCACTTTCACAAATATTTTATTATTTTCATTACGGTATATATGTGGGGATGCTGAGCTGATATCGCTCCTTTTATTTAGTTTTCATTTTCAGCAATTTAAAGGCAAATTAAACTTTTATCATTCATTGTTTTGGTGGAAAATTTAAGGCCAAATAAGGATAGCTGCAACTGGGAGCTACGCAGTTTAATGAATAATCTAATTAACAATTAATTACAACCAACCATGGAAATCTACAAAGAATACATTGCAACAAATGGGAACCAGCCCATTTCTTAAAGATTAATACAAGTATATATATATATATATATGTATATATATATATATATATATATATATATATATATATATATATATATATATATATATATATATATATATATATATATATATATATATATATATATATATATTTATATTTATATTTATATATATATATATATATATATATATATATATATATATATATATATATATATATATATATATATATATATATATATATATATATATATATATATACCATTGTTTTGCGACCCTAGGGCTATGGACACTGAACGATATTTTTGAAACACAAAAGGTTTTGGTCGGACAAAATGTAAACAATGCCTCGGCCCCGGGGACAGCGACAGTGTTACCCTTGCCGCTTGCCAAGGTGTAGCCTACTGCACATTATCCTACAAATTATTCCTTGTACTCACTCCATATTTATATTTTTCTTAAATATGTGGAACATAACAGCAATTTTTACCTCCGGCCTAAGCCGAGAGCTCTAGGTTTTATGCGAATTATTGTTCTTGTTCTTGTTCTTGGGGCGACCACTTCTTAAAAGGGGTTCAACTCACTCACTCACTGACTCACTCACTCACTCACTCACTCTCTTCCTCCCATCCATTTTCTTTTACCGACATTGAATCATTTATTATTATTATTATCATTTTTTTTTCTTCTTCTTGGGGTGACCACTTTTTAAAAGGGGTTCAACCACTATTTAAGAGGTTCAACCGAGGGGTTCACCCTCAATAAAAAGGGTTCATTTTCAAAATTTCAATATATCCATATGAATACGAAAATCCAGATAAAACATAATTAATATTTTTGAGACCTTTACATATAAATATTTTATTATTTCACTTGAATCATTAAGAGCCGGAGCTTTTGAAGGGTTTTCCTTCATGTTCTTGTTTTAATAAAAATAAGGTAATTAGAAGAAAAGGTGAATGCCGCTGCTACTTATACCTTATTTATTTGTTTGATGTGTAGCCTAATATGTATATTCGTCGTGTATTGAAGCCTAATGTTATACAGCCCTATTTTTTTATATTGTGTTCTTTTTAACACTTTTATAAATACGTAGTTATATTCAATTATAATTAATTAATTATATTAATTATAAATATATTAATTATAAGTATATAATCAACACTGGAGGACACTGTGATGGACGTTATAATATTAAATGGCTAGATATGCTGAAATAAATTTGCCGTGAAATGCGCTCGTCGCTGATTGGTCAGTTTTTTCCCTTTCCCGTGACAAAACATTGCTTTTCTCCGGGGTACAATTTGTTATTTTTTTCTTCGTGCCTTACTTATTTCGCATAATATCTACTTGGCACTTTGGTAACCTAACAGAATAATGATAGAGGATTACTTTAATCGTGAAAAAAATATTCATATAGTTAAAAATAAACTATTAAATACGAATTGAATTGGAATGGACAGCTAAAAATTTGTATACCACTGTTTTATATGGGGGATATCTATTCACAAATATTACGCTACCATCATTGAAAATAGGTGGATGATGTAGAGAAAATCCTCCTGCATGTCATGGTGGTATAAGATTGTAGACAAAACATAAATTATTGCTAGAAACGTAATTTTAATGTTAAGATGTCACTAATCGCTGCAAGGTTTACCCAGTGTTGCCAGGTAAATGATATACAGTTTGTTCAAGAGTAAACAGGGACATTTCTACAAGATTAAAGACCTAAAAGACCATCCATGTTCAAGAGTAAACTAGGATAATTGTGGTAAAAAGAGAAATTCTGATGTTGAAGTGAGGGAAATTTCGTCAAGGAGACCTGGCAACACTTGTCACAAGCGAAATTCTCATGAGCACGGGAAAACCAGGTGCACCCAGTGTTATCTGGTCTGCTTATGTCATCTGAGCTGGTAACACTGTGTGGGTAATGGTGGCATTCGGTAATATAAACTATGTAATTTCTCTCTACTATGTTCCTCCTATTCTGATTCCTCACTGAATAAATGTTACCAGCTCATATGGCATAAAGTAGAGTATGTGGTAGCGAAATTACGAGCTCGGGTGTAGAGCATATATAGAATTTTAGTGAAAAACAATTGAGGTAACCAAACACACCCAGCTTCTCCATCTCCCACTATCTTGAGCTAACCTTTTTAGCTCCATATAACTTTTGTTTCCTCTAAGATCATCCAGCATTGCTTTCCTCCTTCCTCCTCTAGCTCTTTTCCCTTGGTATCTGCCTTCCATCACCTCTCTCAGTAAACCTTCTCCCCTCAACACATGACCAATCCAGTTCTTTTGTCTTCCCCTTATCACATTAATGAGGTTCCTTTCCTCTTCCACCTCTCGCAGCACATCGTCATTTCTCCTATGTTCTCTCCAACTTATTTTCAACATTCTTCGCCATATCCACATTTCAAAGCTTTCTAATTTCCTTTTATTTGCTGCATTTATTGTCCATGTTTCTGCACCATAAAGTGCCACACTCCATATCAAGCTCTTCACCAATCTCTTCTTAAGTTTAAGTTTCAAATTTCCTGTCAAAAGACGTCTTTCTTTTGTAAATGCAGATTTACCCATTGCAATTCTGGTTCTTATTTCCTTACTGCACCTTTCATCAGTTGTTGGTATACTGCCAAGATATTGGAAACTGTTAACCTCCTTTAAATTTTTATTTTCTATCATTATTTTAATTGGGGCTCCCTGTCTTTTGGCATTTCTCATTACTTTGGTCTTTGATTCATTAATTTTCATTCCATATTCTTCAGCTGTTCTATTCAAACTATTAACCATTTCCTGCAATCCCGTCTCACTGTTACATACAATTGCCTTGTCATCTGCAAATCTAATTGACTTAACCATCCTGCCACCCACTCTCACTCCCTCCTCCAGTTCCAATGGCTTTTTTATGTTAATTTGATACTGAGCCGATTTCAATCCAGTTTTTTCGCTCAGTGTGATTATTGATTATATTCTCTGAGTTTTGGTAATACTAAATGTTTAATATTAGGATTTTATAAGAAAACAATATTTATTTGAGAAAAAAGACATTGAGGGTATCCAAATATCTTAATACCACTTGCAACTAGAAGGGTTCTAAAGGTTAAAGTTGTCTCTGTTGTTGATAGGATTCTTTTCTGTGGCTTCCATTTAGGGCAGCCTACTGTTGTTTTGTGTACACTGGTGCGGATGATACCCACCTCCCTGAAGGCCTAATACAGAGGAGCCCATGCCAGCTAAGGTTTCTCTTGAGCAAATATTGCCTTGCTATTTAATCGTGGCTGTTACAATGCCACCTTCTGCTGTAGTTGCGTCATGGATAGCTTTTGTGGTTGTAAAGCTGGCACGTTTCTCTGGGAGACCAGCAACCACACCGGATAATGGACTACTCCCACCCTCCTAATAAATTCACATTGCATAAAACTATAAAAATAATTAGAGGACATTTATTGACAAAACCACATGTAGGATCTTCACTCGGACAACGTCGGGTATCGCTGCTAGTCAAAGATAATCCATTTTACTTGATACCATTAGTCTTAGTAGTTATTATAGAGTTCACATATATTTGTCACAACTTGATAAAATGTGAAACAAAGTAATAATGACGAGTAGAAGTGAACAAAGTTCACCAATATACTTATACCACTTTTATCGTTATTACCAGGAGGTATTAAATCAAAGATATTATAAAATATTTCTTCAAGCAAAACAAAATCTCCTGAGGTACAGATAGTATCTGATATCAAATGAAAGCTGAAAGACATTCTAAGTACATGTCATGATCTAATTCATAGAATGACACTAATGACATACACACTGATGTATACACCTATCGTTCTATAAATTTATCGCTTTTATGACCATTACGTAGTCGATAGGCTAAACTAAGTAATAACAAACAAATAAACAAACAAAGAAGCAAAATAACAAAGGGGGGCTGATGGTGTAACGGTTAGTACACTCTCCCAGCACGTGAAAGATCTCAGGTTCAATTTCTGGGTCAGTGGAATTGCTGGACAACTTTCCCAGCCCCCTATGTCCCTGTTCACCTACAGTACAGTGCTCGACAAAAGTCTGTGCCGGGTAGAGTAGTCTGGCACAGACTTTTGGCCAAAAAAGTCAACTGATGACGTGGTATTGTCCCTGAGATGAGGTACTTACTGGAGGTTAGCAATTTGTACTGTCACAGTTGATCTATTAGTGTTCACTTTCTATTCATTAGGTGTGGTCAGCCAAGAGCGAGGTCTCCTTTTTGTGACTCTTTCTTTGTCATATACTGTGTGTTATTACCTAAGAATGGCTAGGATCATTCCATTGAAACAGGATACTATTGCAAAGATAGTTGTTTTAAAGGAAGTAGGCCATCAAACTAAAGAAATATCCAATTTAACTGGTGTCTGCCATCGTTCCGTGGGGAAATGGGTTTCTCGTTTTCGTCAGGGTGGCAGTAGTGACATTCCTACCCACAAACCTAGGTCTGGAAGGCGTACTAAAGTGTCGGTTCATGCCAGGACCAAAATTAAAAAATTGAAAAGAGACATTGGAAAGAACTCTCGCATCACAGCTTGTGCTGTCAAGGGGTCCAACCCTGGAACTTTGGGAGAGGTGTCTGTGTATACGGTGAGCAGGCACATTCACTGCCTTAGGTACACCAGCCATCGCCCTGTAAAGAAACCCATCTTGACTCTTAAACAAAGGCAACGTATGGTTGCTTTTGCCAAGGAATATCTTACTTGGCCTGAGGAAACGTGGCTAAACGTACTGTGGTCAGATGAGTCAGCCTTTTCTGTTACTTGTAACACAAGTTCTAACGTTTACCACCGTAAGGAGAGTGACCTACTTCCCCCTCGTTACATTTGTGGAACGGTAAAGCACCCAAATTACCTAATGGTTTGGGGTTCTTTTTCTGAGAAGAGTTTAGGAAAACTTGTTCTACCAACTAACATCAAAGTGAATCATTTTGTGTACTACATGTACTCCTTTTCAACACATAAAAACATCTTGTCTATCGCACTCTGTTGATTTTGTTTACACCCGGCCCATACTTTTGTCGAGCACTGTAGCAGTAAATAGGTACCCGGCTGTAAGAGCAAGGATAGCAGCCTTGTAGGCTGGGAGAAGAAGTGTTGAAGGCTGGTAGAAGATGTGTGAATGTAAACTATCCAGCACACTTCTCAATTACCCAGCACAGACTGGTGAGGGAAGAAGTGTTGATGTAAACTACCCAGCACACTTCTCAACTACCCAGCAACACACTGGTGGCAGGGCTGCTTCTATCCAGAAAAGAGGAATCTGGCATCCACTACCACACCCTGGTCTGTTCTGTCTGTCTCTTACTATTTCTCATTCCTTCTGGGTAGCTAACGAGATCGCCCGATTGGGTGTCACAACAAGGAAGACTAAAGACGGTGGGAATGTTGGCTTGGGTGTACATGCCCATGAGCCAGCAGTCCCCTCGTCTGTTGCCTTCGAATAAACAGATCTCACTATCATCCTGACTCCCATTTGGGGGTCCGAGCGTCTGCGCAATTTCGGTTAACAAGACTCGGGACTATTTGGCCAGACTGTCTGGGGAACTACAACAAAAACAACAACAACAACAAACAAACATAATTACAAACAAAAACAAAATAATAAACAAACAAATAACAAAACAAAGTAACAAACAAATAAATTAATAATGAAACATAAATAAATGAACAAACAAACCACATATGGAGAAAATGTTATGTGGTATTTAGAACCGTTTACTTAGGGTCGATACCACTGTGGCTTTGGTTTGTTATTATCCTCCCCAACCATCCACACTTGTCAGTCTTAGGGTCTATTCCACAATGGCTTGGGTTTGTACATCTTTATCTCCTCTTCTTTTACTTATTTTCTTATTATATTTCCTTACTTTTATCCACAACTTCCAATTCTTTTTCTATTTCAAATCTGCTCACCTCAAACTCTCTAAGTTCATACGTTTTTGTGTTTATATTTCTTCTGGAGTGAAATTGTTTTCCTTGTTAATACATACTGGAATTTTGTGTTTAAAATTTCGCAAATTCCATTTTCTTTTGTATACATTTATCCTTCATTCATAATGTTTTGAATTTTGTCCTTCACTTTGCTTTTGCTTTTAATGTAACTGGAGAATAGTTTTGGTTGTTCCTTACTTTATTATTAATGTCTTTCTGATATATTGCAGCCTTTCAAAATGTGTTTAACAGAGTGTATGTTGTGTTCTTGGTGAGTGTGGTTATGTATATTGCAGTATTCCATAATGTGTTTAATAGTGTCGGGTGCTGTGTTGCATCACGGACAGGCATCCACAATGGCTCCATCCAGCTTCTTCTGATATGTCAAAAGGGTTAGGTGGTAGCCACATTACAGCATGGCCAGGTGGACTCTGTCCTCATCATGAGGAAAGGAGAATTAGGATAGGTGGGTGTCAGGCGGTCGTACATGCAGCTGGGTGTTGTTCTTGAGTGTTTAGATGGATTGGTGAGTGATTTGAGTATGGATATTTTCTGGAAATTAGTTTCGGGGTGGCAGGTTGTAAGAGATTATAGTATTTGTGTATGGTATCGTGGGTCTGGATGTTGTTTTGACGTCCTTTGGCATGTGTGGGTGTTTCGCCTTGTAGTGTAGTGGATGGTGTGGGTGTGTGGTGGCTGCAGCAAGTGCTTGTGTGCCTTTAATGTCAAAGTGATCTTTGATATTGAGGACTTTAGGATCATCTTTATCCTTAGGGCTCCATTCTGTATGGTGTGAAGGGTGGTGAGATGAGCCTCAGTGAGGTTGGAGGCCGAGGCAGGGCTTGCAGAGTCCATCACTGATCGGATATATTGTTTGTACACTGTGGTTGTAGTTTGTTTGTTGTGTTTAAATGTTATGATGCCAAATGATCTGACAGCTTTATTAAATCTTTCCATGCATTTATTTTTTATGTCCGTGATATGATGTTTGAATGTCATAGATGTGTTGTATGTTATGCCTAGTATTTTGTGTGTGTGTTGTTTATGGTGAGGTGTGGTGTGTAGAGGTGTTCTGCATTCCAGTTGATGAGAAGGGTGACAACTGACTTGATGGGTGCGATTTTAAGTCTGTTTGTGATGAACCAGGCATTAAGTGTGTTGAGGTAGGGTTGGAGGATGTGAGTGGTTGTGTCTATATTTCTGTGTGTACAGCTCCGCACCAAAATTTCTGTACCCCCCTCAGTGAAAGTCATGGTCAGAGAGAGAGTAGGTAAACTCTAGCCAAAATAGTATTCCCGAACCATGAGTTGTGAGCTCCATTTGATGCATTCACTGGTGGGAGGGAGAGTCGGAAAGGGGGATAAAAGGAAGTAGAGTTCTCAACCTCCACATCCTGTCTGCTTAAATATGTTCTTTATTCTTTTGACAAACTTAAAAAATAGTTTAAATCTACTTTGTTATTGTAGTTACTATAATCATCATCATCATATTATGTTGTTGCGCCAAAACTGTATCCACTTTAGGGTAGTGTCATTTGCTTCCTTTTTTTTTACCCTGGTATAACAACGGCTTTGTGTGTTGTGTAACAATTGATCTCTGAAGATTAATAGGAGCACCTGTATTAGGGGAGGTGGGCGAGTTATTAGTGTTTTGGACTCATAACCTAGAGGTCGGGAGATCGATCCTCTCAGGTGAGAGCCTGAGAATATTTACTCTTTCGATTTGAGTGTCAGGCACTAACTATAAGGCCATCGAATGTCGTAAAAAATCCTCACTGGTACCATACCAACTGCAGTATTTGGGAATTACCCTTACTTCCCTCCCTCTGTGGCTGGGTAGCAGTTTGGAATTCGTGACGTGTGTGTGAGCAACAGTTGACCTGGGCCACGGTAACGGGCTTGATGAAGCATATGTCCAGTGTCAGAACATATAGAAAAGAAGAAGAAAAAAAAAAGCTCGTTTCTGAAGGCTGGCTGGCCCTAGTAACTGTAGACTTCTTAAATACTTGATATGGAGTAAACCTCACATTCCTCTTTGACATGATGAAGCAACAGCTGTATGAACTTTAGTATCTCCAAGTATTTTATATCTTATATATATATATATATATATATATATATATATATATATATATATATATATATATATATATATATATATATGGCAGGAGGCCGAAAATTGCAGACCGTAGCCTTAGTGAAGGCGACAGACCGTTCGTTCCCATCAACACCCACTTGGACCGGGACCCAACGAAAAGTGACTTTGCGGCCACGGTGACCTAGGAGGACAAGCCACCTAAGAATGGCCAACACCAGGGATTGGGAAGAGTTAAAATTGCATTACAGGAATCGTTAAAAATAGTAAAAGAAGACTGAGGGAGAGTAAAAATAACTTGGAGAGCATATAGAATAGCTTTGAGCTCAGCAGTGAAAATTGACATTACAAATGGGAGGGAGCCTACCGCCACGGCAAAAGTCAGGAAAGACAACTCCAAAGCCAACTCCAGCATCAGACTTTGACCCATCAGTGTACACAGGGAGCGACTCCCTGTGAGTGAAAGCATGTTTTAACAAGAGGGAACGAGATACTGGAGGAGGAAGTGATTCCTTCTTGTCTGTAAAGCAGATGCAGGGGAAAACTTCTGGAAGAAGCCATGGAGCCACCCTGTGGACCTGCACAGGACAATCTGGAAGTCATCAATGCCCATCTCCTCCATAGCCTTCCTGACCCGGTAGCCAAAGAGCCATAGTGTACGAGAATGTGAAAGGTAGTAATGAGACATGATATCAGATGACACCGCCAAGCAGGGAAGGGAACCAGGAAGTCGATGTAATCGATGCTAACAACGAACCATCAAGGACTGGCAACGGAGATCAAGAGTTGGTTCATAAGCGTCCACCAGGAGAATGGGGATTGAGGACGACCTAAAGGCTCCAGTCGCCAGACGTACTCCAGCATGATGAACAGGGTCTAAGACTCTGAGACGGACACCAGTAGCAGAGGAGTACACCTCACACCCGTAGTCGAGTTTTGACCTAATAAGAACATGGTATAGACGAAGGAGGGTCACCCGATCAGCCCCCCCAGGACGTATGGCTCAGAACCCTCAACAAGTTAAGAACCTTGAGGCAAGAGACCTTAAGTGTACTTAAGTGAGGAACGAAGTCAAACATTTGTCAAAAAGGAGACCCAAGAAGTGAGTCTCCTCTACGCAACGTATCCGATGACCATACATGAATAAGTCCGGATCGGGGAAGACACCTCGGATGTGGCAGAAGTGCATAGCAACTGTCTTGGTAGAAGAAAATCGAAACCCATGAGAACCAGTCCACCATGAAAACCTGGCAAGGGCAAGCTGCATGCGCTGCTCCGTTCCAAGAAGTATACCAGTCTGACATTCACCATCTTTTCAAATAGTTTACAGGCTATTTGACAGTACTTGAAGGCAACACTAGTGTCCTTGCCTAGCTTTGGGAAAGGAAGGATGGTAGCAACACTCCACCCAGATTCTGTTATATAAAGATAAAAGAAATGAAATCGCCTCCTCGCCCAAGTGTCGTGACATTGCATATGTGATGTTGTCTGGCCTAAGAGAAGTGTCACAGCAGAGAGAGAGAGAGAGAGAGAGAGAGAGCAGGTCTCTCAGGGTGATTTTATGGTTATAACTTTCATTCTCGTTCCCTGAGAAATCCAGGACATTGAGCTCATTGGCTCTTAACTTATGCCTGACAGCCAGAGGTACTGACATTATTCAATCTATAATGGATAAAAACCCAAATATTACCACACTCATAGTCGAAGACAATGAACGAAGGTTCTTGTTCACTGAACCGAGAGCCAAAGACTACAAAACAGTTATTCTGGGAGTATCACCTCGCATCAAAAACAGAATCGTGAAAGACGGAGAACGTATTTACAGTACATACGAATGTCCCGATGCAATGTGTACGACCATTACTGGGCCGTAAGGTGCGGCAAATGCTCACAGTACGGCCATAAAACATAAAAATGGGCTCAGTCGAAACCTCGCTATAGGTACTGCATCGGAGAACACCGATCTTGTAAGATTGTAACACGAAAAATAACTTGAAATGCTCTCACTCTACAGAAGCCAACAGGTCAGAGACAATCATTCAACCTTTGACAGAAATGTCAGCTAGAGAACTAGTTACTCATCTTATTATGAGTTGCGAGGATTACGGGGATACTAGCTAAAAAAAACTAAGACCGGAAGTTAGTGAAAATTGGCCTATATATAAAACAATTTTACAAGTGAGACCATTATCGGACAACAGGACCTCCAAACCACCAACAATCAGCCTATCTGACACTCATACGTTAATATTATTTTGCAACATAGAAGGAATATTTCACTGGATGATGAAATACAGCTATCGCAGAAGAAATCATTGCACCAGCTGAAATCCGAAGCTACAGATGATTTACTATCCTGTACAAATAATTGGTTTCGAACTATTCCAAGGAGATCGCTTAATTAACAGGAAGAAAGATTTAATGAAAGTTTACATAAGAGAAGACTGGACACAACACACAAGAATGATAACTGCAGGATCAGACTGAGAAACAGAATATGTATTATTATATATGGAGCGATTCATAACTTTTATCATTACAAACCTCCAGGATGTTTCCCACAGAGTTGTTTTTACAGTTCAAGACACTAATAACGGAGGAAATACAGAGATTGAAAGTAATATAGCACCAATTATACCTACAGTCACTGTCATAAGTGATTCGGATATGAAGAAGCCGCTAACAAGGTTCGTCGATACAACACCTGACGTACTGGGTTTACTCTTATTTTTGCATACGACAACGACCAGAAAGTGACGTCTCGAGGGCCTGGTCGACCACCACTCGAAGAAGAGAGCCTTTTCGTTATCCATATATCATTGATTTTGTTATATTGGCCACAGGAGTCAAAAGCTACTACCTACCGGCAAGATGAGGGGACCGAACGCTGGTCGCCGTGGGTGGGGTACCTCTTCTCCCACGGGGCCACTCGTTTTAAAAATCAGCCCCAATGGCTCAAAACTTTGCTCACGACGCTGCTGAGACCCCTTTCCCCAACATCTCCATGCCCAGACACCCAACCATCCAACGCAGGACGGCCCCTAGAGGACGGCCCCTCTGGAGGGAAGCACTGTTGGCCCATACTGGCAGCCTAATGCATGGGAACCTTTTAGTCTGGTCTCTCACTGGTGACCTTACTAGCATGGGAAGCCCTCTCTCCCCGAAATCGAGGCAGAGCAGGAGCCGGAGCTCCCTTTAGTCTTTTAGTTGAGCTCGTCAGGTCTCAGAGACATGCAAGCCCACCCATCACGATAAGGCGGTTCCTGTTGGGGAGGGGGAGTTATGCATTTATAAACTCCTAGAAAAGATTATTATCGTTAGATTGATGTACAACCTACAGAGAGGTGATAATCTTTCTCCAACCTAATCTTTATTTCGAAAGATGCGCTCTATTATTGATCTCATCTACCATTGGTCCCCTTTTTGCTGAAAACAAGCACCCGATATGTATTATTTTTAACTTGGATAAAGTTTGGTATTACACAATATGGGTTTGTGTGGTTGCCTGCCAAAACTTTATACAGAGTTTTCTAAATCACCGCAAGATTTGGTTCCATGTGGGGTCAGCCATCTCTGATGCCACAGGAGAATGGAGTGCCACATGGATGTGTGCTAAGTGTCACCCTAATTGCAGTGGCAATAAACTATGTATCATCTTGTATACTAAAGGAGTATCAAATACTATTTAAGTTCACGACATAGCTGGCTGGCTTGCTGATCTAACATGTCTCTTGCAGAACGGCGCATGCAGCTGAACCTTGACGTGTGTACTTTGACAACTTTCACTTTGCTACCACATGGTCTGTGTCCATGGATCTTTTTGCATTAGAGAAGTTCATCGAGACCCAGATTTAATTGTATATAGACAAAGTGGGGCAGTGTATAGACAGTGTAAAATATTTGGGTCTCACTGTCAGTCGACTCACGTCCCATTTTGTTCCCTTACCTAACACCGCTGAGGACTTCATACTTTCACGCACTTTATTTGTGACGTGTCCTGTCCTATAAATCTTGGGGAGCTGAAATAGTTACTCTGCTTCGACTCAACAACGTACTAAAGAGACCAAAGCTGAACTATAGATGCGAGGTATACTCAATGCCCGAATACAGATCTTAGATTCACTCCAGCATGGTGGGATACGTTTAGCAACTAGGGTTTTCCGAACCTTCCCTATACCTAGTCAGTTGGAAGATGCACAAGTGCCTCCCCTGAATCTACATTGACAAAACCTGGTGTTCCAATGCTAGCACAATCTTCATCGCCTCCAAGATTTTGAGAGCTCTGGAACAATGACAGACACCTCCTTGTCCCAGTTCTTTACTTCCCACCACGGTATTCCCCATCTCTTCGGTTTTCGGGTAAGAGCTTTAAGGACGATTTAGACTTCCTAGAGATAACTGTCTGTCCAGTTCATATTCCTCAAGTAGCACCTTAACTTCTTGCGGAAATGAGAGTGTGTGAATATATGTCAGCTCCTTCTTATGTTGCTTACTCTCATTTTATTGAACACATGACAAGCCTCCATGATTTTCTCGGATGGGTAAAATTCCATTGATGAGGTGGGATTTGGAGTTATTTTTCTAATATTTCAGAGAGGTGGGAGACTACTTTCCCATTCCTCAATATTCACTGCTTGACTTCAAGCAGTACTTTTAGCTTTGATATTAATTTTTATTATCCTTCTAGTTCCATATACAGAACAATGTTTTGCGATTCATGAAGTGCCCTTCAAGCGATCTCTGCCTATTATCCTCAACATCCTTTAGTAATATTGATCTTAGGGTGGCTGGTGCTGTTGGAAATGAACCAACAGATGCTGAATCTAGGGCTGCATCCCCCTCGAATCTGTTGCCCAGTTCCATACAGTGACAATCAACCTGTTATCGGAGATACTATACACTGCGAATGGCAGAGGCTGTGGGATGGTGTAGGTTAGACCAGTGTTGGATACTGGAGCTATGGAGGCCTCAACAAGAGATGGGAGAGAACCATAGTGCGTCTTCGAATTGGGGACACTCGGTTGACGCATGGATAATTAATGGAGAGAGCACCTCCTCCACAATGTGATCTTGTTTGGTCCCTTTTTCTGTGATGTGCCCAAGATGAGACTGACGACGCAGGCACGTCTCTGGGCATAGGAGGCCTGATGGGTCATACTGTCTTTCCTCTGTACCAGTCCTTGTTAGGCTTTAACTCGTTCAGGCTCTGGTAACTTACTTGTATTTGATTCTTTGGACTTGTAGTATTGTTATTATTATTAGGTAGCGTAGACGTGGGTGTTTTCTAAGGTAATTGACTTCACAAGCTTCCCAGTTCACTATTCATTTATTTACACTTATATCTATATACACACAGACATGGAATGATATTGATGTGCTTCTGTCTGATATAGTAGTGTGTCTCTCTTGGCGAGACAATTATATAATAGCCCTAAGGGAGCAAGTTTAAGAATCCTACCTGTGTCTATTCTCAGTGGTTTATATTCATTCTCATCTTGAGTTGTCAGTTGTCTTTAGATACAACTATTACAGTGTGTTGTGTCATGCTTACGTGGCCAGACAAGCCACGTTGGTCTTGTGGTCATATGGTCATGTGGTAGGACAAGCCACGTGTCTTAGTCATGGGGTATAGTCACAGTGGTTTTAGTCATACCTATTCTGCTACACTAATCAGTGCCTATCTCCTTGTGACCATTTCTTGGTTATTTGACTTACTCCTGTTCTCATCACGAGTCTATGAGTAATTTTGTGATTCATACTTGGGTATTTATTCTATGCCGGCTTTCCATCATGTCAGCAGATTATACCTGCTAATCAGTTCTGGTTTATTTAGTTAACCTATACTGTGATTATTTCTGGTCTTATCATTGTAGACTACATTACTCTGCCTTATTGTGTACACCTCTGTGCTCGGAGAGGATGCCTGTAGAAATGGAGGGGGTACCCTTTCCATTGTAGAGGAGGCAGGCATTTACCAGCACTTGTGATTTATATTATTTTATGGATGATCATATAATTATAATGATTTAATTATTTCATAATATTATGTTTTATATTATTTTTATTTTTATTCTTATAATTTTGATAATGTATCATTACATTAATTATTTTAAATTATTTAATTATAAAAGCTTTTAGTCTCTTCATTCTATTGAACATATTTATTCTGCGCTCATGGTTGGGCGGCATATGGCCAAGATACTGCGACATCATTACTTTAAAATTAATCAATCAATACAGCTTTTGTTAGATGAGGTCAAGGGCATAACTGCCCTCTTTGGAAAACTGTAATACTAGGAGAATAAACCATCACAAATCTATGCTCAGTTTTATTATGTATTAATAACACATATTACTCGTATTACAACCACTATCAGACGCGACCGCTTACACAATATGTATGATCTCCAAAAGGAATATGACTGCAGCAATGAGACAGAAAAATAACAAGATGTAAAAGTTTCCTTCAAGATGTTGAAGGGTGAGACGTACGCTTCCCCTCTTCTGTTGTTTATCATGTTGTACTCTTCAATTAAATACTGCAATTAAATACCATATTAATAATAGGACGCAATCCATGACTGGTTGAAATACAGTCACCAAACAGTCCACCTGGGTTATCTTTTAGTTTGTGTGCAAATGTTTGTCGAGAGTTTGGATCATCAATTTCCTTCTTCTATTATGAACCTCAGTCAAGAGTCTAACTTTATCCTACAGATAACAGTAAATTTCAGGAGAATCGTGTATTTCCGGAAAGAAGCACCAAAATTGGCACATATACTCCTTGGGGATTGCTCTTTTGTTAAAACCTGTTAGCCACCTAAAAAATCAA
Organism: Petrolisthes manimaculis; assembly: GCA_034508575.1. Taxonomy (NCBI): domain Eukaryota; kingdom Metazoa; phylum Arthropoda; class Malacostraca; order Decapoda; family Porcellanidae; genus Petrolisthes; species Petrolisthes manimaculis. The sequence goes on from JAWZYT010000264.1 coordinate 1,191,153, forward strand.
GATGGCAGCTATTTTTCAAATGGCCGACATTGAATGTACAGAAATATTGCATTTCGCAATAAAATTGCAAAGACTTGTCCTATTTGAATGATCTGTATGTCAAATCATACGTTTTTAACTATGTAGAATCAGAATTTCGAACCAAGGAATTACTAACTGGCTTCCTTGTACCAACAGAGCGAATGTCAACTCACAACCAAGGAACACTGATGGCACCACTGCTCTGAGACTCAGCATGGAGTTCAGTATCGGCTAAATAATTAGTTAAGTGTAGCTAAATAATTAGTTTTGTGTCCCAAATGCTATCTAATAAGCCCCGCATCAGTTAGCTACTGTAGATTTCATTTAGTCTAATATTTATGTTTAGTTAGAATGCCGCGCCTCAACTGACAGGGTGAGCCGGCTCGGAAAGATCTTACATTGATTTGCATGTTACCTGGAAGGTGCACAGATCGCACGGGACTTAAATGATATTTGGATTAACGATCGGGCTAGGTATAAATTATATTCTTAAAATCCTGAACATAATCGTATCCAATATATTATTGTGCAAAATTGCGATCAAGGTGGTATAAAGATAAACCCTCGGCCTTGATCCACTGAATACAAATAATTACCATACTGTGCTACCTTGATTACCATTCACCAAAATGGTAAATATAGATACAGGACCGTCAAATTTTTGGACTGACTGTAGCAAGTGTTATCTTTGCCAAGAGAGGAAGAGTAAAGAGCTCAAGTCACCACGTGCACAACAAATGCAAGAACATGATGACTTTAGACTATGATAGAAACTAATTTTCCACTTTTTCACGTAATTAATTAGATGCCTATTGTTTTCGATCCAACCAGACTTGATGACTTGGTGGTGACATTGAAGAACCTCTAATGAGAAACTAGGCGCAGCATCACCAAGCTGCGTAGAACCAGCCTTGAAAGCAAAACGCGTGTCATATGTGACAAAGAAGCCCCGCATCCTTTGAACTCAGACATATTATGACGATGAACCTCAATAAAAGACTTGATGAAAGTGCCCAAATCTTAAATAACGGAAAACTGTGCTATTGCACAGGAGCTCAAATACCAGTTTGCATGCGTGACAGACTTGTACAGTTGGACACAGGAATTCGAGGAATAGCCCAAGTGAAAGATGGTCAATTTCTCCCAATATCAAGTTCCTTAGTGCCAAATAGAAGACACCAGGGGCAAAAGTCAGTATTGAGGATGGTAATAAAAAGCAACTACCTGATAATAGACACTGGTTACTCAAATGGGACAAGTATATTTCACCTGGGCTGTAGCACAATTCCTGTGTCCAACTGTACAATAGAGAGAGGACGTACCGTACCTCAGAGCCACCAAGTGACTGGAACAAGAACGTGCATAGGCATTCTCAGAGCTTGTCACATATTTAGTGAAGACCACCAGATCTGGTGAGGTTCCTGCAGTCTTCCGACCTGCAGATCTAGTTCATCTTTATGCCCAGCGCCTGGAACAGCTGGGTGTTGAATCACCTTCTGTCAACTCCTCAAGACTTAAGGAAAAATTGCTGTCAAAACTACATTTCTCCCCCAACCTTTACCTACATTGTCTCACTTCCTCACGAGTGAGACGCTTCGAGGCCATAATTAAAAAAAAAAAAGTTTGAGAATATCAGGGAACTGGAATTTGTAACTCTGATTGTAACAGCCAGCACTGTGGCCGACTGTACAAATATAGAGAGACCCCATTCGCTTTTTATACGGGATTGTCCGACTCTACACAACGACCAGAAAGAGAATGTTGGTGGAAATGCTTAAAACGGACATGGCATCAGCATTTCATACGACAGGGTGCAAGAGATATTTGCACATCTGGGAGATGCAACAGTCATCAAGTACGTGGAGGATGGGGTCAGTTCAACGTGGACAGCTGAAGTTCGGTGAGGAGAAATTGAATATAGATCCAGAACTTCCAGACTCCTTCACCAATGTCCGGTCGCCTTCTTCACCAAGAAGAATCCCTATTTATGATTATGGGGACTTATTATTATGGTACAAGGAAGCCAGTGAGTGAGTCCATGGTTCCAAATTCGAATTCTACATAGTAAAAAAGTATTATTTGATACCAAAAACATTCAAATATAACAAGTCTCTGCGATTTTATTGCGAAATGCATGTTTCTGAATATTCAATGGCGGCTATCATAAATTTTTAGGTTGCTAACGGGATTTATCAAAAGAGCTATCCCCAAGGAGTATGTATGCCAATTTCGGTGCTTGTTTCCAGAAATGAACGATTATTTCAGTCATTGGCTCCGTTATATAGCACGATATCATTATCAGTATAAATAATATAATATATATACTGTACAGTTCCAACAAAGATCTGTAAAAATTCAACCGCAAGATCACATGACATTTGTATGTCAGTTACTCCGTCTCGCTAAAATCGCCTTATTCAATTCAAACTACTAAAGTGAGTTCACCGTTTTGAATTCGTATCTGAAAATGACTTTTGGTTAATTAAATCAACACAATCCACATATGAAAAAAGTGTTATAATATACAGTAAGTATTATAATATGAAACTAATGCACAATCAAACTCTGTGTGTCACAGTATGATCCACATAGTCTTTACTGTATAAGCTAAATATATAAACCACATGCAAGAACCATTAATTAATTAATTAATGCATTTTGATACTGTCTTATTTATTTGCTTTATCACGTATATAACCACCTCACATGGAAGGATAACATATGACTACAGAAGTTTCCTGATATTTTGGAAACAACGAAATTTATTCTGGTGATTGGAAATGGAAGTACCTGAATAATATGCATTATAAATTGATGTCAAATTGTAGTCTTAACAAAATATATAGTTATAATTATGAAATCACAATAATCTTCTGAAAAACTCATACATTTGTACTTGGATATATTTATTATTAAGGAAAAATATATTATAATTATCCCATACAGAGCTCACACAGAATATGGTAGTATGCTGGCGTGCCGTGACGTAATTGCTGCAGGAGATTTGACTGGAGGTACGAGTTTACTTGAGTGATCAGCATGGGTACACAGGCAGACGTAGGGCAGCCAGGTGCTGTCCCCCAGGGGGCTTATAACGGCTTGGCTGGAAGTAGGCGTGGTCTCAGGGGCGGCTTAGGTCTGCATGGGTCGAGGATTAACTACCTGGTCGGCTAAGAATATACTCGGGATCTAGGAGTGGTATACCTAGCGATACAGGTGTGGCCAAATGTGTGTGATACAAAGAGTGGCCATACATGTGGCCGCGACACATGCTTCAAGTGATTGTGTGGGTCATCACTTGGGTGGGAGTGGTGAATCGATGTACTGACTGACTAGCAGTATTTGAATTGTTGCTTAGCCTCCATTTTTTTACTCTCTCTTTTTTTGGAGGAATCAAAACATGGGGTGGATTTAGGGGTTGCAGGAATAGGGGATAGGCTTGGGGTAGGGGGGTTTGGGGGGTGCTGGAATAGGGGACAGGCTGAGGGGTTATAAAGCCTGTCCCCTACCGCCACACCCCCCAAGCATGCCCCATATTCCCGCACCCATCTAACCCCCCACCCCCAAGCCTGTCTCCCTACTCCCACACACCCCTACCGTACATAACACACACTAGAGTACACACACACACATACATACACACACATACATACACACACACATACACACACACACATACATACACACACACATACATGCACACACACACATACACACACACAGACACATACACACACCCCTACCGTACACACACACACACACACACACATACACTAGGTAAAGTCATTTCTGCCCTTTTTCGTTATCACTTTAAAATTGTCTCAGTTGTTGAAAGGATTCTTTTCTTCTCTTTGGAGGAATCAAAACACGGGGTGGGTTCGGGTGGTGCGGGAATAGGGGACAGGCTTAGGATGGGGGAATACGGGAATAGGGGACAGGCTGAAGGGGGGAAGGGTAAAAAGCCTGTCCCCTACCGCCACACACCCCAAGCATGCCCCATATTACCGCACCTTTCTAAAAAAACCCTACTCCCGCATCCCCCTACCCCCCTACCGTACACAACACACACTAGGGTACACACATACACACACACTGTACACACAAACACACATATACGCACACACATACATACACACACACACACATACACACACACAGACACATACACACATACACTAGGTAAGGTAATTTCTGCCCTTTTTCGTTATCAATATAAAGTTGTCTCAGTTGTTGAAGGGATTCTTTTCTGTGGCTTCCATTTAGGGCAACTATTATGGTTGTAAAACTGGCATGGTTTCTCTGGAGGAACCAGCAACCACACCGGACAATGGACTCCCCCCACCCTCCTAATAAGTTCACATAAAAATAATTAGAGGAAATTTATTGACAAAACCACATGTAGGATCTTCACCCAGAGAACGTCCGGTATCGCTGCTAGTTACATAATATAATTTTAGTGTTCCATATAGTTTAGCGAGTCCTACATCCACGATGCAAGACTTTGTTTACCCATATGCGGGCAGAGAGGAGAAATAGGTTTAAAAGACTGGCTGGGGGATCGGGCAAACTGTTGTAGGAAGTAGGAAAAGAGTCAGAGAGAATGAAGTTCTCATTCCATATACCATTAACCCGTAGTCATGAAAATGAAAATGGTATCACCATATGCCATGTTACAGGTGGAGTATACATTTGTTTAGCCAACATGCGTTTTCACACCTCTTAGTGTTTCTTTAGTTGTAGCTAAGGCATACCCGTAGTCTTGTTACTTCAGCACATCTTTCTTCACCATACAAAGTTGCTATCCTTGCTCTTATAGCCGGGTGCTTATTTACTGCAAGGTGAACAGGGAATTAGGGGGCTGACCTGGGAATTGAACCAAGAACCTCTCGCTTGTGAAGTTGCGAGGCGAGTGTGCTAACCATTACACCATCAGCACCTCTTAGTGCTTATATACCTGGGTAGTGGACAAAATCTGGATACTGATTGGCTGAGACTGAGACTGGGAATATTACATCTAGATTCTAGCTACACTACCATTGGCCAGGAGGCATATTCCGAAACTGTTGTTAATTCCGGCACCATCTAAATTATCAGCCAATCAGGCGCCTTTCTCTCGTCATGACGTCACCTCCTCATCGAGGAGGTGACAAAGTTAAAGGAGGAATTATGTAAGAAATCTAAAGTTGAAGATATGTTTATTCAGCTTTGACGAAACTCTGAACGAAATCTGGGAAAAAACACAAGTGAATATTTAACACCTGATGCTCGAGGAAGGGCACAGGGTGGAGCCAAAATATACCTCCACTCGTCCCCGCACTCTAGTGGCTCGTTTCAGCAAGATCGTCAAGCGGCCTTACGAAACTCAGCTAAGTTGAATAATACTATACAGTAGTCTGTCCAACCTAAGATGGCGGACAAGCCCTGCCTCTCTGGGACATTCCTGGATGTATCTGATTGACAGATGATGGAAAGGAGATGTTCAGAATGCTTTTGGTCAGACACACACACACACATATGTTGCATAGCGGTGCTTTAATCTTAGTGACCTGACCTACCTTCCTTCTTCCCTCCACTTCTCTCTCTCTCTCTCTCTCTCTCTCTCTCTCTCTCTCTCTCTCTCTCTCTCTTGTGTTCACGATTCGTCCACAAATTTTCCATTTCTATATTCTATAATCTAATGAAATTTTATCCCACATAAAAGTATAATCTAATGATATTTTATCCCACATATCATATACAAGGATATATTTAGATTAATGGTATTATCTTTATCTTTATCTATATATATAAAACAGTCTGTCTGTCTGTCTGTCTGTTTAGCCGCTATGCACAGCCGCATCGTTTCACCGAGAGTAATAATTTTTGTATACGTTTTTTCGCTGAGACCTGAGGAGTGTCTTGGCCCAATATTTTTTTTCTTCTTCAATGATCAACCCCTTAAAAACGACTTCTTCCCCCCCCCCCCAGCTGACAAATGGGGGTCAAAATGTTCAAATTTCAACTTTAATTTAGGCAAAAAAAAAATCTTGCAGAAAGTAAGAGCTTGAATTTACACACCAGAAACTGAAAACGGGAGCCTTCTAGGTGTACGCAAAAGCTTATAACAAGAGCATCAAAGTCTTCCTTTTTTTTAATAATAAAATAGTATCTCTTGAAACAATCAAAGAAAACCACATGCTCTCTCTCTCTCTCTATGTACATGTAATCATGTTCTTACACAGACAGACAGACACACACAAACAGACAGACAGACAGACAGACAGGCAGAGACACAGACAGAGACACAGAGAGACAGACAGATATAGATAGATAGATAGATAGATAGATAGATAGATAGATAGATAGATAGATAGAGATAGATAGATAGATAGATAGATAGATAGATAGATAGATAGATAGATAGATATACATAGATAGATATACATATAAATATAAATAGATATACATAGATAGATATACATATAGATATAAATAGATATAGATAGATAGATATAGATAGATTGATAGATAGATCCCCGGACAACGTCGGGTATCCCTGCTAGTATATATATATATATATTTTAAATTCAGTGTATTCATTCTCTCATTAACAATAGCATACGTTATAAGTTATTTCACTTTCTTTATTCCTCATTTGTTACCTTCATCTAAGTTTCTCTTTCTTACTGCCTTTGACCATATTCTAATCTCAGGTAGGTTCCTATAGGTGCCTGACAACTTCCTGTGTCGGTTTGTTAATCCATTCACACACACACATGCACACACACACCCACCCCTCCTTGCCCAGAGTCCTGCTGCTTTGTTTGGCCATGGTTTTGAAATATATCAAGCTTTTTGTATTAATAGTAGTTAGTAGTTTGTGTGTGACTTGTTTTCTATATTTTCGCTGCATGAAAACACACTCCCTTGTGCTTCCGAAATATAGGTGAAATTAAATATATAAAAAATTGTACTAAATGGATGAAGAAGCCTTGAAGTCTGCTTTCGAACACGGGAAGTCACAAGGGTTACCCAGATGTCCTCCAGTTGACCTTTTTTCTTCTCACTGTCGCTCACTTTTTACTATGCATTCTATGTTCTAATCAAGATATTACGAGCTCAAAGTAAATTGTAACTCTGAATTTTGACTTTAAGGCTCATACATACCATTTACAATAATGAGTGAGTAATAACAGGTATGAATAATGCTTAATTAGCAAAAATATTTTTGAAAAAAGGAAGCACTTCTATTTTTCTCGGTGTGCTGAACACCTCTAGCCAATCAGGGAAGCGAAAAGTACGTACAGTTGCGGGCAGATAACTCGAGGCCACCTCATTCACCAATATGCTGGTGTTGTATCTGGTAACAGTGGCAGCTATGAATTGAACCGAAATTCAGTCGTCTGCTCGGACGAAACAAACCCTATTATAATTTGTTTATATGCTGGTTTAACTCTTCTCTAATAAATATCATGTATTATATTGATAGTGAGTAACATGTTATAAACATTACGGACATATTTTAACCACAGTATTACAACACATAAAATTAAATACTGAAGCTTTAGTTAATGTGAAACAAATTGGTTTCGGTACTGATGCAGTATTCGAATATCTTGTTTCTCACATGAATGAATGTATCATTATTTGGATATGTGTTGTAATACTGTGGTTAAAATATGTCCATAATGTTTATAACCTGTTACTCATTATCAATATAATACGCTTACTTACATGATATTTATTAGAGAAGAGTTAAACCCGCATATTGACAAATTATAATAGGGTTTGTTTCGTCCGAGCAGACGACTGAATTTCGGTTCAATTCATAGCTGCCACTGTTACCAGATACAACACCAGCATACTGGTGAATGAGGTGGTCTCGAGTCATCTGCCCGCAACTGTACTTGACCTGCCTACCACACCTGTGAGGCAGGGCTTTCCCAACTTCCGGAACTAAAAAAGGCAAGAGCTGATGGCAAAACAGCTTATTTCAGCCACACCAAACTTGTCATTCGTGAACGAGGTGAACGAACCGCTCAGACCCAGGCCGTCTCGACTAGCCCAGCTGCCTCTGTGATGACAGTTACTCCTGCCGCGACCTTTACCGGAGGTGCTGCTTCAGTTGGTGCCGTGGGAGAGGCGTCTGCTGGTATGGACGATGATCAACGTGAGGAGGTGCAGAAAGTTGCGGCGCAGCGGAAGGGTAAGCGAAAGAAGTAAATAATTTGAAAGCCATGTAATACTTCATATAAAATTCATTTTGATACTAAGAATGTCTCAATAATAAATGTTCTTTCCACACTTAAGTGATATTGAAATAATTACGTTTCATGGTGATTACTCATCAGTACTAAAAATTGATGAATTGATTCAATTATTTTATGCATTTGTGAATGACTATGAAAATTATTATTCCATGCTCTGAATACTATACACAACAAGACAACTATTTGGAATTAATAAATTACCCACAGTCTTAATGTAGAATATTAACATTCCACATAACCTAGAAAATTTTATTTCAGTCGACATAATGGCATTCTGTGAAACAAAACTTTTGGACAGTATTGTAAACCTTTATAAACTATCGGGTTACGTGATGATTGTTAATAATAGAAATCATTATGGGGTATGTCTGTATTTAAGGAATTATATATAATTCAGTGTTTTAAATTACTTATGCTTATCTAGTGATATATTAGAAACGCTGTTTATTGAATGTGTCTTCATAGGAAAACCTATAATTATTGGTATAATATATTGTAGACCCAACGCTAATTCTAAGTTATTTCTAGAGGAATATGAACGTATTTTAATTTCCATATGTAAAATACGGAAGGAATGCATTTTACTTGCAGATATCAATATTAATCTACTAAGCAATTCTGATACTAATGTGAAAGCTTATACTAATTTCTTATCTAGTTTCGGTGTTTTCCCATGTATTAATAAACCTATTATAGTCCATAAGTTAAGTGCAACGATTATTGACCACATCTGGGTAAAGAGCTTAGTTTACAAAAGTGGTATTTTACTAACCGATGTGTCAGATAATTTCTTACCATTTTTATGATGCAAAGGTAAACCAGATCCTACTCACGACACAACATTTTCCTATCGTGATTACAATAATTTGGATGAAGCTGTTATTTGTGAAAAGTTGAAGCACAAAAATTTGTGGGGTGAAATTGTGAGGGTTCGTTCAGTCAAGTATCTAGGAGTAACTGTAGATGACCAATTAATTTGAAAAAAATATTGAAAAAATAAATTAAAAACTATCTAAATTATTGGGAATAATGTACAAAATTAAGCACATGTTATCTATTGATACACAACTAATTATATACTACACACTATTTAATCCATATATCCAATATTGTAATATTGTATGGGGTATGGCCCCCAAAACCACACTTAATTCTTTAATCATGACTCTAAAACGAATTATACGTGCAATGAGTAATACCAAAATTATCATGAACACACAGCAACTCTGTACAAACTTTAAAATATTGAAAATTTCAGATGTGTACAAATTAGAATGTCTCAAATTAATACCTGACCAATATCACAGATAAAACGTACTTAATCTACAGACTGCTTCAGACACCCACAACATATACACCAGACACAGACACAACCTCAGACCCTTATTTCCACACACTGAACTACAGAAACGTTTTGTAAGTTACTGTAGGCAGTATAATACATTATCTTAAAATAGAAACACAAAGACAAAGATACATTTAAAATTAAGTTGAAAAAGGCACTTGTAGGAGACTATTAAGTGTAAATTATGCGATTTTAAGTGTATACAAATACTAATGACCTATGTATGTAACTGTAAATGAAAATGTGAGTGAATACTCAGATCATACATTGAGCAAATGTACATGTTTGATGTTATAATGTATAAGTATTTTAACTAAGCATAATATAGGTATAGTTAACTTTGCTTAATTAATGCTAAGGACAGTTAATACACTAAAAATATTAATTTCAGGGTCCTGTAAAAATATTATCATTAACGGGCCCTGCCAAGCTATACATGTTTATGTATCCACCTAAACAATGTAACACCTATGGCAATAAATGTTTTTAATTTGAATTTGAATTTGAGGATGGATAGTCAGACATCTGAGCCGTTTATGTCCTGGCGGTGATGGCTGTCCATCTCACCTCGGATCGACTTCTTCCAGAAAAACATTTGTTATTTATATATGAAAAGGGCACAACTGCAATACAAAAACAAAACATCACTGAATCATTGTATCTTGTATAAGATAACCACTTTCTTCTTTTATCTCTCGGCTCTTACCTTGAACCAGTAGTCAATAAAGCCTCCCTCTACCAGGCGTTGAATACCCCAGTCAAACAAAAACTTCCACGATGTATATTTTGGAAAGAACCAGAATGCATAGGTGGAGTACAGTCGCTCGTCCACTACGTATGAGTCAAATACCTGTGAAAGGAATGTTAATATTGTCGGGAGAGTTATAACTGTAATATCCTGTAAATAACTGCAAAACAAACAATTTGATGAATATCACATTGTAGCACGGGTGTATTGACACCGTCCGCTAACTTATGAGTGGGTATTACATTGACAATTTTTATTAGTTAATGAGTTTACTTGTGGATATAATACGAAGTTGGCCAGAGTCGGGAAGACGTTCGAGCTGTGGGGAAGGTTCGACGTCATAGTTGTGACGTATCTCATCAGTCATCACCCTCCTTTCCCTCCTCCCATATCTCCCATCCTCCTCCCACAGTTGCCATTTTTATATAAGTAAATGGAGGTCTTTAACAGTTTTGGAAGGGGTTGAAGGATTTTGGAGGGATGAAGGAATGCATTAATGATCACTTGATGGTTGGGTAGACTAAGAAAATCTCACCAAAATCCTCAGAAACCCCTAAAAACCTTAACACAATCCCAAGAAAGTGCCAACTTTTGCCTTATTCGCGTGCTTCCGTCATCATATTCTCTCTCTCTCTCTCTCTCTCTCTCTCTCTCTCTCTCTCTCTCTCTCTCTCTCTCTTTAATCAGTGCATAAATTACTTGTCTATAATAGCAGATAAAGAAAAATTATACCGTATATTCGAGTACGGTAGATCTTGTATGCCAACGAACACGATTCCTTGGGATGCCTTATATGTTGATATTAGGAAAAACATGGCAACTCACCACATGGCCGGAGGGGTTGGCCTACAGACACACAGACACAGTACAGACAAAAGTTGTGGAGGAAGAAGCGTTTATTCACTTCTCTGTCAATCATGGCCAACATACTTCGATGTCCAAATGGATGTATAAAGGGTAATTGCCCTTCGTCTCCTACACGTATTTCATCAACAAAAAATATATAACAACATGAGAATTAGTGTCAATAGGTAATTAACTTGTTTGATTATATATTTGTTTCGTATTTTCTGGTAGAACTGTATGAAACTGTATGTACTATATGAAAATACAAGGGACAATAATTTATTAAAATAGCCTTCTCAGTATTTTTAACATTTATTTTCCAGCTTTATATGAAATATAAGAACTTTACTTCCCCACACAGGCCTTATGATCGTGTTGCCGAGGCCATGGGAATGACGGTGAATGCAGTGCGGATGATGCTCAAGCGAAGAAAAGGTGTCAGGGCAAGTAACACCGCTCGAAACGACTCCCCCCCCACTACACCTTCACACTCACCGACACCTCCTGCCACACCACCTGTCTTTGATAATTTTTCCATCAGTGCCATTCGGCGCCATATACATGCTAAGTTTGCAGCAAAAGAATATTTCACAATTGGCACCATGACGAAAGATCTACAGACGGCAGGCATTATTCCGAGGGAAACATCGGAGACGGCGGTGTGGCGAGTACTGCACAACATGGGATTCCGCTACAGGACGTCGCAGCGGAAAATGTATGTCCGGAATGAGTCAGTAGACATCGTCTGCCGCCGTGTTGAGGCTCTCCGTGCTCTCCAGCAGCATCGAAAGGATGGACGACAGGTTGTTTATGTAGATGAGACGTGGTTCACTACCCGAATGAACCACAACAAGGAGTGGGGAGACACATCCCAGCCTGTCACAAGTTCCACCCACAGCCGTCAGGTGCGACCTGGAGAAGGGGAAAGGTTTGTGGTTGTAGCAGGTGGCACAGACAAGGGGTTCGTCAATGACTCATTTTTGTGCTTTGCTGCAAAAAACAAAACCGGGGACTACCACGGGAAAATGAACAGCAACCTGTTCCTCCGTTGGCTAACATCACAACTCCTGCCGGCGCTGGCTGACCCATCCGTGGTGGTGTTGGATAATGCTCCCTACCACAGCCAGTTAACGGAGGAGAGTCGCTGCCCCACCACAGCAACATACTAAACCGAGCTGACGAAATGGTTAGAGCGCCGCAAGATCCCCTTCCCACCACATGCCACACGCCCCGAACTTTTGCAACTCTGCAAGAAAAACAGGCCCGAACCACGGTACACGATTGACAACATCATTCGGGAATGGTTCCATGAAATCGTCCGATTGCCAGCTGCACATCCTGAACTGAACGCCATCGAGCAGGTGTGGGGCTGCATGAAGCGGTACGTGCGCTCTAAGTTGAAGCCAAACTTCAGGCAACACAAGAGGTATGGGAAGGTGCTGTATGCCGTGCCAGAACATTTGAAGAGGATGTTTGTGTGAATCCCGTCTGCATTACAATCGACAACAAAGACGAGGATGAGCTATTCCTCGACAGCGATGAGGATTAAATATATGTTGTTGTCTACTATTTGCAGCATTTATTTACTTACCTGCAATATATCTTCTTTCTATCGTTGCAATGATGTTGAATTGCAGAAAAATATTTCAACATCCTGATACAGCAAAATACAGCAGCCAGTTTTGTTGAAAGAACAATCATTATCATTTTAAGAAAAGAACGTACATGTAACTAAGATAGGAAGATAGAAAGATAGACAGAGAGATAGAAAGCAACACAAGGAATTATAACGGTACGAGATCTACCACACTCGAATATACGGTACTTTTTGTTTATCTGCTATCATAAACAAGTAATTTATGCAGTGACTAAAGAGAGAGATGTATGTGGAGAATAAAACAAAAAAATATGAAGAAAACACGAGGAGGATTGAAAGGAAGGTGGGAGTCAGGGCATGGTCAGAGGGAGGTGATGACTGATGAGATATGTCACAACTATGACGTCGAACCTTCCCCACTGTTCGAACGTTTTCCCAACTCTGGCCAACTTCGTATTATATCCATAAGTAAACTCATTAACTAATAAAAATAGTCAATGCATTACCCACTCATAAGTTGGCGGACCGTGTCAATACACAAATCAGTTTGTTTATCATTTTCTAAGTGACAGTTACACGATGATATGTTCCTACAATTGTTCATACTATTTTTAGTGTTGTAATCATGACATACAGTACATAACAGTAGTAATAAGAGTGAGTTGACAATGGACTTGCTCGGTAAACTGAACACCCAGGCCGCTTCCACACACACTCGCGCGTCGAGTTAAATACAGTGGCGATTCGCGCGCAAACATGGTCTACTTCAACTCGCCCTATCTCCACAACTATTCATCGTACAGCCCTCCCGATGGTACCATTGGAAAGAGGAAGAGTTGAAGGTATGTAAGAATCTATTTTGAAGTCAGTACACTATATAGGTTAAGAGTGTGAGCGTTGTGGATATTTGGGAAATCGAAAATTTTGACGCGAGCTGCAGGGTAAAAATGTTGAGGCAAGGTGGGGAGTGGGGTCCCGGAGCGTATGGGTTAAAGGAGGTAAAATAAATTTGAGGAAGTTAGGTAATGTTAGGTAACACGAGAAGTGAGAAATGGTTCTTGAGGAGGTGAGAGACGAGTGGAATATTTAATATATGTACGAAGATATATCTGAATATGCCTCCGCTATGTATTCCACCACAATATTAAATCCACATCTTATTATATAATATTATATAATGGAAATGTCATGGATAGGCGAATATTTAGTAATGGATCAGTATTTAGGGTTAATTGACATATTACGTTCTAAGATAATTTTCCTTTGAGTAAAGCGTGTATGTGTGTGTGTGTGTTTAAGTGTATGGTGGTGGCAGTGGTGGTGGTGGTGGGTGACAAGGGTATAGTGGTGGTGGTGGTGGTGGCAGTGGTGGTGGTGGTGGTAGTGGTGGTGGTCCTAGCAGTGGTAGTAGTGGTAATGGTGGTGGTGGTGGTGGTGGGTGACAAGGGTATGGTGGTGGCAGTGGTGGTGATGGTGGTGACAGACATGGTCACCCATCATGCTTGCCACCACCACCACCATACCCCTGTCACCCACCACCACTACTACTACCATCACCACCACTACCATCACCACCACTACCACCACCATCACCACCACTACCATTACAACCACTACCACCATACCCTTATCACCCACCACCACCACCACCACCACCACCATACCCTTATCACCCACCATTCCTAAAGATGTATAGATCGCGTCGTAATTTCAGTAATATAGTAGAATTGATACATGAATATTATTAGCCTACATGGCAACTCCTCATCGCAATTGTTGTAAAGACGTGTGCCATTTGAGAAAGAAACATAAAACACGACTTTAAATCGTTTTAATTTTCATGCACGTATTTTTATAGGCAATTACACTGACAACAATAAAGAGGAACAAATATAAATATCTAATATAATTATATATGTTACTGGGCAATACTCCATGACGTCAGTAATGGCTGTGTGATCAGGCAGCTAATTGGCTGCCTTGGAGCTGTGGTGACGAACCAGTATACTTCAGAGATGTTAACCCCCTACGTTCTCGCCAATGTATGATTTACCTCCTCGAGCAGGATTTCCTCCACATGGCTAATACTCAATTCATCAGTATTGGAAGTGCCAGATAGCAACTCAACTTCAGGCAACAGAAGGAAGGTGGTGTTAAGATATACGCTTCCTCAATTGCTCTCCTAATTCTAAGTCGATGACATCTAAATCAGTTGCAGCTCTCTCTCAATTCTCTCAAAAAGGCAGCTGCTTATTACTCTGGTGAGAACGTTTCTCCGGTTTTACTACTCAATAGTTTCTGTCTTGTAAACTGTATCAGATTCTCATACTAGTAACCCTTCAACTGATGACAATTCTCAGGCTTTAACTAAAGGTTTCATCTATTAAAGGTTCACGCTGCCACACGCTCCCCAATAAGGAAATCCATGTCAACTAAATCGAAACAGAGACGTCCTCGGGGTTCGTCTGAGACACTTGACTCAATGAACGTTCCTTCTTGGAAAGCATCCGTCTTTGTAGATTCATCCATATTTTCCTCTCAATTTCACCAGAAGCGTTCTCGTGGCTCTGATGAATCTCTTGATTTAACAGATGTTCCCCCTCGCAAGCTTCCTTTAGGAACATCGGAAGGGCGTAAAGTGAAGGTGGATGCCTCGGATATAGTGACCAAACAATAGTTTTTCTTCCGCTTGAGCAGCGGATTAATTCTTCTAGCTGTATTATGGATATTGATGTATCAGTTATTCCACTAATGTACAGTCGGCAGCAAAAGTCCTGTCGCCTCACCTGCTTCACCAAGACATGTAGTGTTCATGGAGTCGAGAAATACGCACGTTTTCTACACCTAATAATCTCGAATCTATGAACATCGTGTGCCTAGGTGAAGCAAATGAGGCGACAGGACTTTTGCCGCCGACTGTACAGGACAATATCAATTTGGTTGTTTTAAAGAATATCCCTGCGCATCTACCTTTACTTTTGTCTAACATATCAGGTGATTCAGGGACTAGTGTACGGTTCCCAATTACTGCCCCAAGTACTACTCCTCGTGTTCGCTCTTCTTCTGGTGGGCCAGGATTAAAGAAAACTTATCGTTTGAGTAAAACCTCAGGACAAGGTGGTAGTAGAAAGTCCTTCCGTGAGGCTTCCCAAAAATCTGTATTAAAGTAACGCTGTCCAAGGTCCTTTAGTGGAATTGTCGTGGCTCGCACGCCTCATGGGAAGAACTGAACGTTCTTCTCTCTCGCTTCTCCTCTGCGTGTGTTTATCTCCAAGAGAAAATGCTTGGGGACTACGTTCCTGCCTGTATACTCTGCATTATACCCTTTGAAGGGCAGGGTTACCATGGTGGCTGTGTCATTCTCGTTCGAAGCGATGTTCTATTTCCATGCACGCACCGGGAACTTGACACTGCTTCAGGCTGTTGCAGTGAAGGTTTTTATAGACCTCCCCTACATCGTGTGCTGTCTTTACCTTTCTTCTAGAGTTATTGTTGAAAGGGGTGATATCAACCGTCTGGTAAGGGACCTTCCCTCTGCCTTTATTTCCCCGTATGGGGGTATTGCCTGCATTAGTGATATGGGCAATACTTTACGAGTTTTGGCGCCCCTTCGGCCCCAACCATTAGCTTTTTGTTCTTCAACTGTCCCTCTTTTCTTTCTATTTCCTTCCTGCCTGCTGTCTCACCACTCTATCACCGTTTTCTGGCGCTACATGACCTCGCTGTTTCGGCGCCTATTATCAATCAATCAATCAATCTCTCTTTAGTTTATTGGGTGGAGTGACAGTTCAGTCAATCCCAGGGGTGTTTTATTGGCTTCTTTTATTGAGGATTAGGGATTAGAGGTTTTAAATACATGAGATGTGGCACATTTTAATAGCAGTACTGGGACGTTTACAGCCGTTTTTTTTTTTTCCTTTGCTCACCCAGTGTTCTGTTGGGTTTTACTTGGAGTGTGTTGCCTGATTTATATGGTAGTGACCACTTCCCTATACTCTTAGAAAATAATAGGTACGAGCCACAGTCTGGTCTTCCTCAGTGAAGATTAATTTAAAGAAGGCTGACTGGCATTTTATTAAAGAGTTTTCCTCTCCGGTCTCCTCTGTTCTAGATTTTAATAGCTCTGATATGACTGTGACCTTTCACTGATATGCTCCACTCTGCTGCTCTCAACTCTATCCCTAAAACTTCTGGCCACATTTCCAAACGCCATGCCCTTTAGTGGTCATCAGTGTGCACCATTGCACGGGATAGAGTAGGAATATTTTTTATTATTGAAACTAAAAAAGTTTCTATAAAAGCGCCATATGTTCTACGTTTTTCAAGATAAAATATGTT
Organism: Petrolisthes manimaculis; assembly: GCA_034508575.1. Taxonomy (NCBI): domain Eukaryota; kingdom Metazoa; phylum Arthropoda; class Malacostraca; order Decapoda; family Porcellanidae; genus Petrolisthes; species Petrolisthes manimaculis. The sequence goes on from JAWZYT010000264.1 coordinate 1,208,297, forward strand.
GAGCTTTTTAAATCTTTCCTCATATGTGAAATTACGAATGCTAGAGATAATTTTAGTTGCTCATCTTTATATGGTTTTCAACATTTTATCATCTTTAGCATAACAGTGGGACGATAGTCGAGTATTCTAAATATAGTCTAGCAAGAGATATGTAAGCGTTTTATTATTTCTGGGGATTTATGTTTAAAATTCCAAGCAATAAAGCCTAAAACTGCATTATTATTTTTACTTGATGGCAAACGCTGAGCACTCGTCCTTAGATCGTTACTAATTATGACACCCAATTTCTTCTTTTCTTTTACTTTTGTCAGAGTTTTACCTTACATTTATCCGCATTAAACATCAACAACCATATATCGCTCTATTTTGATATCATGTTTATGTAACTTTGAATGATTTCACAGCCTTCGTCGCTTTTTGCAGTTCTGCCAATTTTGTATCATCTGCAAATTTGGATATTTTCGACAAATGTTCGCATTCTAAGTCGTGCGTACCCCACTTACAACGTCCAGCCAGTCTGATGCTTTCCCATTAATTAGGACTCGTTCCCAGCGGTTTGATAGCCAATGTAGGATAGCAAATGATTTGATAGCTATGTAGAAAGTAATTGATGATTTCCAGATTTGTCATATGCGGGTCCACAGGGTGGCTCAATGGCTTCTTCAAGAATTTTTCAACTGCATTTGTTTTTCAGATAAGAAGGAATCTCTTCCTCCTCCAGTGGCTTGCTCCCTCTTTTTAGAATATGCCTCCTCTCACAGGGAGTCCCTCCCTGTGTATACTGATGGGACCCGACTTTCTTGACAAATGTCGTAGTGTCAGGCTCCCTTCTGTCATGTCAATTTTTACTGCCAAGCTCACGGCCATTTTATATGGCCTCCAAGTGATTTGTAGTCTTCTGCAGCCTTCTTTTACTAGTTTTAGCAATTCCTGTAGTACCTTGAAGGCCATGGGCAATTTTTAATTCTTCCTATCCCTTGAGTGGCTTGTTTTCTCGGGACGTCGTGGCCGCAGAGTCACATTTTGTTGGGTATCGGCCCATGTGGGCGTCAATGGGAATGGACGGGCTGACTCACTGAGTAAGGCGTCATCCTGTACATACCTGCTTTCGACCTGCAACCATATAATATTATACAGTAGATGCTATTGTTCGTTCTTGCTGGCAGGACAGATGGGATGCCATCGGCGGGTTATCTGCCAGTGCCTGGGTTTTGTGGAGCTACAACAGCCTGTCCCGCCTGTGGGAGAAGGCACTTTCCCGTCTCCGCACTGCTCATTCACGTTTGATTCATGGATTTTTAATGGAGAGGGCTACTCCTCCCTACTGTGATGATTGTCTGGTTCCTTTAAAAGTACGGCATCTTCTTGTCGAGTGTCCCAACCTTAGGGATCTTCGTCTTAGGCACCTCTCTGAGTACTGGGTGGAGGACGGTTTTTACAGTTTCTCCCATATGCTCGGAAAGGAGGCTTATAGTGTGGCAGGAAGCGACCTTTTGTGAATTTTATCATATTGCATGGAAAGCTTCATTTATATGATATTTTAATTTTTAATTATAGAGTAAGTTGCTTTAAATCGCTAATGTCAACAACCTGATTAAAATAGCCCTACAAAATGTATTGTATATCAGGGTATAACTTGAGGTTGTCAGTGTTGTCAATAAATTGAAAGTACCTAACTCAAGACTCACGCCACCAGCGACAGCGAGTGTGGCTGGGAGTGGGACAGGGATGATACTCGTACGCGACGTGTATGTGTACGTGACCCGTCATAGTCTGACTCTCTCTCTCTCTCTCTGCATATCCTCCTCAAATGATTTGGACTCAAAATATCAAATATAAATATAAATACAAAACACTTTTTTTCTGGGTGCCATGATACAAATACAAATACAAAATATTTTTTTCTCTAGGTGCTAAAATACAAATATAAATACAAATACATTAAAATTGTATTTAAATACAAGTCAAATACAAATACAATTGTATTTGATCCAACCCTGTTGTATATGCTGGAAGTTGCGAGCTGCTATCTATCCCCGGGTGTTTTATTTTGCTACGAGCCAAGAGTGTACTGTTACGATGTATATTTCAAACGTTTGATGCCAGCTGTATCATATGTTGTGAGTGGATAGTTTGCCAGCAAGTGGGTAGTTTGACGCCAGCCATAGTTTACGCTGCTGGCGTCCACGCGACTGACGGGCGCCATGGCGCCAACCGGCGTTGACCTGCCTCTATAAAAGGCGGTCGCCGACAGTATTCGACAGTCATTGGGGTGTCAGTGTTGTGAGAGAGATGGTGAACAAGGACCTCCTGCCTGTATCATAAGTATTTTCTGTCCATTTATTTAATGTTCCTCAGTCCATTTATTGTTACAGCTGGCCAGTATTTATTGGTGCCTGTCGACGTATTTAACATATTTTGTGACTTATTTTCAGTGTGTTTTGTATTATTATTGTACTTGTGTTTCCTAGCATATCCAGGCATTAATGTTTTGATATTATTGTTTAATTTGTCTGTTAACTGTTTTCATTGTAAATATATTAATGTAATTTTATTTCGAGTTTTCTATCAACTCCTCGAACTAGAACCTGAGTTTACTGCATCAACGTGTTTTAGAGTAATTGGGTTTACAGTTGAGGCTTTCCTTTGCCCAATAGTTTCCTTGATATTTAACTTGTCAGATCAGTTGCCGTTGCTCATTCATTTTTCCGTTGATGTCGTAACAGTACCATTACTCCTGAACGAAACTGTACATCAATTTGTGACAAGGGTGTCGGTGGTGAGAGTAACTGCTATTGGATGGGTGGGATAACTTATTACACACCGTATAGATGATTTACATGCCTTAGGGGCGAAGTATTTGTTCGCTCGTATTTGAAACGCCTTAGAAGACCAGAGTGGGGCGCAAAACCGTGGGCTGCCAATAGGTAGGCGAGAAAGTAACAACACAGCTGCTGTGTGCACGAGTATTATGAAAATATAAAAATGTATTTAAGTGATGGAGCGGTAGTTGTGGCTTGCGGTAGTAGCATTGCTATAGTGGCAATGTTATCAGCAGTGTATGGTCTCCACTGAAGCAAGTGGGTCCAGACCAAAATGGCTAGAAGAGCTTGCCTTTGTCATGCATCTTCCTAACAGGTTAAGAACAAACGAGGATATTAACGGATATGGGGGTAAGCATACAATGCTAAAGAAGATATCATCAGATACATGGAATTTCAAGATCAGCTACAACCTCAAAGTGTCATACAACCCCTACAGAAATGTTACCATAATAAAAAAAAGATAGGTATTGTTAATCGCATTACGAGCATAAGCTGAGTTAATACATGAAACCGAGTAAGAGAAAATTAACTGAATAAAAAATAAAGCATTTATAAGATAAGATATCTTCTTATTAAAAAAAAAAAAAAACTTTGGGCTAAACGAAATCCAGACACCTACCTTGTACTTCATATAGAGCTGGAACTGTCCGTATGCCTTAGCTTCAACAAATGTATGAGTGCCTTTCAACATGGCTGCCACAGCATCCTTTTCTTGCTCAAACAAGTCCTCCTTTCTCTTCAGCATGACTACTGCTTCAGTCTTTGGTCCCTTCAATATCTCTTGCAGAAGTCCTCCATAATTCATTGTTGCCAATCTGAAGGCACAGTTTGAACATTATATCCAACCTTTACGTCGTAAACAAAAAGGCATTGATTATGTCGCCTCGAACCAGGAAGACTTAGAGTCTCCATATCAATGTATAAACAGTGCTCCTAGAACTTTCTTTCATAAACTCAAAACAAAGTTATCAAATTCTTTTTTGTCGTATGGATATATTATATAAAAGCTAAAAAGTCGAGTCTTGCGCGGACTTTCAAGCTTTATTGCTGAGGTAATCATCAAGAGAAATTGTTTCCCAAAATTAAATGTTGTTGAAGTTCCTCAAGCTGTCTTAACGTCAATTAATTTTTGCGGACATTATTAACCCAGTATTCTTACCAGTTTCTAACTCTATGGTAATGAAGGTGATATCAACGTAAATAATTTAAATGTTTGTCCTATCTGGATGACAAGTAAGCACTGTTACACAATTAAATGTAACATTGCTAACTTGTCATCCAGTTAGGACAAAAAATTAAATTATTTTCGTTGATATCACCTTCATTACCATAGAGTTAGAAACTGGTAAGAATAATGGGTTGATAATGTCCACAAAATTTAATTGACAAAACTCACACACACTAATTTGCTCTTATCTATATTAATTAATAATACTAGTAATCTCTCTCTCTCTCTCTCTCTCTCTCTCTCTCTCTCTCTCTCTCTCTCTCTCTCTCTCTCTCTCTCTCTCTCTCTCTCTCTGTTCAGTGCTATATTTCGTTATCTGTTTATCTGTTTTATTATCTGTACATGCATACGCTCGGCCCTGCGGTCGCTTTCGGCAGATATCTTTCAAAATTAGTTTACTGCAACCCCTTAAGCATATGTATTATAAAAAAAAAAAAAAAAAAAAAAAAATCGTGTCGATATCTCATAGGACCTAGTAGTTTGGGTCGGAAGGACGGACATAGTCATTTTATAAATTATATATAGATATTTTTTGTATTACTCGCTGCATCCCCTCGAGTAATACTGTAGATGTATTCTACTATTAACTCTCACGGTTTCTCCCTCCTCCTGTGGCAGTCTCCCTGTTAGTAGATATAGGGTAGGATACGGTTATAAGGGTTGTTTTTTGGTGGTTTTATTGCCTCGCACCCTTTATAAAGTTATAAAGGGTGCCTTTTATCTCTTTCTTCTGTCTTTTTTCTCTCTGCCTTCTCTCTCCTTATAACCCTTTCTGTTGTTGGTGACAGTGTTTGTAGTTTTGATAAAGCTGGTCCCCGGTGTCTTCGCGCTTTTCCATACTTCCCTGACTTGAAAGATGTCGGGGTCTTGGCAGCGGGAGATGTACTGGTGGAACAGGCTGAGGCGAGCAGTCCATTGTGACAGTAATTGGTTAGTTGGTAGGTGGACTGTCAGTCATCCTCCTCCTCCTCTTCCTGGTAGTTTGCCCTCCCCTTCATCATCCAGGATTGTTATCAGTGGTGTCATCTTTGATAGTGGTGGAGGTGGTGCAGGAATTGGTGTTGGTGTCCTAATTGTCCTCTTCAGTCTCGAGGTCTTGTTGGCAATGCTCAGGTGGTGGTGATGGTGGTGGTGGTAGTAGTGGTGGTACCTTTCCACTATTTCCACTGTTGAGTAGACTAGGCAGGATTAACGACGACGGGGGTGGGTCGGTGTTGGGATTGGTGACGCGTCGGCTCTGCTTCTCCATTGTCTTGCTACCTTGCTGCCTCGTTTCTTGGTGTAATAGTTGAGGGTGGTTGTAGATCACTAGAAATGGTTTGAATGATGACTTAACCCTTCTGTAGCTAAAGCAACAACATTTCTGGTGCAAATGGTTACGATGTCTATCTGCTGTTGCCGTTGCTGCAAAGGCTGATTGTCTGTTGTCCTCATCCCATCCTCGTATTTTCTTCAATTTTTCTACGATGTTTTAACGGAATTCTTACGATAATCCTATCTTACGTTAATTCAATTATTAAGCAAGCTTACACTGTAATTAATTATTACGTGCTATTTCAATACCTTCCTATCAATTACCTTACTTAATATTCAAATTCAAATTCAGATAGTTTCATAGAGTTCAGTTATAGATTGTCTCTACACATGTAATTTTCAATGTTAATTCACACTATATCACTCATAATTACATACCTCAGAACTCATGACAGACTCAAAGGCAGCCTCTACCAGCCCGACGGAGGACTTGAATGAATTCTCAGAAGACATTCTTGCTATGTGCCCTGATAGTGTCCATCGTGTAACAAATATGAAAGGCAGTAAACATATCATCATCCTCACTTTCTGTCGCTCGAATATCCCAGAACATATTAATATCAACCCTACCTCTTTAGAGGTAAAGCCTTTTGTTGAGAGTCCTTTCCTGTTTTCTGTTGTTATGAGTAGGGTCATGTGAGAAGTCACTGTATAAACCGCTCCAGGTATTAATTGTTCTGCTCTTGACTCACATTGTACTTCTGTGTGACTGTCAGAGAGTTACTTCTTTTTACTGCAGCTATGGTAACCCCACACGTTCTCCCCAGTGGCAAACATTCCTCCTCGAACAGGATATCCTCTACTTGGCTAACTCTCCTTTCATCAGTAATTGTAAACCAAACGGCAACTAAACTTCAGGCTACAGAAGGATGCTGGTGTGATAACATAATATGTCTCCTACTTTTGCCCTGATTATTTCAAGTCGACCCCATCAAATTCGGTTGCAGCACCCTCTCACTTCCCCCAAGAAATAGCTGTTTCATACTCTGGTGAGAACGTTTCTCCGGTTTCACTGCATAATAGCTTCTCTGTCTTGGAAACTGTATTAGGTACTCGGTCTGGCTACCCTTCCCCTAATGACAATTCTCAGGATTTATATAAAGGTGTACATGTGGTAGAAGCTCACACTACCACACACACTCCAAAAGGGAAACTAAAATAAACTAAATTGCCACAGAGGCATCTTTGTTTCTCTGAGACACTTGACTCCAAGGGTGTTCTTCCTTGCAATACAACCGCCTCTGTAGACTCTCAATCCCATCATAAGCTCCTATAAATCTCTTGCTTCAACAGATGTTACCCCTCGCAAGCTTTCTATGGGACATCAGACGGGTGTGAAATATGGATACCTCGGTTGTTGTGACTTCAAAAAATACAGTTTCTCCTCCACTCGAGCAGCGGAGTGATTCTTCCACTTGCATTATGGATGTTGATGTCTCTGACTGCGTCAATGAAAACATTCCTGTCCAGGACAATATTAATGTAGTTGTTTTAAAGAATATCTCTGCTCATCTCCCTTCACCTTCTAATATATCAGGTGTACGGGTCCGCGGAATTAGAAAAACAAGAACTTGTCGTTTAAGTAACATCTCCTGTCATAGTGTCAGTGGAAAGTCCCTCCGTCAGCCTTTACAAAATCTATACTATAAATGGCAGACCGTCTCTGTTTGTCCGCATACAACTCGAAAACGTTTACACCTGCATCCAAAACCCATATATATTCTGAATCACCATCACTAGGCGAAGGTTTTGGTATGATGTAATGACGTAACTCGACGTAAAAATTACGCCATCTAATATATAAAACATTCTGTCTGTCTGTCTGTTTAGCTGTTCTGCACGGCCTAGAGTTTGACCTAGAGTGAAAAGTTTTACATGATTTTGATCCTTGAAACCTGGGAAGTGTCCTCGGCCTACAATTTTTTTTTTTTAAATGATCAATGGGGGTAGGGGCGGGGGCAAACCCTGGATGAGAGAGGCATGGCCATGACGCCTCCACCTTGCGCGAGACTTTTTTTTCTTCTAATTTTATTGTGCCGTATCGTCAATCAAGAGGCATGCAACTATACGTACAAGTAGATAGAATCAATGAGAATCAAATTACTACACACAAACACACACTCACACACACACATGACCTACGTAAATCCACCAAAACGAGGGTGGCGTACCAGAAGCTCCTCCAAAAGCTGATGGTTCAGCATGTGTCGACAACCCACATCAAGTGGCAGGCCATGGGACAGCAAGTGTCGGACAGTGGGGCAGGCCAGGCAGTAGTGCTCTATGGTGTTAGCACGAGGCGCTCGACACAAGCGACACTCAGTGAAGGGAGACTCACCCTGCATCCCAGCAACCTGCCATGGTGGCCGGTAGCCAAGCCTCAAACGAGCAGAGACTACATTGTGCCTTCGAACCATAAGGCCTCGACGACGGTAAGAATGCTTGTGACGGCAGACAGACTCGTAATGGGTAATTGAGATGCATCCCTGCGTCGCCGTACAGGAGGGAGAGCAGTGGAGCGGACTCTAAAGAGGTAACATGTCAGGGAGAGAGGACGTCCAACACCATGAGGAGGTAGAAGGCAGGCTTCCTTTGCGAGTCTGTCAACTGTAACATTGTGACATAAACCTACATGGGATGGTACCTATAAGAATTTGATGGTCAAGTTACTATGACGTAATAAGGACAAGGACGACAATATCTGCTGAATAACAGAAGAGTTTGTGGGCTGAACACTAGTGAAGAAATAAAGGGCAGGTTTAGAGTCACAACAAATGGCAGCATTCACTCCACGTTGACAAACAAGACTAACAGCATCCAGAATAGCATACAATTCACACAATGTTGAGCTTGAGTAGTTACAGAGACGACGGCCAACCCAGCCCCCTGGAGGTGACTCCATATCAGGTGAGAAAATGGCACAACTCGCTGCACCATCCATTTGCAATGAGCCATCAGTGTAGAGGCAGTATGGATCTGTGATGGAGGACGTCACTGTTTCTATGTGTTCCAGAGCCAACTGCTGCTGTAGAGAAGGCAGTTCCGACTTGGAAGTAGGTGTAAAGCTCACATCAGGTATTGGTAGCATCCACGGAAGGGGGCCCTGGGGGGACGTCTGCAACCATTATATCTATATTAAGACTACGGAGCATAGAATAAACAGATCTTAAAAGAGTACGTCCAGCAGGCAGTACCGTATGGAAGGGACAGGGTAGTTTGATCGAAGAGAAGTTCTGACTAACTGAGAGTAATGGGGTGAAAGATGTGGGAAATGGAGGCACTTGACAGTAAAGCAAGTAACATTAGAATAAATTATTTCCACTAATGGGGGAAGAGCCAACTCACGCTGCATGTTCACTATCCTGGTCGACATTGGACAGCCAAGAATTATCCTCATTGCTCTATTCTGAATTTTTTCTAAAGTTTCAAGAGTAGCCCTGGGAAGTTGAATTAGAGCAGGGAAGAGGAAATCAACAACTGAACGGATAAAACCAATATAGATGGTCCTGGCTACTGGGATGGAGATGCCTGAGGAGTTGTTAGAGAGCCATTGAAAGGGTGTAAGTCGGCGCTGGAGACGACCCAACAAGTTTTGTACAATAGGATGGTCTTGAGATCTGTCAGGAACAATTGGCCAAATATTGACTGTCACACCCAGGTATCGGAACTGGGAACACATGAGAATGACAGTCCCTCCAATGGTGAACACTGGCCAAGGTTGAGGAAGGTGGCAGGTGAATATTCTACTCTTATCTAGTGAGACAATAATACCATAGTGAGAGGAGGCCACAGAGAAGGAGTCAAGAAACCTCTGGAGAACCCTTGGTGAGGTAGAATGAAGCCGATGCATCAAAATATTAAATAAAAATGGGCTGAGAACATCCCCTTGAGGCGTACCATGACAAAAACTGCGCAAAGGACTGAGCGCACCACTGAAAAACACGTGGGAGGTCCTGTTACTGAGGTAACCCCGAATCCACCATAGTAGATTACCCTTTATACCAAAATCATCCAGTTGATCCATAATGACGTCTCCATTAGCAACATCGAAGGCACTTCGAAGGTCAATGAAGGCCACTACACTATCCCTGGAAAGGCGAGAGTACAGGTCGACTAGCCAGTGGTGTGTGCTCCGCTGGGGAAGAAAACCAAAAACCAATGGAGAAAGGCGATCCTGCAGTCTGTACATGAGACGCTTAAGTAAGATTCTCTCCATAACCTTACAAAAACAGGAAGTAAGGGAAATTGGCCTGAACTTCGCAGTGCGGGGCTTAGGGATGGGTATTATCGTGCTGCCGGTCCAGGCTCGTGGTACACAACCATCACGGAGACAAAGATTGTACAATTGAAGTAGGGGGTTCCCAGGAACTTGTTGAAGTAGGTGCAGCACAGCATAAGTAATACCATCATCACCAGGGGGAAGAAGCTTTACCCCGGGAGAGAGCACGGCGCAACTCCTCCTCAGTTATCTGCTCTGCATCATCGTCATCATCTTGCAGCAGAGCAGACATTAGACGTAGCCGATGGATAGCAGCACGAGAAGCGAGTACATCTTGTATGTGGATGGGTAGACCGGCTGGGGTAGATTGTTCTGACAAGGCATCTACAAGTTGTTTGGCATAGTCGGCGGTAGTGTGATGAGGAGCAGTGGCCGGCGTCTTTTTAACAACCCGACGAATTAAGTGCCACATAGAAGCCATACTTGTTTGCTGGTTAATACTGTCCGTGAATCGCTGCCAAGACTCAGTGTGAGCAGACTCTTGCAGGGCAATTAAAGCATCCCTAGACATCTGGTAACGATAGAGCAGGTCAGGAGTTGGGTTGGCTTGAAGAAATAGGCCATCACGTTCAGCCTCCTCCTTTGTCTCCTGTATACGTGCATCAAGCATCCAGGAGTGGGCAGTATTGCGAGGCTGGAGGTGTGGCCGGGAGACATATAGCCTATAAAAGTCATGAGTAGCAGATACAAGATCAGAGTACAGCTGTTCAGCTGATGATATATCATAATGTAGGTACGACATGGGCATAAATAAGATGTAATTCGGGCAATATTTAGGGGGCACAGTAATACACAAGCGAGTAGCTGATGCATTTGACCCAGCAGGGAGAGAATAATGAAACCGAAGAGCGATGTGATCAGAGAATAAGTCTGGCACTGAGGAGCACTGGACCCGAGATGCTATCAGGCCAGAAGAGAGAATGTAATCAAGAGTACCTCCCCGGCGATGAGTGGCACCACCAGTGTCCCAGTGTGTCAGATGATGCTTGCGGATATATGAAAGGAGACGAACACCATTACGATTAATAGAGCCAGAACCATCACCCAAATCAGAATGACGAGCATTAAAATATCCCATATACACCATACCACGCACTGTTGGAGAAGGAAGAGCCTCAAGAGTGAGTCTAGCTGGGGCAGAATAGACATTACATAATTGGAGTACTCTATTCCCAGGTAGAACCTCAAATAGCTGAAAGGTCATGTTAGGATCAGTGGAGGTAAGGAGAAGGTGATGTGGCAAGGATCTATGTATGTAAGTCAGGAGACCATTCCTTACCAGATGAACATATGGCACATAACCTGTGAGGGAAGGAGCTTGCCCAGCAGCGAGTGGCCGTCCTGGAAATGCTTCCTGAAGAAAAATAACACTGGAATGATGACGAAAAACATATGCCTTGAGTTGAGTGAGCTAAGCATAACTGGTGATACCACATACATTCCAGGAGATGACATCCAGCCAGCACTCACTAGCGAACTTTGGATTTGGAGGTAGAAGTCCGGTGAGATGTGGCAGATGGGCGACCTGAGGAGGGTGATTGACCAGGAGAAGGGACTGACTCGAAGAGCTTTTCTAGGCGAGATGCAACAGTATCCATCTTTTCGGTAAGGGTAGTGACAGTTGAGATGATGGCCTGCTGAGCCTCGACCTGAGCGGCAACCAGCCCATCAATCCTGACTTCAAAGGCAGAAAAGCGGTTCTCGAGGGCAGTACATCATGCCATGAGGGTAACAACAGACTTGCGGAGGGCCAGGTCTGGAGGCGAAGCAGGACTGGTAGGAGGAGCAGTCTGGGGAGGTGGTGGTGGTGGTGGTGGGGGTGGAGGAGGAGGAGCAATAGTAGATGCACGAGCCTGGACCTGACGTCAAGTACAACCATGCCACACGCTATCCCCTGGCTGAAGGCATCGTGGACACTTCCATCCGGACGTATCCCCAGGAGGTGAGGACTCAGAGGTGGATGTAGCAGAACGTGATTGTTCACCCCTGACGGGACACGTCTTGGAATCATGTTCCTCGGCACACCATGCACACTTCGGCCTGGCAGAATAGTACCTGGATATATGCCCAATTCCCCAGCACCTGTAGCACCAAGGCTGGTCATTATTAAGTTTCTTCACCTCACACGGTGGAAGACAGGGGAGGAAATTAATGGAAATCTCGTATGGAGGTGGATCAGGTTGACTCCAGACAACAACAATACAGCTAATGGGGGAACCATCTTGGAAAAAACGATGGGCAGAGTACACACCAGGGTATTCCTTGGCAAGTTTCTGGTCAACATCAATAGGATAACGTGTGAGGATATAGCTGGGGAACTTATGAGGCCTCTCAGGTGAGTCTTCAAAATTGAGAGCCAGAGACAAAAATTCACCAGTCTTGACTCTTATCAATAACAAACCGGGAGGTGCCAGTAGCCATCTTGACTTCAGCTAGTTCCCGCTGAAGCTGGAAGGCCTTGTTGACATCAGACAACCAACGCAGCTTTGTGTCTGTATATGGGTTCCCAGGGAAGGATAGCTTAACATAGGCATTTCTCGGGGCAAAAACAGTAAGGTTGGACAAGGGTAAGGAGTTGGTATACAAAGATGAAACACCTAGTTGAGGCAGAGAAGGTACGTCATGCACAGTTGAAGAACCCTTTGCAGTCTTGGCAGCTGGAGGTAGACAATCCACACCATCTGAGTCAGACGGGGGCATCAACAGGTCGCTTGGTAGAGGTTGAGGAGGTGGAAGGCTGCAACCTGAGCTGTGGAGTGACCGAGGAGAGGGGGGGAGGGTTGCGAGAATGCAGCTCAGGCCAGTGGTCCTCAATAATAGACTCATCCTCTTCCGACATGACCAAGTCAACCTCCAGGCAGGAGGCACCATCGGAATCCGCCCTCTCCATCTAGCCAGGCAAGGCCTAGATGGGAAGCAAACAACTGAACACACAGAAACACACGAACATACACACACGGAACAACAACAAACCAAACAAACCACAAAGAACAATATCACAAACAAATATATCAGTTGAGTAATACAATATATGTGTGAGGATTGAGGTTAAGAGAGGCAGGATAGGGTTGGGGTGGGGTGGGGTAGGGGTAAAGAATGCGGACCGTTACCACTCAGGAGCTAGAGTGAGACGTGACCTAATAATCTCTGGACCTCCCAAGAGTCACGGGCTACTGGCAGCCTACAGTCCCGTGGTTGAGGTATATAATATAAGAAAATATAATAATAATCACTTGTGGTAACTGTGCTGGTAATCACAAAACATCTTTGTGCTCTGCAACAGCGTTCAAATGGTTCACATGTGCTAATTGTGGCGGCCCCCATCAGGCAAGAATAACTGACTGCAGGAGCCTTAAGGTGGAGACCGAGATATTGGTATTATTATTTAATCACACAATTCCTGTGATCAAGATGCAACACCTATTCACATAATTAAAATAACAATATACCTTAAATTTCCATCTGCTAGTTGCTGTAATGAGCGAAGAGGTTGCGGGTAGGTTGGACTGGTTAGGAGAGCCACCAAGTTGCAAGTATAAGAAGCACCCATAACAAAGGACCCGAGAAACCAGAAGGCTAAAAAGATCCTCTGGCTAAGACGTCGGGGAACCTTTGATATGCTCTGCTTTAATACTCCTTTGGTTATGTACAGCCCGATGCCTGATAGAGTTTCCATCCATACTTTTTCATCAACCACCACCTATTTATGATAATAAAGAATACTTGAGCATGAAAATAGTGATATGTGTATAGGGCATACTTCATTATCTCTCACCGTACCCTATTATCTACTCCATAGTATTCCATGACTCCATCATCAAAGCTTCACCTTAATCACCTTAATTAAGGGTGAACGTGGAGTAGTGAGTTGATGTGTGACTGGGGTTTATTTGATTGGGAAAACGGCCACCTGGTTTATAATACTTTTGTTTCCCCAATATTCTCAACATATAGGAATATAACATTACCATTTTATTCTAATGTTCTTAAAAACTACTTTTATGCAATATTTACATATGCATATTTTGTTGTTACTGACTCTGTTTTTACTCGGTGCATTTTAGCTACTACTGTTGTTTCCATCTATCTCGAAAAGTTAACTGACAAATGTAACATTAGCTTGTTAAGATTGTTATGGATATATGGACTAAAAAATAAGGGTATAGATAGACTCATAATCTCAGATATAACATTGATATAGACTGACTTACACCCAATATACAGCCTTGGCTGGCAGGAAAGCAAGGTCAGTGTTATAAATATGCTGGACGATCGGACAAACTAATGTATCGAATTGGTAACGAGACATGGTGAGGTTGACGTGCCACATAACACAAACCGTTAGTGAACCCTATCTCGTTATAAACACGAAACACCAATTTCCCTGTACGTCCAGCATATACCTTTAATTAACATTAATCTCTGACAGCCAAAAAATAAGACCAAATTTATTTTTAACAACTTAGTTCGCACAACTATCATTTTATGATAAATTGACTAGCCATGTCCATCGTGACGGTCCATGAGTGAAGATGGCTTAGCGAATGCCACGGCGGTGCAGGACAATAGGTGTGTGTGTGCGAATGAGGGACACTCTCACGACATATGATAATAAATTTGAGCTAATGTGTTTATATTAAGCTAACTGCTCAATTTTCTTTCTCTATGCTGTCTTCTTTTCTTCAGGTTGGATTCATGGGGCTGGCGTGGCGTCCTCGGATTGCTTACATTTTCTCCTACAATACCTTTGTGTCTCGGGTGTATTTTGATAATAATAATATTGTCATCATTTTCAATATCTCATTAACCACATATTCAGTATGTAAAGATAAATCTACCCTTGCTAGTGGTCGTAGCTGATAGGAAACACCATGTTATAACAATTGTCGATACACATTTTTTCACCATTGTTCCTAATGCTCATAAAATTCTGGCAATTATTGTTATGGATAACAATTGTCATCGTTGCAGAGTAATAAGTATATTACAATGACAAAATTGTAGAGGCGAGCTTATAGTATAGATTATGATCAACTATGGATGCGTGTAACTTTACAGTAACAAAGGAAGCTTGCAACCATCTGTTGAATCAAGAGATTCATCAGAGCCACGAGAATGTTTCTGCTGAAATTAAGAAGAAACTATGAATAAGTCCACAGAGACAATTGCTTTGCAATGAGGAACGTCCATGGAGTTACATATCTCAGAGGAACCACGAAGGATTCTCTGTTGCAGTTTAGTTGACCTCTACCACATGTATGTACAGTCTCCTCCACTCCCGCTTTCACCAGTACAGCGTTGCCAACGTATACACCCGGCATCGTGTGAGCTACCAGTTCCGAAACACCTGCCATCAACCCTTACTCATACTGGTAGGTGTTTCGGATTCGAGAGTCGGAATTGGTAGCTCACATAATGCAGGTGTATACGTTGGCAGCACTGAACTGGTGAAAGCGGGAGTGGAGGAGACTGTACATCTTTAGTTAAAGCCTGAGAATTGTCATCAGTTGAAGGGTCACCAGCAGTCTCGCCCCAGTTTAGCCTCTGGCTAGCACAGTGGTAACAGTTGTGGCTGCAATTCTGTGGCCCAGCGTTCGATCCTTGCTCGGGACACTGTTAAAAATACCACTGATGCCAGAGGTTACCACCCCTGTGAGCAGAGGGTGGGGGGTTTAAATCGGCTGTCTGAGGTCTTCCTGCTTAGTCAGCCATAGCCGAAGCTGACTCGGGTCTCAGGTGGGTGGAGAGGTCGCTGGGCCATACATTACAGGGATCATCCTTGTGATGTGTGCTATAATTGTGTTTCATACACACAGTGTGTGCTACACTCTGTCCCAGTGACTGCCACTCGCTGGCACCTTCAATAACCTTTAATAACCTTCCTGGACTACAGACGTGTAGTTGGCGTTTCTCCTGTGTTATTGTTTGTATTGTTTTTTGTGTTGTTTCAGTGTTCTTGTTATTTGGCGAATTTTCGCCAAGTATGTTGCTCAGTGGTCTTGTGTGTTTGTTTAGCAATGTCTGTAGAGTTCGCGGTCTACAGGTCGCAATTCTTGTCCGATTTTGCTGAAATTTTCACCACAGGTAGGCATCAACATTTCTAGGTCACCTAATTTGTTCAAGGTTAAAACTAAAAAATCAAGGTCAAAATTATAAAAAAAACTGAATATAAATAACAACTGAGCAGGGTTTGAACCAACGCCGGCAATGGTCAGCGGGGAAAGGGGAGCTCTTAGCGCTCATGGATAACCACTCGACCATCGTGACGGCATTGTCATTTCTGCTTCTGGTGGTAATTGAGCGATGGCCGTATTCCTAAAACTCGCGATTTGAGCATTAGGTCGAAAATCAAGGGGTCTGAATTTTGCCATACTTTCGCCAAGTCCTCGCTCTACGAGCGAATGTTCATTTGTTTTTGTTTTTTTTTGTGTGTGTGTTCTAGGTGTTGTTGGTCTTTTCTAGCTCGTCTTTTTTGTGGTTTTGCTGTTTGTGATATTGTTGTTTGTGGTGTGTTTGTTTTGTTGTGGTTCTGTGTGTGTGTGTTTGTGTGTGTTCAGTTGTTTGCTTCCCATCTAGGCCTTGCCTGGCCAGATGGAGAGTGCGGATTCGAATGTGGCCTCCTGCCTGGAGGCTGACTTGGTCATGTCGGAAGAGGATGAGTCCATTCTCGAGGATCACTGGCCTGAGCTGCCTTCACGAAACCCTCCCCCTCTCCTCGGTCACTCCGCAGCTCAGGTTGCAGCTTTCCACCTCCTCAACCTCTACCAAGCGACCTGTTGATGCCTCGTCCGATTCCGATCGTGTGGATTGTTTGCCTCCAGCTGCCAAGACAGCAAAGGGTGCTTCAATTGTGCATGATGTACCTTCTCTGCCTCAACATGGTGTTTCATTTTTGTATACCAACTACTTGCCTACAATTTTTGTCTCTGGATCTCATTCTTGAAGACTCACACGAGAGGCCTCGTAAATTCCCCAGCTACATCCTCACCCGTTTTCCGATTAATATTGACCCGAAACTTGCCAAGGAATACCCTGGTGTGTACTCTGCCTGTCGGTTTTTCCAAGATGGTTCCCCCATTAGCTGTATTGTTGTTGTCTGGAGTCAACCTGATCCACCTCCAAACGAGATTTCCATTAATTTCCTCCCCTGTCTTCCACCGTGTGAAGTGAAGAAACTTAATAATGACCAGCCTTGGTGCTACAGGTGCTGGGGAATTGGGCATATATCCCGGTACTGTTCTGCCAGGCCGAAGTGTGCATGGTGTGCCACTGAACATGATTCCAAGACGTGTCCTGTCAGGGGTGAACGATCACGTCCTGCTGCCTCCACCTCTGAGTCTTCACCTCCTGAGGATACGTTTAGATGGAAGTGTCCATGATGCCTTCAGCCAGGGGATAGCGTGTGGCATAGATGTACTTGACGTCAGGTCCAGGCTCGTGCGTCTACTATTGCTCTTCCTCCTCCTCCACCACCACCACCACCTCCTCAGATTGCTCCTCCTACCAGTCCTGCTTCGCCTCCGGATCTGGCCCTCCGCAAGTCTGTTGCTACCCTCATGGCACCATGTACGGCACTCGAGAACTGCTTCTCTGCCCTTGATGCCAGGATTGATGGGCTGGTTGCTGCTCGAGCTGCCAATGACTCCAAACTCTCCACCTTGGTCGAGGCTCAGCAGGGCATCATCTCAACTGTCACTACCCTTACCAAAAAGATGGATACTGTTGCATCTCGCCTAGAAACGCTCTTCGAGTCAGTCCCTTTTCCTGGTCAATCACCCTCTCCAGGTCGCCCATCTGCCCCCGCTCACCGGACTTCTACCTCCAAATCCAAAGTTCACTAGTGAGTGCTGGCTGGATGTCATCTCCTGGAATGTATGTGGTATCACCAGTTATGCTAAGTTCACTCAGCTCAAGGCATATGTTTTTCGTCATCATCCCAGTGTTATTTTTCTTCAGGAAGCATTTCCAGGACGGCCACTCGCTGCTGGGCAAGCTCCTCCCCTCTCAGGTTATGTGCCATATGTTCATCTGGTAAGGAATGGTCTCCTGACTTACATACATAGATCCTTGCCACATCGCCTTCTCCTTACCTCCACTGATCCTGACATAACCTTTCAGCTATTTGAGGATCTACCTGGGAATAGAGTACTCCAATTATGTAATGTCTATTCTGCCCCAGCTAGACTCACTCTTGAGGCTCTTCCTTCTCCAACAGTGCGTGGTATGGTGTATATGGGAGATTTTAATGCTCGTCATTCTGATTTGGGTGATGGTTCTGGCTCTATTAATCGTAATGGTGTTCGTCTCCTTTCATATATTCGCAAGCATCATTTGTCACGCTGGGACACTGGTGGTGCCACTCATCGCCGGGGAGGTACTCTTGATTACATTCTCTCTTCTGGCCTGATAGCATCTCGGGTCCAGTGCTCCTCAGTGCCAGACTTATTCTCTGATCACATCGCTCTTCGGTTTCATTATTCTCTCCCTGCTGGGTCAAGTGCTTTAGCTACTCGCTTGCGTATTGCTGTGCCCCCTAAATATTGCCCGAATTACATCTTATTTATGGCCTACATTTAATATATCATCAGTTAAACAGTTGTATTCTGATCTTGTATCTGCTACTCATGACTTTTATAGGCTATATGTCTCCCGGCCACACCTCCAGCCTCGCAATACTGCCCACTCCTGGATGCTTGATGCACGTATACAGGAGGCAAAGGAGGAGGCTGAACGTGATGGCCTATTTCTTCAAGCCAACCCAACTCCTGACCTGCTCTATCGTTACCAGATGTCTAGGGACGCTTTAGTTGCCCTGCAAGAGTGTGCTCACACTGAGTCTTGGCAGCGGTTCACGGACAGTATTAACCAGCAAACAAGTATGGCTTCTATGTGGCACTTAATTCGTCGGGTTGTTAAAAAGACGCCGGCCACTGCTCGTCATCACACTCTCGCCGACTATGCCAAACAACTTGTCGATGCCTGGTCAGAACAATCTACCACATCCACATACAAGATGTATTCGCTTCCCGTGCTGCTATCCATCGGCTACGTCTAATGTCTGCTCTGTTGCAAGATGATGACGATGATGAAGCGTAGAGACCCTATATAGAGAAACTGGACGGCCGCCATCTTTGCTCATTTTCGAGTTTTCCGCGATACCTCTCAAGTTAGTATAGGAAAAATGTATAAGATGCCAAATACTACCAGTTAGTAATCTATTGTTGACATTCGTGGGCAAAATATTGATCCCTGAAGTTATAAATACTATTATACGTCATGTATGCATTATTTAAAGCACATAATAGGACATGACGAGTTGCCAGGCGACGCTACTAAACCAAGACGGTTGACTGAAAGACGACAAGTGTTGCCAGGTGCAGGGAAATTTCTGTTTTAGGGAATATTGAAGTCCACACACGGAGATTATTATTAAAGATTGTTCAAGAGTAAACAGGGAAATTTCTATCAGACGAAATATCAAAAAGACCGTCAGTGTTCAAGAGTAAACAGGGAATAATTGAGGTAAAAAAGGATATTCTGATGTTGAAGTTATAGGGAAATTTCGTCAAGCAGACCTGGCAACACTGAAGACAACAGTAGTATTCAATGTGTTTAGTATATCTGTAAAACCTTTAATACTATGGTTAGTTTAATTATTTTTTGTATGAAAAAGATTTCCGTAGGTGTATTACCAACGTTTACACACTACTATTTATATGTTGTTCACATAAATATGAGTGAATTTATTGTCACAATAAATGGTTAAATACAGTATTTTAGTACTGATTCGTCACCATACAGTTAGGAATTCTGTAAAGCTTAGGGAAGTTTTCAAGGAATATTTATGTTAAGTCGAATATCGACTAAAAAATATCTCTGCTGGTTTATCTAAAGAATATATTGTATAAATATAACAACATTCTAACGAGTAATTAGTCACGCAACATAGTAAAGGCAAAATATACATTATGCCGAACCTACTAGCAGACAGATACGAGAAAGAGCAAAAATGGCGTCCGATTTAATCAGCCAATCAGCGAGCAGCAAAAATTTTAGCTGTTCAGTCTCTCTATATAGGGTCTCTAATGCAGAGCAAATAACTGAGGAGGAGTTGCGCCGTGCTCTCTCCCGGGGTAAGGTTTCTTCCCCTGGTGATGATGGTATTACTTATGCTGTGCTGCACCTACTTCAACAAGTTCCTGGGAAACCCTTACTTCAACTGTACAATCTTTGTCTTCGTGATGGTTGTGTACCACGAGCCTGGACCGGCAGCACAATAATACCCATCCCTAAGCCCGGCACTGCAATGTTCAGGCCAATTTCCCTTACTTCCTGTTTTTGTAAGGTTATGGAGAGAATCTTACTTAATCGTCTCATGTACAGACTGCAGGATCGCCTTTCTCCATTGCTTTTTGGTTTTCTTCCCCAGTGGAGCACACACCACTACCTAGTCGACCTGTACTCTCTTTCGCCTTTCCAGGGACAGTGTGGTGGCCTTCATTGACCTTCGAAGTGCCTTCGATGTTGCTAATAGAGACGTCATTTTGGATCAACTGGTTGACTTTGGTATAAAGGGTAATCTACAACGATGGATTCGGGGTTACCTCAGGAACAGGACCTCCCGTGTGTTTTTCAGTGGTGCACTCAGTCATTTGCGCAGTTTTCATCTTGGTACGCCTCTAGGGGGTGTTCTCAGCCCATTGTTATTTAATATTTTGATGCATCAGCTGGTCACTTCTCTACCTGATATTCCTGGAACTACAATTACGTGATATGCTGATGATATCTGTGTTCATTTTACCTCACCAAGAAATCTCCAGAGGTTTCTTGACAACTTTTCTGTGGCCTCCTCTCACTGTGGTATAATTGTCTCACTAGATAAAAGTAGAATATTCACCTGCCGCCTTCCTCAAGCTCGGCCAATGTTCACCATTGGAGGGACTGTCATTCCCATGTGTTCCCAGTACTGTTACCTGGGTGCACCAGCCAAAATTTGGCCAATTGTTTCTGCCAGACCTCAAGACCATTCTATTGTCCAGGACTTTTTGGGTCGTCTCCAGCGCTGACTTACACCACTTCAATGGCTCTCTAACAACTCCTCAGGCATCTCCATCCCAGTAGCCAGGACCATCTATATTGTTTTTATCCGTTCATTTGTTGATTACCTCTCCCCTGCTCTAATTCAACTATCCAGGGCTACTCTTGAAACTTTAGAATAATTCAGAATAGAGCAATGAGGATAATTCTCGGCTGTCCAATGTCGACCAGGATAGTGAACATGCAGCGTGAGTTGGGTCTCCCCCATTAATGGAGAAAATTTATTGTAATGTTACTTGCTTTACTGCTGTCAAGTGCCTCCATTTCCCACATCTTTCACCCCATTACTCTCAGTTAGTCAGAACTTTTTTACGACCAAACTACCCGGTCCCCCCCATACTGCCTGCTGAACGTACTCTCTTAAGGTCTGTTTCCTCTATGCTCCGTAGTCTTAATATAGATATAATGGTTGCAGACATCCCCGCAGGACCCCCTCCGTGGATGCTACCAACATCTGATGTGAGCTTTACACCTACAGTACTTCAAATTCGGAACTGCCTTCTCTACAGCGGCAGTTGCCTCTGGAACACATGGTACACAATGGTACAGTTGACAGACTCGCAAAGGAAACCTGCCATCTGCCACCTCGTGGTGTTGAACGTCCTCTCTCTCTGACATGTTACCTCTCTAGAGTCCGCTACGCCGCTCTCCTTCCTGTACGGCGACGCAGGGATGCAGAGAGGCTCTTCAGCATCTAATTCACCCATTACGAATCTGTCTGTCACCACAAATATTCCTACCGTCGTCGAGGCCTCATGGTCCGAAGGCACAATGTAGTCTCTGCTCGTTTGGGGCTTGGCTACCGGCCACCATGGCAGGTTGCTACGATGCAGGGTGAGCCTCCCTTCATTGAGTGTCGCTTGTGTCGAGCGCCTCTTGCTAACACCATAGAGCACCATTGCTTAGACCTGCCCCACTGTCTGACACTTGCTGCCCCTGGGCTACTTTATATATATATATATATATATATATATATATATATATATATATATATATATATATATATATATATATATATATATATAATACAAAAATAAAATAAAAACAATGTGCGTTTGACAATACTATTATTGATTTCAGCATTATTGATCGATTTTTTTCATGGTACCCGTACCGTTTCACGTAGATAATCGTAGGCCTAATTTTTGCCTTGGCGTTGGTACTGACTCTTATTTTTCTGCATGCAAAAAAAGAATGTTTATTGAAAAAAAAATTAAATTACTATTTCAACTGTTCAGTGTATAAATCTTTTTTGTTTATACGAAAACTTAACTTTGTTGATATGCTTCGCGCTGAATTTACAACACCTCGGTATATACCCTATATTGGCCATCAGCAATATTCCAGATTTAATGAACTGTGAAACTGGCGGTGGTGTAATAGTGGCAATCACTAGATGGATTGTTTGGAAATTTTCTCCGCAGAAAGTCATATATTGGTAAGGAATGTGTAAATTAATTAAAGTATGACACTGTTTATGTGATACGAGCATCGATACCCGACGTTGTCCGGGTGAAGATCCTACATGTGGTTTTGTCAATAAATTTCCTCTAATTATTTTATATTTTTATGCAAAGTGAACTTATTAGGTGGGTTGGAGGAGTCCATTATTCGGTGTGGCTGCTGGTCCCCCAGAGAAACCATGCCAGCTTTACAACCATAAAAGTTATCCATGATGCAACTACAACAGAAGGTGACATTGTAACAGCCACGATTAAATAGCAAGGCAATATCTGCTCAAAAGAAACCTTAGCTGTCATGGACTCCTCTGTATTAGGCCTTCGGAGAAGCTGGTATCATCTACACCAGTGGACTCATTGTAGCCAGCTTTCACCGGAAATGGAGGACACATGTATGTGGGACACGGAAGTCTAACTATGTGTGGAAAATGTCAAAGGATAGCACTGCATTGGAAAATACTTCAAGGTTCCATCTGAATTGAGGTTTGTGACCAAAAGACTGAACTCGCAATTAGGGGCGGGGGCAGTATTAAATAGGATTGATGAAAGCAAAGTTGTCAGCAGAATCTATATATATAAAACACTCAGTCTATCTGTGTGTGTGTGTGTGTGTCTGTTTATCCGCTATGCACGGCCACATCATTTTACCTAAGGTAAAGAGTAATATGCCATTTTGAACGGTGAAGCCTGTGAAGTGTCTTCGGCCTACTTTTGTTTTTGTAGCATAATTATTTCTCGTGTTATAACACCGTAAGTACACATGGTACCCCTTTATTGAGTTAGGGGAGCATAAACTACCCTAATTATAAGCCCTCTCTAGCTGTGGACAAGTGGTCCAGTGGTTAAGGCGCCGAGCCTTAATTTGGCCTTAACCAAAAGATCCCAGTTTCGAATCCCCCGATATGGGTACAATTTTTTTTTTTTTTTTTTTTTTTTTGCTGACAGAAGTTGGCCGAGGACACTTCTCAGGCTTCACCGATCAAAATGGCATATTACTTTTTATTCTAGGTCAAACGATGCGGCCATGTATAGCAGTTAAACTGACAGACAGACGGACAGACGGAGTGTTTTCTATTTAGAGATTTATATTATAGTAAGACGCTCCTGAAAACACTTCAGTTGCATGTTCGTTAAAATGATTTTATTTTCCCATGATATTATCCTGTCAATGTATAATAGTCCAGCACAATGATTATGAAGATATTAATTCTGTACACAATAAGGCAAGTGCTGTATGCCACAATCATAAGATAATACACAGGTAAACAGACTGCCTGCCTAAGACCCTGTACACAAGATAAGCAGAGGGCAGATATTAGTAATAAACAGTGTGAGTCACAGTGGTACCCATGTGAGAGTAGAAAGGAGAGTAGAGAGAGAGAGTAAGATTAAGTCAAATAATCAAGGAATGGTCACAAGGAGATATGCCCAAATACACAGATAATATAAACTGATTAGAGTAGCAGGAGGGGTAGGACTAAGACCACGAGGACTATACCTCATGACCACATGACAACCAGACACGTAACTTTCCTACCACATGACCCACGTGGCATCCGGCCACGTAAGCATGACAACACACAGTAATAATTGTATCCAAAGACAACTGACAACTCCAGTGAAATTGTATATAAACAGTGACACTTACCTAATAGGTAGGATTCTTAAACTTGCTCCCTTAGGGCTATTATACATAATTGTCTCGCCAAGAGAGACACACTACTCTATCAGAAAAGAAGCACATCAATATCATTTCCTGTCTGTGTGTGTATAGAGATATAAGTGTAAATAAATGAACTTTCCATGTTACAACTGTGAAGTCAATTACCTTAGAAAACACCCACGTCTACACTACCTAACTAATAATAATAACAATACTACAAGTCTCAAGAAGCAAATACAACTAAGTTACCAGAGCTTGAACGAGTTAAAGCCTAACAGGACTGGTACATTATGGTGGCAGCAGTGGTTGCAATAACAAGATTGCAAAGGAGTTGACTTCCAGGGAGTACAGTGAATAACATAGTTCAAGGACAAGTTGAAGATTTTACTTGTAAATTTCTCTCAGGTAATTTCTTCTCACGACCTCTATAAACGAGGGAGATAAACCACAAATTCATCACCTACAAGACACCTACTTCAACATAACTGCAACTAGACCTACAACGGGACCTCATCTACTTCACAACAATCAATCATCACTACCCCAGGCGTCCCTGTACGTAAATTCTCTCGTAAGGACAACGCCATCCCTTCATCACTACCCATGAGCGTCCCTGGAACGTAAGGACGTCATCACTTCATCACTACCCATGAGCGTCCCTGGAACGTAGGACAACGTCATCACTTCATCATCTCCATTCTCCAAGCTGACACCTTGTTACGTAAATTCTCTCGTAAAAGGCAAGTCAACATTCATCATCTTCACTCCAAGAACGACTACTAGTGTGTTAGTGTGCGAGCTACTCATCACCACGACTGGCCAGAACACCACACCTAGACGTCAACTCGTCATCATCATCGTTGCAACTAAAGTACTAAAAGTAGGTACACATTACATGTACATTACATTATTTTTCACTTGTCTACGAACATGTTAGGATAAAATTAGGTTTCCTCATTAAAGCCCAGAAAGAAAGAAAAGAAGTGCCAAATTAAAACAAAGTAAAGAATTCTTCCCCATTAATCTAAAGGTATCGCAATAACTTCGAATATCCCTGATAATGATTCATTACCCTCTGAGCTAGATTCCCCTGCCTCCCTAAAAAGTCTCGTTGTGGTGCCAACACATACGAGTACATTTTCTTCTTCTCCAACCATAACCCCATTAAAAACTCAATCTGTCTATTATATCATCCTGTATTATCACTAACAATGACTACTCCTCTACAATCTCCTATCGTCTCTGCTCATCATCTAACAAATACTGATTCCACTGTCTCTTCTATGCTAACAATGAAACTCTTACCTACCACCATTTCTCATGTAAAGCATTTTAAGGGAGATAATCCAAGATATGGGATTCATCTCTTCTTGCATCATTTGGAGAAGATATTTTGCAAAGCGAATATAGAGCAGGACGAACATAAAATAGCATTGGTAAGAGAGTATATTGCACCGGATAGTCCAGCCAGTTATAGGTTAAACACAAGTGCTTTTTCTAATCCAAAGAATTTAACGTCATATGCCACATTTAGACAGTCACTTATTGATGTTTTGGGGGATGGTAAAGTACATAAATCGTTCTCAAGGGTTCAAAGAATGGTTAAAAGAAAGGCAAACAAAATAAATACAAGGGAACTAGCAAAAGCACTTGCATCAGCAGGATCGCTAGAATTATATTCAAAGAAATCTCGCATCATACATCATGTATTACATATTACTCACTCCAGGGATAAGAAGAATTATAATTTTGATACCATAACTCAAAGGGAATCACACAGACAACGTTGCAAACATTGTAACGAAGATAAGCATAAGACCAGTGAATCTGATAGTAATAAATATACAGGAAATTATCAAGGGAAATCAAAGCATAAATACTGTCATTCACATGAGTCAAATTCGTATTCCTTAAATGAACACATGATCCTTAACAAAAGGAAACAAAGCTTGCACAATCGAAACATGATGTATGAAACGAGACCACTACAATATTAAAATGGCATCAATAAATCACATAAGTAAATAAATACTGCCCTGTCGTCGTAAATACCTATAATATAATAATAATCCCTGTCTAAGTATCACATACTAATATTTCATTAATGATAGACACAGGAACAGCAGTTTCCTTGTTATCGGATAATTCCTTTAACAAATTGTGCAACTTAGATCCCCAGCGGGTTTTATAAACTAAGATTGAACAGGTGATATAAAATTGTCACATATGACAAATAATAAATGAACAGGTATTAGGGACACTAAACCCTTCCTGTACGGTTAGACAAAAACTAACCAATACCCATAATAATATGCCCTAAACATAAAATAATACATTTTAGGTATTAATGTATTTTAATACAGGATTGTCCAGGCCAAAAATATAAGTCCATAAATATGTATTGAAAACAAAACAAAAAACGGGAACTATTCCATTATCATAAAGGCCTACTGCACATAATACTATATTACCACTAAATTTCGTCCATAAATTGAAGGTAGAGCTTCCATCTCATGTTACAACCACATATTAGTGTTCTATCCTTAGTAGAGTCTGGGAAAATAACCTGGGAATGTATCTACTTTCACTAATGAAAATGATAATAATATTGCTACTATCTATATCTTTAAGAAATCATCTACCAATAATCAGGTAAAGAAAAGGACATATTTATATGATCGGTACAAGATGGAAGTTAGAAAAAAAAACCACAAGAAATATGATATCAATTTTAACCGAAGAGTTAAAAGATAATCATATAAGGGAGAAACTTAGAAAATTGGTCAGGAAACGATATTTTCTAATTTATCGTGATAATTTTATTAATATACTAGCCACATATCAAAATGCGATTGCCCTACCTGATAATTTTTTAGGAAAAACCTATTTATAAATAAGCATATAGGCGACCATACCTTATATTAGACACAAAGTTATAAATGATAAATGAAATGTTGGATGAAAGTATTATTAAGATTTTAACTCCCCCTTTTAACAGTCAAATGTTTTTGGTTTCAAAAATGATGGTGAATTTAAGCCAGTACTTCCTTACAGAGATATAATGCTACAAGTAAAAATAAATATCCCCTCCCTCCTTTAAG
This sequence comes from Petrolisthes manimaculis, assembly GCA_034508575.1. Lineage (NCBI taxonomy): Eukaryota > Metazoa > Arthropoda > Malacostraca > Decapoda > Porcellanidae > Petrolisthes > Petrolisthes manimaculis. Next base: position 1,235,264 of record JAWZYT010000264.1, read on the forward strand.
GATGTTTCTCTAACATTGCTCAAACAAAACCTATTAAAATTGGTCAGTGGACACTGGCAAGTAGCATTATATAATAATACATTTAATACGTCCCATGGTTATTATGAATACATTCGTAGATCATTTGGGTTACGTAATGCTCAATCAACATTTAAGCATATGCTAAATTTTCGTGTCAGTGTTATTAATAACGTAATCATCGCTTACCCAGACAATTTGATTATTTTTCTAATAAGGTACAATCACAATATTTAACAATAAGGAAGGTTAAATAGACATTGAATTAGGTAGGCCTCAAACTTTAAATATATATGTTTCATTATATTACCAGGATATTATAATGATAGGTTATACATTAACCACCACTGGGCTCCATACACAATAGCATAAAATACGAACAATGAAAGTAAACTAACGTAAAATCACTCGAGTTTATGTTCGTATATAGAGAATCATTATAAAGACATTTTTCCCATTTAACAAACGCACTAAATAATCTCCTCAGGAGAGTGACAGATGTGTATGGAAGTCAGAACAGTTAATAAAAGTTAATTAATGTCAGCTCCAATTCATGCATTTCCATATATATAATAATAATAATACATAATAATAATATCACGTGTACAGATGCTTCTTCAGTGACTTAGGCACTGTACTTATGTAAGATATAGCTAAGTTCTACGTCAGGTATCTACTTATGCATAACGAATATTTAATGCACAGCAAACTCGTTACTCTGTAACGGACCAGGAACAATTAACAAATAATGTTAGGGGCAATTCGTACTTTTAGAAAATCGTATTAGGCTATCCTTTACAAATACTCGTGAATCACTAATATATTCTTGGCTTACTATAATCTCAAACCTTAGCGTGAAAAGTAGCCAGATATTATCGAACCATTAAGGAATTTCTCCCACATATTGATATTAACTACCTTCCAGGATGATTATAGATAAAATAACAAATCCCTTAAACAATCATCTTGTCATTTACTTCCAAAGTCACTCATGAACGTGGTAAACATGCATAAACATTAGCAATTCCTATGCTAAAATATAATAAGACATTATTTAACTCTGAGGATGAAAATAATAGACGAGAATTACAGTCACTTCAATAACTTTTCCCATTATGATAAGATTTTTACAAAAAAAAACTTAGTAAAAGTGACGTATAAACCAATGAAAGTGATACATTAAACAATACTTCCCTCAGTGTTAATTACCCTTTTATCAAAATGCAACAGGACATCCTGGGAGAGAATATTAAAACAATCTCCATATAATATATTATCAACATAAACAATGGGTAGATGATAAAACATATATATCGCTCAGTGCGAAACATACAATGCTCCATGACAGGAATATAATCCTGGACGAATCAGGAGACATAATAGGAATAATTCTACTTTCCTTACCAATTACAAATCAGGGCATAAATAAACTATTACCTATGGTTAACCATTTTTCTAAATATTTAGTGGCGGCACCACTACATGATAAAAACCGCAAATAATACGTGCACATATATCTAATCCCAAATTATTTTATGCCTATATACATGTCCCAATATTATAAAGATATCTAATTTCTACTAATTTGAAGCAAACGTTTGTATAACCATATCTCCCCATATCTCCCAGCAGTTAATGGATTAACAATACGGCAAAACCGTAAAATACAACAAGTACTTGGTGGCACAGAAACAATGGAAATCCCTCCACATGGAAAGACTGCATCAAAAAATGACAGTCTATGAATACTACAAAACGTTGAAATAAAAGGAAAAACTCCTCAGGAAATACTATATGGCGTACAAGAAACGTCTTTCATATAATTATATGAGATAACAATTGCCACACAGAAGCCAGGCTACAACAAGGACAACCTCGCTGAACAACAGTGAGTTGCAGTTCAACAATTTCATCATGATGTACAAGCAATTTTCGGGCTTGCAAGAAAATAATGCGTAATCGCCTACACAAGCAATTTACGGGCTTGCAAGAAAAAAAAAATGCGTAATCGCCTACACAAGCAATTTACGGGCTTGCAAGGAACAAAATGCGTAATCGCCTACACAAGCAATTTACTGGCTTGCAGGAATAAAATGCGTAATCGCCGGTCTAATAAAGCAAATAATTCAAATGTTCACTCCAGGTGATACATAAAATAATACGGGTACCCGATCGAAGTTTAAAACTTCACACAGTAATATCTTTAGTAGGTAATAAACTTATAATAAAGAATATTTTTACCAGGCGGATGATATTGTATATGTAAACAGGATAAAGAGATTGGTAAAGCGCGCAAACCATCCAAAATAAAACCAATCCATATCACTGAAACATAACAATTTCCTCTTCTTAGTAAATTTATCCCTACTATATACTATATAATAAAATAATCAATTACAAACATAAATCCGATCGGTTTACTATGAAATAAAATAATATTTATTTTTACAGATGTGGCCCAAATCAACCAAAATGGATAATAATTTTTGTCTCTACTCTCAACAGCTCCAGGCTCAGACGAGGAACACAAAGCAGTACAAATGACGTCTTCAATCCGAGAGCTCTCGTATACAATTTTATTAACAAGCAGATGAAAAGAAAAGAAAAATAAATAAACTAATGGTGACAAATGATATAATCACTATTTCTTACTCTTTACAGATTTTATCCTAGTGAGCAGTGGCTACAGCTACAAGTATTTACTGATACACTAGTTTATTTGACAGGTATCACACAAAGGGAATCCAGCGACTAAGGTAATATTGTTCGCTTATTATACAAAATATATAATGGCTTGAGCCATCACCACAGCCCAGAGCGTGGTTGCGAAAATTTTTACGTGTATTTGCGTGAACATTATTTGGTACTGCTTACATAGTGGTATACAAATGTATCCTATAAAATAAAGGGTGATGAGACAAACTGTTGCATATCGTGGTAAGTGTAACAGGTAAAAAGCATTGCACAGATATTAAATACGAATTATAGAGCTTTACTTTACCAATAAAAGAAAATATTCACATATACTTAGTAGGCTTCTATTTACTTCTGCGAGAAGCAGGAAGCTGTATTACGAGTACAGAAACTTAGAAAGAAAGTACAACCATTTATTAGGAGAGTATTTACTGCGGGTAAGATAAGATCAACTCATACTTAATAACTATAATATGCAAAGGAAAAATCAGTGTGAAGTACTATCTTACCAAAATATCTTTCTTCCACCTATTTTAAATATTATTTAATATCGTGCGTAGTATTTTAATACAAGAGTATATACTCATTATTATTCCCATAGAAGGTAAAGTATTATTCACAAGCTACGCACTTCAAGAATTCCCAATGAAAATAGAAATAATCTTTTAATGTTCAAATTTCCTCCAAGAAGTATTATACTTAGTGATGATGTCATCAATGACACACACTCCTCAGGTACCAGGTTGCATGTCCTTATTTATATGTTGGTCCTGCATAAATATTGGCAAGTATTCCTCCAAAGGATGCGAAATCTTCACGTGCTTGAAAGCAATTCAGGCACTATATGCATGTAATTCATATCTATTACTAATCAAACCTCTTATATCATCAAATTTCTATTTCTACTATCTATACTTACCTGCTGATAGACTATTAACAATATATTACCCTACTCACCCTACACATGGCATGGATTAAGGCTACTGTAGAGAGGCAGACTCAGATAAAATCGATTCAAGGGAATCGTTACATTGGAAAATAAAATATATAATTGCTAGACAATATATCCCACTCTCTTCCATCTTTCAATATATTTCATTTAATATCGACTTGTTTAATATCTCCCTATTATCAGTTGTTTCAGAAAAAAGTGAAGCTGGGAAGTTATTCAAGGAAACTGGGAATCAAACATCCTTCTAATATCAGTTGGTTACTCCATATATTGATGAAAATAAAACTTGGTACAAATATTTAATATCCCATGTCTTATCTTTCTGGCAGGTACTATAACATTTTTATATAGAAAAAGTCTACTGTCATATTTTGCATTGTATAAGAGAACTCTATCAATGTAGACTGAATTATCTTGTTATGGAAAATTAACATTTAGCTGTTATTGCACAGCCACAACATAACAACAAGGCATCTTCATTAATGTGTGAATTTTTAGCATAGGTTAGCTTATACACATAATTACAAGCACCTAGCTCAACACATTAATTTTAAGATTATTTCTTTATGTATGTACCAGTGTATTTTATTCATGTATTGATGTTCATTTTAAGTATATGATGTGCCTATGTCTTTGATGTCAATTTTATATTATTATTGAGGTATTCACTGATAATATCTTAGTTATTGTGTACCCTACCTACATTGTATGTTTGTTTCCACAATCAAGGTAATCTGAGACAGATTAGGGTAGCGGCCTCGAGCATTTGTAAACAATAAGGCAAGTGCTGTATGCCACAATCATAAGATAATACACAGGTAAACAGACTGCCTGCCTAAGACCCTGTACACAAGATAAGCAGAGGGCAGATATTAGTAATAAACAGTGTGAGTCACAGTGGTACCCATGTGAGAGTAGAAAGGAGAGTAGAGAGAGAGAGTAAGATTAAGTCAAATAATCAAGGAATGGTCACAAGGAGATATGCCCAAATACACAGATAATATAAACTGATTAGAGTAGCAGGAGGGGTAGGACTAAGACCACGAGGACTATACCTCATGACCACATGACAACCAGACACGTAACTTTCCTACCACATGACCCACGTGGCATCCGGCCACGTAAGCATGACAACACACAGTAATAATTGTATCCAAAGACAACTGACAACTCCAGTGAAATTGTATATAAACAGTGACACTTACCTAATAGGTAGGATTCTTAAACTTGCTCCCTTAGGGCTATTATACATAATTGTCTCGCCAAGAGAGACACACTACTCTATCAGAAAAGAAGCACATCAATATCATTTCCTGTCTGTGTGTGTATAGAGATATAAGTGTAAATAAATGAACTTTCCATGTTACAACTGTGAAGTCAATTACCTTAGAAAACACCCACGTCTACACTACCTAACTAATAATAATAACAATACTACAAGTCTCAAGAAGCAAATACAACTAAGTTACCAGAGCTTGAACGAGTTAAAGCCTAACAGGACTGGTACAATTCTAGTGAAGAATTGCGATTTTACCTTACTTAATGACACTGCAAATTGAGATGATAGAGAATGCAGCTTAATCCTAATGAATAAATAGAAGGAATGGAAGACAGACTATCCAGGTTAAATGCATTTTGCTTATGAACAGACACATTTGTTAATGAATTGGTTACAGTACTTACCTCTAAGTAGAGAAAAAGGTATGCGGGAACCATGATAGTTAAAAAAGCACCCCATACTGGAAGAGTAAAGGGTCGGTGCATGTTGGACCATGCAGGCAAAGGTCGGGGCAGAAGCAAAAAGGCAGCATAACCATCAGCCCAGCATGGTGTGGACAGTTCAAAATATCTGTGACGTTCAGTTGAAGGGTACAGAGTGTTGACAGTGAAATTTTTGTCTCCACGATCAACCATACCAAGCAGACCAGTCCATGTACCATTTATAAAGTTGCCCCACTCGAGATCAGGTGGTTCTTTTGTCAAAGTGTAAGTAAAGTTGAGGGGTCTTGAGAGAGAGTTGAGCATCTCTACAACAACCCCAGAATGAATTCTCCCTTTGTAGTTACTTTTGTACAGAAATGGTCTATCGGCATGCCATCCGGCTAGGTGAAAAGCATGGTGGTGGAAGTGACGAAGTCTATTCTTAGATAATATATCCCATAGACTAAAGTGTCTTGAATGCCAGTGGCCAAGCATCACCGGTCTAGGGGAGTAAAATGGAAGTAAAGTATACACAGTGCCTTTTGCCGAGATAAAAGCCAGATTCTTTACGCTATTTCCCACCTCTGTTAGGAGAGAGGCATCCAATTCAGAGTCCAGAGCAAGGAGCAGCAGACTTCGAGGAGGTGGGTAGCTAACTAGCATTTGGTGCTTCTTTGTTAAGAGTGCTATATGGATGTAGTTGTGTGGTGATATCCAGAATGAAAAGTTGTGACCCAGAGTGAGGATCAAGTGAGGCATGTGGTGAATTTCCTGAAGAACAGCCCGCTGGACCTCCTCAGGTAGAGTAGGGTCAAGGTGTAGTATGAAGGACGCATTTTGTGTTGGCCCATTCACCACCTCCCCCATACGCCTCACTTGTTGTTTCCATAATTCAGGACTGAGCGCAACTGTAGAAGCCAGGAAGATTAGCCACCAAAGCATTGTAATTATTTTACAAATGCCTGATTGCATCATGAAGATTTGAGGATATGGTTCTCAGAAGGTCAGTGTTGCTACTGTTGGGTTAAAAAACATATAAATTGATCAGTCTATGTATAAACATCACAAAATACTCACTTGAAATAATGAGGTTCATCATGGCTAATAGTCCTAAAACTGGAGTAATAGTAGACATAATCAGAAGATTTCAGATTTCCCCATCCAATCAACCCCTACACCACCGTTGCCACTTACCCGTAAACAATAACTATTGATAGTTGTTTGGAAGGAAATTCAGGACAAACGTGTTTCAATGCTTCGTAGATTTTTTTTTTTTTTTTTTTTTTTTGTACAGTACAAGAGGCAGCTGTAAGATAAGGGGAAGGTAGGGGTGGTATAATAGGTGGGATACTAGAGTATATCAACTAGTAAATGGAACGCTATCCTTTCATTTATGTATCGTGATATATGTGACTGTTTAATTAATTAAGCAACCCGATATCTTAGAAAACATTTTCAATATATTTCCCAAGTTCACATTAATTAACTTGTATATTAGGCTATCCCAAAGCAGGGGGAATATCATTCCCTCGGCTTGGGGATGACCATTTATTATTAACTATCTCACTTTCTGCTGGCAACATTATTACTATCACTGCAGTTTTATTCATATTATATATGTATGACTATGTGTGAGTCTGTAGTCTGCATGGTATGTGTGTATTTGTGATTATATATATATATATATATATATATATATATACAGTACAGTATCGGCAAAAAAAGACGCTACCTCCCACCGACATCGACGCTACCTACGACATCGTGACATAAAATTATGGGAGATTTCATAAAACAAAATATATATGTATTGTTCTGGTACCCACCAATTAGTACTTTGTCATTTCTCCTTTCATATTAATAACCTCTTGCAGACGTCTAGGCATAGACCTAGCTAATTTTTCAAAATAGAATCTCTCCAGTAAAGCAAGAAGGATACGCATCAGGGTTGTGGTATGCCTGACGGTTCGCCAGCATATTTCTTTAATTGGCACTTTTCCTTCCCTTAGTGCCAAAATATGGACCCTTTCCTCCTTGCTAGTTGTTGTAGCACCCATGGCAATGCACTAGGTTAAATCTAAGGGCCACCAGAATCACGGGATAAAGATTCAGTTTGAAAACAATCTGGGCACAAAAAAAGTCAGTGCACTGATTCCACCCAGGCAGATATAACTAGTAAATTTTGAAATCTGTCTGGCAGAGGGCGGTATCCTAACAACCTATTGCTGCTTTACTGGAGAGATCCTATTTTGAAAAATTAGCTAGGTCTATGCCTAGACGTCTGCAAGAGGTTATTAATATGAAAGGAGAAATGACAAAGTACTAATTGGTGGGTACGAGAACAATACATATATTAATTTTTTTTATGAAATCTCCCATAATTTTATGTCGCGATATCGTAGGTAGCGTCGATGTCGGTGGGAGGTAGCGTCTTTTATTGCCGATGATGTACTGTATATATATATATATATATATATATATATATATATATATATATATATATATATATATATATATATATATATATATATATATATATATATATATATATATATATATATATATATATATATATATATTATGTGTGTGTGTGTGTATATGTTTGTTTGTGTGTGTGTGTATATGTTTGTGTGTGTGTGTGTGTGTGTATATGTTTGTGTGTGTGTGTGTGTGTATGTGTGTATATGTTTGTGTTTGTATGTGTGCATATATGTATATGTTTATGGGCAGCGGGAGTGATTGTCTCCTCACTTACTCTGACTGGGCCCACAGTGTGCATGTGTTCATATCAGTGGATGTCTTAATTAATGCTGGGTGGGGCTGCGTATCTTTTCCCGCTCGCTGTACAATATGTTATTTATATTATTTCATATTATTAGTAGTGATGCCTTGATTCTCATTCATAATATTATTGCGATTGTTTACATAAATATTACTCTTATAAATAAATGTCTACCTATGTGGCAAATAAATTCATAGACTTTAGCGGTAACGTTCCCCAGAGTGTTGACGATTGTACTAAAGGTAATTAAAGAACTTAAAAATATATATATATAATAGAATCGAACGCTCGGGAAACTACTGGCTGTGGCTTCCTCAACTCCTGGTCCACGACTATCAGCCATGACTATATAGTCACTTCAGGGATTCCTGTTACTACCTATCATCCCTCTCCAGCTTATGTATCAACGCCACACTACTCGTGTATGTAGTAAAACTAAACTTCCGCACGTTTTATTAATGTTTCTGTCTGTAACAGAAAATGGTGTATGTCATAGCCATTTAACGTAAATTTTATTGGTAGTGTGGAGAAAATATCCAGGTGTAGACATCCTACAATAAACTGTATCAGGTCAATACAATAACCACAGTTTATCAAGAGTTATATTTGTTATATTTTGTTATGGCATCTGCATACTGACATGAATAATGAATGATATGTAAACCAGTAACTCTCCCACATTTATCAATTATCATTGTTAATCAGTTCCTTTTTTAGGAATTTTATTATAATCTTGATTAAGTTTAATCTTAAGCACATCCTCCTGAACCAAAACATGCTGTGAGGTATTGTGTCATTTGTTCACTTTGTTTTAATGAGGCCTACTTTTGATAATAATTTTCATCTTGTTGGTAGTCCTAGGATATCACAGATAAATTGAGGCAATCCTGAAAATAGTTATTCATAGTTTACGTAATCCTATTAAAATAAATTCAGGGGTTGTGTGTCTCTGAGACCTGGCGAGCTAGACTAGAAAGGGCTCCGGCCCCTGCTCTGCCCCGATTTCGGGGAGAGAGGGTTTCCCATGCTAGGAAGGTCGCTAGTGAGAGACCAGACTAAATGGTTCCCATCTTTCAGTTCTTCAACTGTTCCTCTTCTCTTTTTATTTCCATCCTGCTTGCTGTCACACCTCTCTATCACATTTTTTCTGGCGCTATAGGACCTCGACGTTGCGGCGCCTAATATCAATCAATCAATTCTGTACAAATAACACCATTCATCATCAGATTTCTGGAGATCACTAAGTTTCGATTACGTTTTTTTTTTGCACACTGAACCATTTTGCTATATTCAGTGTTTAAAGTTTGGTCAAATTAATATAAAAATTGAAAAACAAGAACTGACTTGAAATGCAGTATAGAGTATATTGTAAAAAAAAAAAAACTTAACTTCATAGAGATTCCACGTGGATCTCAGGTGATCATTCAAGTGCATGTTAATATGTCGAATTATTAAATCAAAATATTGTTTGCACACGAGTAGTGCGACGTTGACACTGAAACGGAATAGGGATGGCCTTAGATAAGAGGACTTCTTTTGGCGGCTACAAATTCTAAGAACAATCTATCTTTCAAAATTTCTTTAAGAATTCCTGAGTAGTCAAAGGATTCATTTTTGGAGAATTTTTCGTAAGTTTCAAACATGTATAATATCAAATGTTCTGACCAAAGAGAAAGGAACTCCTTAGATTCATGGGGCAAGGGTCCTCGGATTGATAGAAGGCTTGCATTCTCTCCCAGCTTTGTGTCTCTGTGGTCTATTTATAATTATAATAATAATAAAGACTAAGGGCAATAATGAATGTGATTTTTTTTTATAGATTTGATGTGGAGATGTCTGGTAGTCTGTATTTACGTAACATTATTATGTATGTACACAAAACATGGATAGTATGATGCCTTAAAAGGATTGACTCATGTTGGTGGTATGGCAAAATATGTTCCATGTCTGTACTACGCTCACCAATACCGTAAAACCTATAACTTACACACACCACTCCTCAGATATTAGATGTATTAAGGGATATATTGTATTTGTATACAATCTTATGTACGCTCTATCTATATACTGTATGTGATTGCTATTTCAATAAGGATGTTATGCACATAACTAGTAAAGAAGCTTTCAATAGATCAGGCCTGTCAACGTCAACTGTACTGTATGTACAGTCACAAGCATAAGTTTCTTTACCTCCCTGGCAAGAGTGAGGTCGAAGTCTTCTTTGGAGTAAGGACAGGCAAAAAAACACATGGGAGTCAGTATCTCATGACGGTGTAAAATGTGTTGGATTCAAGTAAGTGAACACCTCTATAGACATGAAGCATTACCCGAGCATTATGAACTGGCCCATTTTATATTCGTCTAGTCCATATCCAACCACGACTTCGACTTCACTCTAACTAGGGGCGGGGGGTAAAGAAACTTGTGCTCGTGACTGTACAGTACATCAGTATCACTGATCTATTGTATATAGCAATTTCTTTAACCTTGCCGTAATTTTTCCCAAAATTCAAGGAAGATTGTTTTGAATTGTACACTCATGATTAAGTATCAGACACGCTAGCTGAAGAATTATTTAGTCACTTCATTAAACAATCATCAATGAAAATAGCAAGTTATTAACCGATTTTTTTTTTTTTTTTTATCATAATGTTCAGAGAAATTTCTTCGACTATCACATCACCCGGCAGCATTTTCGTGAAGTCTGGCGGGCTACATGCCAACACTGCTTACTGCTGGGCCAAAATCACAGAAGTTGGAAGGAGAATAACGCTTGGGTTATAACAATAAGACCAACCATGGGATAATCTTTGAAATAGTGATCACAACCCGCTATCTTTCTTGGACATGAACAAATTCTCCAGTTAACGGCTGCACTGATGGTCTCTATCTACAACCATATAATATTACCATCAACCACATAAAGGGTTCGCACTAAGCAGAGTCTAACCCTGAGGACAGGATAAGAAGTAAGGGCTACGTCATCACTTTCTTGATGTGACTCCGTCTCAGAGGGGAGATGTTACGGCCTTGCCTTCCTCACCAGTCACCACTCCGAATTACACCATCCCGAATCCCTGGTTCTAAGCTTCAATTGAAAGTTCTAACATCGCCGAGCTTCATACGAGTCTACTAGTAGATAAGGCGAGTGTAACGCTAGGGACGTCAGGGGTGCTGATGGTGTAATGGTTAGCACACTCGCCTAGCACGCGAGAGATCCCGGGTAGTGGAATTGTTGGACAACTTTCCCAAGCCCCTATGTCCCTGTTCACCTAGCAGTAAGTAGGTACCCGGCTGTAAAAACAAGGATAGCAACCTTGTAGGCTGGGGGAAGATATGTTGATGTAACAACACTGACTGCCTTAATAACCAACACGAGTCGATAGGCATAAAGCCCAAAATTCTTCTTCTTAGGGACGTCTGTCTTGCTCGCACTCGGCTGGTGTCTCATCCCTTCTGGTAGAAGTGGTGTTATAAACGGACTTCACCTTACCTAAATCGATGCGGTAATACTAATTGTCAGTTCAGAAGGCAGAATCTTGGAAGATATATTAACTAATTTGTTCTTTCATTACTGGGATTATTTCTATGTAATTGTAAATTATTGTATTATTTCTATGTCAATTTAAATTGTTTTATTTAATTTAATTTGTTGTGTTGTAAGCTAATTGGTAATCATATGATTGATTGAATTGAATGACTTGGTTTTTCATATCCTTTCTGTGTTTGTTTGTAGTGATGCGTTAATTAATCTATTAAAAACCCTAGACATCAGTAGCGGTCTTTACAATATATATATTTAGAAAAGGAAAAGGAACGAAAATTAGAAACAAAAGAAAGATAGGGTACTACGGAAAAAAAAAATCCCTTCAAAACACGTGGGATCTCAAGTAGATCTTGTTTATATGCCATGCAAGCCATACCAAACGGGGTTAATAATTGAATAATGGTTTAGCAAGATCATTAAATTTAATTTTATGCTCTACATCTCCTTCATTCCCAACATACCCGCCTCCGAGATATCTATCGGCAATAACACAAAATATATACAAAAAGGACAATTAACGTAAAATTCCTGTAACTTGCGAAGCATACTTCATTTTTACTAGCCTTCATTGAAGTAAGTGAAATCAAAACAATGAGTGAAATAAATATGTAATATAATTATGCGTTACAACTCATGTTATTATCATTACTAAAAAACACAAGAAACTATAATACATGACAAAGAAAAACAAAACAGCCATGACCAAGAAGTCCTGTCGCCTCACCTGCTTCACTGAGACGCACAGTGTTCATGGACTCAAGAAATACCATGTTTTCTACACCTAATAATCTCGAGTCTTGAACATTGCGTGCCTCGGTGAAGCAAGTGAGGCAACAGGACTTTTGCCGCCGACTGTACAGTCGCAAGTCTGATGGAACGGACACACTTGAAACGGGCCCCACACTGAGCATAAGGTAAGATGTATAGTGGCGTGAGCGGTCTAATGCTTGATGTGGAGCTCGTTTCAAGTGTGTCCGTTCCAGCAGCTCGCGACTGTACATTTAAAATCACAGTGGAAATACTTCACCATCGAGAGGCACCATCAGAAAAACCTTATACACAGGTGGCCAGCGTGGGCATAAACCTTTTATCAAACTAATGTTTAAATTAAAGAACGATGTATGGAACATCATATAGGGCATAAGGAAAAAGCGAAAACGTTCTGTATCAATGTCATATTCTTTAAACAGAATACATTATTTATAAATGATGAATGTGTATCTTGTTTGCTACGCATGGAAAACAAAGTAAAACTATAATAATTTTCATGCATAATTAGGTAATGCAAACGTAACTAGAATATATCATTCCTTAATTAAAGAAACAGTACGGATAATTAAAAAAGGCCAAGACTTAAATCTATAAGAGAATGTTAGACGACTGCATTGGTAATAATCGAGAAACATGAAAAACTCTTATATCTCTGATACTAGATGAAATTAATATAACCCTTGAAAATCTTTTTGAAGACCCTTTACTGAAGTCAAATGTTTGTAATGAGTGTTTTTACAATTATAAGTAGTGGATGCCTTCCCTTTCCTCCTTAAACCACGAGTGATGACATAAGTTGACACCACCAACAAGTATGTATAACGGCGTAAGTCGACTGCTCAGTTTTTAAATTTGCACGCCCCCTGACATGCTTGATTAGGCTCACAACAGAGGGTGTGTGTGGCTAGGTACTCCCCCTACACCGGGGCCTACACTGATCGTCAGTGTAGGAAGAGCAGTGAGTATGTGAGGATGTATTGAATTCTCAACACCCAGGTTTTGCGCTCATTACTATATATGTACAGTCGCGAGCTGAAGGGATGGAGACACGAGCTCACTCATCATGGGGTCATTTCTACCTGACGAGTTATGGAGGGGTGAAGTGAGGAAGAGAGGAAGAGATGGGGGCAGGTTGTGGAGGGGTTGGTGGAGTGTTGCCACTTTTGACTGATATAGAACTATCGCACCATCCACTGAAAGTTTCAATCGAAGCATTCACTGGCGGGAGGGAGAGACGGGAAGGAAAAATGATGGTGGTTGGGGATGAATGTATGAGTGACGTGAATGAGGATATGGCAGGATGAATTGAATTAGTTGTGTCTACGAGTTAGACGGAGATAATGATATGTAATAACTGATTAATGTTTTCGAGTCTGATATATAACTGATATTATTTCGCCATTGTGAACTGTGTGAGTGTTTGCTTAAAAGTTTCAAATAATAGAAATATTGTTATCCATTGCAACTTAACATTAATCAATAATTACATAACCAAATTATTAAGTAAAAGTTTACCGCAAATCCACTGTTTCTATTAAACCTGGAGAATCAAAGGTGACAAACATATATTCTCTTTGTCAGGAGAATAATATGTTACAGTTCTGGCCCTCAAAATACATTGGTTTGCTAGATTGCCAACATTAATAATTAAATCTTTGGGTGATAACTATATATATATATATATATATATATATATATATATATATATATATATATATATATATATATATATATATATATATATATATATATATATATATATGCCGCATCTAAATTCATAATTATAAACACTAAGAAGATTGGAAGACAAATATGTAATGTTTTATAGAAATGGAACTGAAATTTATATTTTTGTATGTTGTATTTTACTTTAATGTTGTCATTATTATGAGTTTTATTATATGAAAATTGTGGAATACAAGGTGCAGTAATATCATCATAAAGTGAGCATTAAAAGTAATAGCAAGATGCTGATGGTAGTCTTCTATTGAATAAATCGTTTGTGTGTGCATATATAAACTCGTCATTATAAATTTGTGGGGTTAAGAAGGCTGACATTTCAAAGGTTGTCAACACTGATTATCATATGTTTCACAAATAGTAACTAGCTTTATTCTACTATGTCTACGTGTTAATGATGTCCTTGTTATGGGTAGAAATTTGCTTGTAATCCAATAATACACTATATGTAACGTAGGACCAGTTATTTTTTACCCCGTGTGTTATGTTGGTAAGCCTGCGAAAGCTACAAGATGTGGGATTGGTGTGTGTGTGTGTGTGTAAAGGGAACTGTGGTTCACATGACTCGAACCCTCATTTAACCAGAAATAAGCCTATATTCTGCAGGAGAGATTCGATGGTCTCATTCCGTTCTACAGAATATTCTTTTCACATAATTATAATATATGGATAATTGTGGTTCTCATAATTTTGTTTAATATATTCATTATTGTTGAAACACATTTATCATTGAGTATAGCAATTTCATTACATATGTCCAAGTTTATAGACACCCATGCCATCTGATGTCATTACAGTTCAGCTAATATCGAACAATACTTAGCCTACATAATTATGAGAGTAGAAAATATGATGACAATGATAAAATTCAATACTTAATTATATAACTCGTCAGGTAGAAGCGACCCCATGATGAGTGTGTTCGTGTCTCCATCCCATCAGCTCGCGACTGTACATTTGGCTCCACTCCTGCGTTTCTCCCCTCGCGTTGCCAATGTTGGGCCAATCAGAAATTCGATTCACGATTTACGAGTTATAAAATTCGAAACATGCATATCCTTAGAGTGAAAGATATGAATGTTTCGAATATTTTAACTCGTAAATCGTGAATCGAATTTCTGACTGGCCCAACATTGGCAACACGAGTTTTTCTTGTTTGTCTATATGACATAAAGGAGACCACAGCAGTCTCACACCATATTATGTGTATAGGTATTCAATTGTATTATTTTATCATAATATTTGGGGGAAAGTAGCAAAAATTCCCATGGTGCCCCTCTTAATCTTCGGAGATCAATTGTTACACAAAGCACAAAGCCGTTCTTTTACCAGTCATAAAAAGGAAGCAAATGACACTGCCCTAAAGTGAATACGGTTTTGGCGCGACAACATATGATGATGATGATTATAATAACTAAGATAACAAAGTAGAACTAAACTATTTTTAAGTTTGTCAAAATAATAAAACACATTTAAGCAGACAGGATGTGGAGATTGAGAACTATACCTTCCACTTATCCCTCTTTCTTACTCTCCCTCCCACCAGTGAATGCTTCATATGGAGCTCACAACTCATGGTTCGGGAATACTATCTTGGCTAGAGTTGACAACACTGTGGTGGCTACCGTCCGTTTACCTACCCTCTCTGCTTTCTCTGACCCTGACTTCCACTGAAGGGAGTACAGAAACTTTGGTGCGTGGCTGTACATCAGAAGATACTTCAATATCATGTATCATTTATTCATAATCATATAGCTTGAGTAGTTTAGTCGATATTAGCGGTCAAATGTGTTGTTAACGTTGTGAACGTGAGTGCCAGAGAAAGACTCGAAATACCGAGCTGGCACGCTCCAAAGGGCTCTTTAACAGGATAAAATACTTGGTAGAAACGATGGTTTATGAGGTAACAGTAACGTATTCCCATCCACCTTTGAAGAAGGGATGCATGTACAGTACCTTTTGCCCCCTTTAGGACTACTAAAAAATCTTTGAAGTAAGTTTCCCAGCAAATATCAAATTTTACATTTACACTATATTTACATATCTAAGTACATTTCTACGCACTGTTTCCTTGTAAACATGTCATAATCAAAGTTTTCAACACAATAATACGAAATGTACTGTCACTGTCGTTTTTATGTACAATTGCCTCGAGGTATTTATTTACCCCCTGCTGTGGCTGTGAAGTGCATGTGGCATCGGTTTGGGTCACATTCAGAAACAGTGAAGCATTGTGTTACCCGTAAATATGATTGAACAGGGAGATTGGTCTCATGCATCTACTCCAGACACAAAAAAGGGGTAAAGGAATACCTTGAGGCAACTGTACATATATAGGAATTACAGGAAAAGTTGAGTGATAAAAATGTATCCTTATACGCTCACTGCTCTTGTCACACTGACTGATAGTAGCTGGCTGGACTCGGGGAAGTTTCTAGGCTTCTACCCCAAGTGTTGCCAGCCGAAACAAGCGCTCAGTTATAAAAAACTGTGCTGTCGACTGATGTAGTTACCCTTGGTCAATCACACTTGTTGGTGGTGCCGAATTATATCATCAACTGAGGTTAAGGGGTTAATTGCTCTGCCTTTCATCTTGATATCTGGCAGCAAATGACCCTGACAGCTATGCCACAAGATTTTGATTACAAGCAATCAGTAAATCCATCAGTCGTCTTCGCTCTTGATACCCATACCTATTTCAACATTCTGTTTTGATGAAGTGGAAACTGATAGTCTTTTTTTTTTGCAAATAGTCTGTTTTATCAGTTATTTCATAAACAAATAACCTGCTACATAAATGTGTCATTCATTCAGGGCTGTCAATCAGACACAGACAAATCCTATCTCACATAACATTAACAGATACTGTATTACTAACAATACTCTTATCAGCCGAGATAAAGGAGAATGTTGGGAACCTTGGAGGTGTGAAAGACCACCATATCTGAACCTGAGATAAACTTTGTTATATTCTGGATAAATTTGCAACCTAATGGAAAGATATTATATTCATTCAATACCATTGCTAAATATACTTATTGGTCTTCCACGTCGAGTTTCAGACACAAATCATAATAGTATGAAACATCGTAATGTTGGTACCATGTATGTCAGATTGAGCTGTACCCTCAATTTTATCTCTCTGTATGACGTGTATGACAGTTCGGTAATTGCTTGTGAATTGTTGATAACTTGGGTTTCAGAAACGACACGAAATATACATTCTATATAAGAGTGTCACAAGAAAGTTTGGAGAACACAAACCTTCGCCAATGCTGGACTTTGCCTTAAGGACCCTGTGATCGTGTATGAAAATTGTAGGCTTCTGATTCCTCCTGACCATGCCGCGAAACGAGCTCCATACATATGTGGTGGTGTTTCGTGGCCATATTTGAAGGACTCGTTTATATCCAATCTTTTGACTACATCACAGGGATCCTTAATACTATATACACAGCTAAGGATAATCCCATGAAAGCTGTGAAACCTTACGGCTTGTATGATCAGTATTTTACCCTATCATAGCCTTATTAATTTAACTAAAGTTCACAAGCACTTCCACCTGCAATGGGTCGGGGATGGTAAAATCCGGAAAAAAATACTTTGAAATTTAGCGTTCTCATTACTTTTAGATCCGCAGTAGTAAGATGTAATCTAAACATTTCTCCTAGAGTTGTTTAATAATTCTGCTAGTTACTGCTGGTTATGCTTCATTGCATCACGGTCATATGATCGAAGTCATGAATTGAATAATTTGACATTGGGGATGCGATATTTGTTTCACAGTCGTTCAGTGGATCAAAAGATTGAGCGAGCCACATTGATAGTATGTTATGTATACTATGATTTAAATATTTACGTGCATTTTGCTGTTGATGCACTGAATTAATACCGATATATTTATTATCTGTATTTATTCTTCCACATTGTTGCCTTACAAAAACATGTCCCTCTTTCTTCCATCTTCTGAGCCACCTATATACTGTGGTGATGCTGCAGCCGCTTTTCTGAGAAATTGCTCGTGCCGAAAGACCACACCTCCACAACCACACAAAATTCCTGCGATCAGCCAAAGTCGTATGAGTGCACTTATGGATTCGCTTCATTTTGAACTGATCTGTTGAGGAAAAAATAATGAGATACAAGTTACCTCGATAATCATTCTAGTATTCACAACTAAGACAGACTAGTAGAACAGAAAGAATATAATTGGTCAGTACAACTGCTTAATCTTACAAACCTTCTTTTTCCTTCTGTATGAATAAAAAAAAACGTGCAAATGGCCGCTACAGTAATTTCAAAGATAATAACTAGAAAAATCAGTGACTCACACTATCCTTCTGTCTTTCATATTCACAATGATTTCAGAACCCTTTGAGTAAGTAAGAAATATCGGAAAAAGTATATATTATTTGCAAAGGGTGTTTATACAACACCCTTTAATATAGTATGAACAACAAAATGTAATTTAATCTAATCACATTTTGATAATATTAGAGACAGATCAGACAGTAGATCATAAGTCAAATGAGTTTCTAGAGGCGATACAGGATAAATTCTTTCATCCGTTAGAACAGGAGGGTAGATTTCTTGCTTCGAGTAACGAAAAGAGTTTGGTACACAGTCTGTAGATAAGAGACTCTTTACGAAATAACAACCATTGTGAAATAGCATTCCAGATTTAACTCGCCAGTTCGAATGACTACTTTAAGGGTTTTGGCGTCCCTTCTGCCCCAGCCGCTACCTTTTAGTTTTTTAACTATCCCTCTCTTCCATCCATTTCCTGCCTGCTTGCTGTCTAACATCTCTATTACCTTCTTCTGGCGCTATATGGCGTCGCTGTTCCGGCGCCTAATAACAGTCAATAAGTAATTAGCCTCCAGTCTGGGCAGGGCAGCATATTCGTGAACTTTATACTGGTATATGCCAGTGCTTGATTTGGTTAAGTTAGGTTAGGTTAGGTTAGGTTAGGTTAGGTCAGGTTCGGTTAGCTTTTGTTTATGTAAGGTAATATGAGCTGGGAAAGAAAATGAAACTATTGCAAAGATTATCCCATGGTTGGTTTTATCGTTATAACCCAAGCATTATTCACCTTCCAACCACCTTGATTTTGGCCCAGCAGTAAATGGTGTTGCCACGTAGCCCGCCAGACTTCGCGAAAATGTGTCTGGGTATGTTAGGAGAAACCTTCCATGCTAGTCAGGCTCCTTTTCCAGTTCATCTCTCCCGGTCCGAGATTTTCTAGCCAAAACGCTCGATTTTACTTATTCCTTACGTCTAAACTTTGATTTGGTTCTGTACTCACCATCAACCCTTCTTCCTTCCTATAAGACCAACCCCAGCTCTCTACGGTTCCTGGTTGTGGAGACAAATTAGGAAAAATAATAGTGATCCGAGATTGTTCAATAATAGAATAAAATGCATAATTGTCCAGAAAAGGGGGATTTATAACAGGATAAAAGGAAAGCGCATCTTAGGAATCAATTTAGATATTTTAAAAGAGAAATTAAAAGAGATATCTGAAAGGCCAAGAGAAATCTTGAGATTTTGAGGTAAAAGTATGAGGGCTTTTACCAAACATACCAGACAAAAGCCAAAGAAATTAAACAGAGTTACAAAAAACTAACAATGAGAAACAAATGCATGTACAGTTTCCTCCATTCCCGCTTTCATCACCCAGAATGATCTATTTCTGTACCCCACAAGGTGTGAACCTCCAGTGTCATCGACTCTAGTATTCGAAACACATACCAGTATGAGTCAGTGTGGGAGGTTGATTGATGTGTGTGGTTTGGTGTGGTTCCATCTTGTATGGAGGCAGGGTAGGGCGGGGACTGTAAGCATTAATGTAGTCGTTTCGGCCTGGTGCTATTTTTATAAATGATCAATATAGGTCAAAGATAATTTATAGTAACACATTATTGCTTCACATTTTATATCATAACATTAATGATAGTTATTGCACGTATAAAAAATATCTCGAGTGTGTAATTTGAGCACGTCACTGTGTTGCTGTAATATTCCACACCAACATTTGGTCTCACAAATATAGATAGGAATGTCCCTTCAAGTTAATCATTGCAATATGGTAATAACGATGACATAAATTTGTCAGTAACGACAATTTTCAATGTTAATGAACATTTTGAACAGTCGCAATGGCGTACTGTCAGTTGCCATTATATATTTTTTTGTTTTTACATTTCTGACCAAAGGAAATTCATTATATATCGTTCATTACATAGTGAACCTTTCAAATACTATATTGTTCACATCATTTTGCTGTCATATGGGATTATGGTGGATAAGGTAACATAAATTATATAAATAAGGTGTTGGATGTTTCATATGTGTCGGAGCTGATGCATTAGTTGAACTGCAAGGCGTTGGTTGATTACATTGCACATTAAATGTGATTTACAATGACTCATTTACACAAGAAGACAAAATTAGAGTAATGAAATTTAGATAATGACGCTATGATACTAGTAAAAATTTAAATCTGTAAGTGAAACTGGCTTTCCAAGTGCCACAAATTTGCTTGCCAAATAATGTGTGGAGAGAGAGAGAAAGAGAGAGATGACCTCCAAGGCATTCGGGACTTTATCTTTGAATGTATTAAGTTTGTTGGCATCATCGCTCAATCCGTCTATAACCGCTCACTGATGTCAAAACTGAAGCGTGTGAAAGTTCAATATGCAAAGTACTGATAAAATATTATTGGTGCAGTCAAATGTCATAGTAAAATATCAACAGTCATGACTACCAATGATTACAGTGCTCGTAAAATTAATTAAATTGTTATAACTGACAGAAAATATAGCCATCGTCACAATCATTAACTTGGATGGACCAATTTGTGGAAATTTATGAGGCCTGATTTTGACGTAGTATGTTTCAGGAACAGGGTGACGTTCTCAAATTCAACATTAAATATAACTTATTATTCTGTGCAGTAACTATCATAACGTTAAGATGCAGATCATGAAATATTAATTAAAGCCACGATGCACTGCTCATCGCTGCTTATACAAATCATTCATAAGAAAACATCTAGCCGAGACTGGGTACTACCTCACGAACCAGCATTTCTTTTACCGTTTGAGGGCATTATATTAGGATAACAAACAATAACAATGGACTTTGATAGACAACGAAGTTGTGGTCTACCAATGTCATGTGTGTTTTGGAACAGATTTATAAAGTTGACGTATAATGTAGTACCGTACAACATTACTGTTTACAATCATTGTGCTTACTTGCCTCTGTGCAACACCACATCACTCCAATGCCTACACCCCTCCACTAGCACTGGCATATGTTTCAGATATACAAGTCGAAACTGGTGGTTCACACCTTGTGAGGTACACATTAACCACGCTGGAATGATGAACGTGGCAGTGGAGGAGACTGTACGACATGTTCAACGATTTATTAACGTCACTCCATTACTTTGAAAATCTAGCAGAAAAAACATCAGCCCAAATTGTGTACAGCGACCACAATCACAGTGGCCTACGCGTAGTAGACATCAGCAAAAGTGATGCGTTAAAAGAGAACAATTACTAAACACTCAGAAATCTTGCCCAGACGAAGTCTATGCCGACCGAAATATTAAAGGAATGTAAAGAGATCTGTAACAAACAAGCTTATAATTAACAAAATCTATAGAAACTGGGGATATACAATTAGCGTGAAAACTTATAAACATAGTTTCCATATTGAAACAGGAGATAGATCAGTGACTCAAATTAGCCTACCATCAATGTATTAAAGGTGAATAGGATTAGAGAGAGCATGGCTTCATGATAGTTTCATCTTGCCTAGGAAAGCTGTTAATATTTTTTTGTAAATATACGATTCAGTTGATAGCAATAAGAAACACGATATAATGTACAAGGTACAGCTCCGGACAAAACTCTCTCGACTTGGTTGGCAGCATTTGGCAACTCTGAATCTTGAAAGAAGCACAAACTACTGTACACTGGCTCTAAGTATACTATCATACATACATACACAGGTCCTCCCACTGATAGCACACATACACACACACTGAATATTAAGATTTAGTGAAGAGTCTCCCCTAATTCCAACCCCCATCACCCTATCAGATGCCAAATGCTGCCATACGAGTCAAGAAAGTTTTGTCCGGAGCTGTACTTAGATATTAGCAAAATCTCTGATAGAGTTCCGTACACGAGGAAAATAGAAGCACATGGTATTGGAGGCAATGTTTTACGATGAATTAAGATATATTTGGCTTACTGAGAGTCCTTAAGGATTGGTCCTTAGCCCCAAAATAAACATTATGTATAAAAATGAATTAAATATTGGCATAAACAGATGCCTCAGCAAATTTAAACAATAATAGGTTGAGTCAACAACTCGGAAGAGGATTCACATTCCTTGCTCAGAAAAATGGTTGATAATATAAAACTGTACACCCATGAATGTAAAGTGTTGAATGTGTTGAATGTATTCAATTCAGCAAACATAACAACACACCAACTACTGTAGACAACAAAAGTATTGGTCAATGAATATGTGAAAGGAATCTGTGAGTAATGAATAGAAAGGATTTAAATTCCAGGCTGATATGCATTCATGTCCGAAACAAAGCCAATAGAATACCGGGATTCATTATCACAAAGTGCCCCCCAACGGGAACCGCCTTGACGTGGTGGGGGGCTTGTGTGTCTCTGGGACCTGGCGAGCTATACTAGAGGGGGCTCCGGCCCCTGCTCTGCCCTGATTTCAGGGAGAGAGGGTTTCCCATGCTAGGAAGGTCGCTAGTGAGAGACCAGACTAAATAGTTCTAATCTTTAAGTTCTTCATTGTCTCTCTTTTCTTTTCATTTCCTTCCTGCTTGCTGTCACACCTCTCTATCACCTTTTTTCTGGCGCTATAGGACCTCGATGTTGCGGCGCCTAATATCCATCAATCAATCAATCAATTATCACAAAGTGTTAATAATCGAATGGACAAGGTTATACTGCAGTTGTACTTACGTTAAGGTCAACCACACTTGGATTACTATAGAGAGGTAGTAGGCCTAAATGCAAAAACATTGAATGGTTTCACAAATAGTTGGACAGTCACGTAGAGTCAAAGGTATGGGTCTAATTCGGGATAATAAATGATTTAAATTTACTTCCCAACATTCCTAATTTAAGAGATTAGCCAGACCCATCTCAACAGATCTCGGCCGGAATTGCTGCAGTATTATTTCTGTTAACAATATACCACACTTTCAATGTCCAATGGACTTGTTTAGATTGTTCTCAA
Organism: Petrolisthes manimaculis; assembly: GCA_034508575.1. Taxonomy (NCBI): domain Eukaryota; kingdom Metazoa; phylum Arthropoda; class Malacostraca; order Decapoda; family Porcellanidae; genus Petrolisthes; species Petrolisthes manimaculis. Next base: position 1,258,754 of record JAWZYT010000264.1, read on the forward strand.
AAGTACCAAATATTAAATTAAATTCAAATACATTACTTTCCAGAAGGTTTTTATATCTAGGTATAAAATGGTGGTCATTGGTGGCTTCCTACTGAAATATATCAATGTTAGACAATGCCGGCCTGACAATATACTTGTGTTACACTATCGTGGTAGTGGTACCCATGTCTTTTCCGATTTCACCGATGTAAAATTAATTACATTGTTTGCAAGGAATTTTGTACAGGGCATTTCAAATCTCTCACCAACAATATTACAGGGTGGATTCCTGACATGAAATGGAACATATTTCCTATTTGATTTTTTTCTCCAAAATTCTGTAGACAAAGAGGATTAAATTATTGAATTTAAATTGCTTACTCAGCCAAAGTCATTCTTATCATATTATGGCCGAAAGAAAAAACACTTCAAACCTCGAAGTCTCTGGACATAATTATCAATGACTAGGAATCAGCTCGAGTCCCGTAATTGTAATATTGTTAATTGATCGATTGATTAATATTAGGCGCCGCAACAGCGAGGTCACAACGGTGATAGAGAGGTGAGACAGCAAGAAATAGAAATAGAAAGAAAAAAGGGATAGTTGAAGAACTAGAAGCTAGTGGCTGGGGCCGAAAAAGCGCCAAAACCCTTAAAGTATTGCCCACATCACTATTGCAGGCAATACCCCTCTTCGGGGGTAATATTGTTAAGTGTTCGGACACTTAGCTAAGGTACTGACTGTATCACAGCTTATAATGGTAATGTCTTTGTTTATATTTTCATAGCAGCAAATTGAGTTCAGAAGAAAACAAGAAATTGCTGTGTTCCTCGGGACTGATGTACAACTGATTTCAGTGCTGTATGTTAGAAACCTAGCAAATCTTGTAATTTTTAAATGTGTTATTGTTATTTTCTAACTTAGACATTTTGTGTAAATCTGTTTATCTATTAACCACCCTGTATACTTTAATTCATATATTGTTAATAAAATTAAGCATCGGCAAAGATGTAGCAACTGGCATACTTGCATAACATTTTCATGTACTAATGTTTTATGTTTAGATGTCTGTGTCTTCTGCTGAATAGATTATTTATATAAAACACATACTAATTACCCAGGAAATGTCGAATAATGACTGCACAGAAGAGCTAACGATACATTCAATCCTGTTTAAATGCATTCTAAATAAAAATGATAAACAAGTAAAGGCAAGGTATCATTTACACTATAATGGGAGTATTGTCTATCGATTACTGAGTTGATGTACTATATAGGTTCTCTTACCGTGGAACACGAACAGAACTATCTGAGTGAATGTCCAGTAACTTCCGCACTAGTCACAGGTTCTCAGGCAACTTATATATATATATATTACAGGAAAACGCGCGCAGCACACTAATAGCTGTTTCGATCCATTATATACTTATGAATGCTTGGATGCCATGCTACGTAGCCGATATGTGTATGATATAGATTATTATGTCGATACGAGCGCAACAGTATATAATAATAATTTGTTCTAAATTGTTTTGTTATGGATTTTACTTTTATTTGAAGGATCACAAGTATCTGCTAAAGAAACAGTGTCTAACGCGCAATGACATTAATTTTGAGTTAATGGGTAGTGGAATATGCTTAAAAATTATGGTAGCTGCATTGTACCAAATTTCGGGAGGCGTATCGTTCAGATAATGAGGGTTTTGAAGCCCTAACTAGTAAAGTGAAAAAATATATGATTTTGATGAAGATCCCATTGGTCTAATCATTTTTTTTAATACTGGTTCAAGGAGATTATAATAGAGGAATCTTTGAAAAGGACGCAGGTTTTTTAATCCAGCTTCTAATTTTATCAAGTGCTAGTAAATGGTAATTAATAGCACTAAAACAAAATACTGACCAAACAAGAGGGATGTATGCACCATTAATCAATATCAGGAGCTAAAAACCAGGTAAGGGTCATTAAAACTAAAAATAATTATAAGATAAAATAAACAACATTATCAAAAGCAAAACCTATTGGCCTCTTCCAAAACTAATAAAAATGTATACCATTATTAAAGCCAACAGACTGAGAGACTTTTGTGGGTGATGAATTTGATAGTGTACTGCAGTCACTCAATTCATCTTTCCAGTATTCACCCAATGAAAATTAACAGAAATACCTTAAACTATTATTGCTTTCTGTTGGCTGGACATTGACATAAAATATTCGCTGAACTAATAACAAATACAAAAGATAAGAAGACACATGGGAAACAGATAATTTCATTGCATGAGTAAGAAAAGAATGAAAGAATGAAAGCGAATTGCCCCAATACTAGTAAATGCTGATACATCACGAGTAACCTATCGTTACCTGGGCGGCGTATTCATTATAATCTACTAGCGTTACCCAAATTGATCATAATGGATAACAAAGAACTCATTACGGTTTATTGCTGGAACGGCACTTGGCAGACTGTGAACCATTACGGAAGTCAAATAAAGTCTATGGCTTAACTTTCCGTGTTTTATTCTTATTATGATATTATACTTTATACTATACAAAAAGCAGTTTCTCACAATTGGGGTTGATAGACCATATATAAAAGAAAGTAAAACAGTGAGAAGGCTATGGCTTTACCAACAGCGTTGTGTCCCTATAAAAGCCAGTATTATATTTGTTTTTATACAAAAAAGGTTTTTCTCACAATTAAATTTGCCAGACCATAAACAAAAGAATTAAAAAAGTAAGAAGCTACACCAAAATACTTTAAGAAAAGCTATGATATTAAGAGAAAATATAACTTCTTGAGAACGCTAATAGTTATGTTTCCCTCAAGCGAGCACCAGAGAATTTGTCCACATAATCTTAGAAATCAATTGCTCTCTCATTTGCACACATTCACTCTGTATAGTGAAAGGAACATACGTACTGTCTTTTACCACACAGCCGCATAACTTATTCAAATTATCCCCTCACTGGTGTGTGTGTCCCTCTTCAGTGATTTATTCTATACATTACGAGCAGCGATACCCGACGTTGTCCGGGTGAAGATCCTACATGTGGTTTTGTCAATAAATGTCTCTAATTATTTTTATGTGAACTTATTAGGAGGGTGGGAGGAGTCCATTATCAGATGTGGCTGCTGGTCCCCCAGAGAAACCATGCCAGCTTTACAACCACAAAAGTTATCCATGACATAACTACAGCCACGATTGAATAGCAAGGCCCGAGTGGCGAATTAAGCTGCAGGGATACTGGGATCGACCCCCCCCCCCCCCCCATTGGTCATTTTAAAACTTTTTTTTTTTTTCACTGTCCATAGATTTAGTATTAAATTTAGGTGTTCAACATTTTGTGGTTGAATTCATTCATAAACTGGGCATGCAAGCCAGGCCTGCCTGAATCGTATTCGTTTTTTTTCAATATATGAAGGAAAAGTAGGTGAGGTCACTCTGAGACGGGGTGTTGCAGCACTCACGTTAAAAGAGTTACTGTTTCATTAAGAATTGGTATTGATCAATCATCTACTTTGCAATGTACTGGTTTCTTATGACTGGCTGTATAAACTATAATCTAAGCATTTTAATTTTACGTTGAATATTAGTTCACCCTGTCACCAAAATGTAGCAAAAAGGCAACGGTACGGACATACATGGATAAAGTTAACCCTGATTACATTCTTTGTTTGATATGCAATGACTTTTTAAAATATGGTGGTGGAACATCCAACATGATAAAACACATATTAGAATTGAGGGAAGTATTATATGATAGTACTGTACATAATCAATAATGTACACTGTTATATAATGGATGTGATAGTATTGTAGAATTAATTTAACCTTCGACAAGAGTTTCAACTGTTTGTCATTTACTCCCCCCAAAAAAATATCAAGATGTGACTGTATGACTATGAAGGTTAATATTCCTACTGTGAAGGTAGGAGTCCTATTATGTATTCATTATGCACTGACTTGGTAATCTTTATAGCTTTGTCTGTGCGAGAATCATTCCCTGGACTCGGTAATCATTAAGAGCGGAGGAACCGAGCGGGAGTCAAGTGAGTACTGGTACTCGGTAATCACTTGTGGTGTGTGAGACGAGTCCAGCTGCAATATGATTACCGAGTTTGGGCCGGCAACGCGAGCCAGGGAGGGTAATAGCTTCCAGAAACGGTTCTGGTGGTTCCGCCAGTCAGAGTACTCAGAACGATGAGTACCGAAGAAAATGGTACCTGCCCAGCCTTACTGCAGGGGTTCGAACCCCCCCAACCCCCCATTGGTCATTTAAAAAAAAAATTGTAGGCCAAGGACACTTCCCAGGCTTCACCCATCTGAATGACGTATACATTTTTACTCTAGGTAAAACAATGCGGCCGTGCATAGCGGATAAACACACAGACAGACAGACGGAGTGTTTTATATATATATAGGTTTAGATTAGATACAACTGGCCCACTCTCTGGCATATCTTTTAATCTCCCAATTATCTAGTCTCCCACTACAAAAGTACTTCTACTCCATCCTTCCATTTCCTCTTTGGCCTCCTTCTTTCTTCCACTTCTGCTTTATATTACATCTTCCCTAATTCATCTGCATTCATGCGTTCAACATGGCCATACCCTTTAATACCGTTGTGCTCCGACCTCTCACAGTATTTCTCCTCTCCCAAAAACTCTCTATTACTGTTTCCTTCAAACCCATTCAAATACTCTCACTCTACTAATCACTCTCAAACATTACATTTCTTCATTCAAGCGGAGGGAACCGCTTTGTCGTGGTTTGCGTGTCTCTGAGATCTAGTGAGCTAGACTAGAGGGGGCTTCAGCCTGCATTATTACGAACTGTATATTGAGGGAAGGCATTCCCAGCAGGAATTAGTCATGATGTCATGACATCTGCGCATGCGCAAGTTCTCTCCTTCCGTTAAATAATACTCCCTACCTCATTCTTGTAATGGTGGTTGGTGGTCTAATTGGTATGGCTATGGCGTCAGATGGTAAGGGTCCAGGGTCCAAACCCAGCAGGGTTAGTGTTATTTTTACACAAACTTTTTTTTTCTATTTTCACAGTTCCCGGTAGTCTGCCCCAGTTAGGTCCAGGTAGTCTGCCCCAGTTAGGTCCCGGTAGTTTACCCCAGTTAGGACCAGTAGTTTGCCCCAGTTAGGTCCCAGTAGTCTGCCCCCAGTTAGGTCCCAGTAGTCTGCCCTCAGTTAGGTCCCGGTAGTCTGCCCCCAGTTAGGTTAGGTTAGGTAGGTTTTGTTTTGTTAAGGAATAACTTTGCCATGACGTCATGACTAAGCGCCTGCGTAAAGTGTAAAGGTCTAATGTTTACCCCCTTATTTTATTTGGGAGGTGAACAAAAACAGATGGTTTTTTACAATAAAAAAAAAAAAAAAAAAGTGTATGATACTCTATCCTATCGCAGTATCGACCTGGTCTTGAAAAAAAAAAATTGAGTAACTGAACTTGCCTCGCGAATACTAAAACAATCATACAAAGGACAAGTCCAGTTCCTCTTCAGTATTGGGTATACGCTGCCACCACCAGACCAAGTCGATCAGAGGAACCAAGTCCACACACTGATTGGGTAACGTAGCGTTAGCTTAAGCCGCGGTCACACTGGTCAAAATATGCTTGGATCCCATGGGAGAGTAGGATTTTCGCCCAACCTTGGAGAGTTTTGCTTGGAGATTTACAAGGTATCCCAACACGAGTAGGATCGTTTGCTTCCAAGCCCAAGGTTAGAATGAAGGAACTTTAAAACTATTGTATGTGATTGTACTTAACTTATTTTGAAAAATAATGACAAATAGTAAATAAATATATCAAATTAGCGTAAATAATACATAAATACCTTTTTTCTCGATAACAAAATTATCCTATAAAGTTTGTATAAGATGCCAGATACTACCAGTTAGTAATCTATTATTGACATTCGTGGGCAAATTATTGACGAAAGTTGCATTCTTTCCATATGCAGGTATATATTTTTTAATTCTATAAGATCCCTGAAGTTATAAATACTATTATACGTCATGTATGCGTTATTTAAAGCACATAATAGGACGTAACGAGTTGCCAGACGACGCTACTAAACCAAGGCGGTTGACTGAAACGATCAGTGTTGCCAGGTGCAGGGAAATTTCTGTTTTAGGGAATATTGAAGTCCACACATGGAGATTATAATTAAAGATTGTTCAAGAGTAAACAGGGGATTTTCTATCAGACGAAATACCAAAGAGTAAACAGGGTATCAGAGTAAACAGGGAATAATTGAGGTAAAAAGGGAAATTCTGATGTTGAAGTTATAGGGAAATTTCGTCTAGCACTGCCAAACCGACCTGGCAACACTGAAGACAACAGTATCAAACATGACGGCCTATATATTCAGCCAATCAGCGAGCAGCACAAAATTTAGGTGTCCAGTCTCTCTATATAGGGTCTCTATAGTTTGACCCACAGTCTCTTCACGTTATTTGTTTTCCGTTTTATGTGAGCGTAGGCTGCTGCAATTGTAAAAATAGTCATAGTTTCCAGCATGTTCCTCGTCCTCCATTGTGCACTACTTTTTGTAGCTTGATATCCTTGGACTGGGCTGATGATTCTACTTTCTGTAGTGTGACCAAAAACTTCCAAGGGACAGCATCCAACGCTGCTCTACACTTGGCTCTCCCAGGGTACAAATGGCCAGTGTGACCGTAGCTTTAGGCACGCGAGCAATCAACCCAGAATTAATTTAATAGGGGTTCGATCAGTGTCATAAATTGGGAAGTTATATCTACAAAGGAACACAGTCTATTTTGTTACATCGGTGACGGAATAATCAACTAATTATAAACCCGTTTATTATAACTTGGCACATATATTTTTTTTCTTTTAAACAAGAATAATACAATAAAAGTTTTATTTTCCCTCTCCCTAATCACTAATCCTAATCCCTTCTGTCAGCAGGCCTGGAACACTTCCGAAGCTACGCTAGTGACAGATCTAAGCACATATTAAACAAACAAAAAATACACAAAGAATTCGAACACCATAATAATCTATATATCTAAAAAAACAGAAACAATTATTTGCCAGCAATTTCTCAAACTATCTTTTTCCATATGGACCACTTTTGCCAATGACACACCCCTATTTTTATGTATAATGTTATTTAGGATATTTACCGGTAATAGGAGAAAATTGAAGTGTAAGATGGTACCACTTAGTCAAGTCAAGATTATCAAGTGTGATAATCTAGATGGTGGGCTTTCTCTGACTCTAATAGATTTAATATGATGAAAGGTATAAATAATGTTGATAGTTAGAGATAGTAGATAAATAGAAATAATGAATATAGTTAGATAAATGAGTTAAATAGAGAAATAATGAAACTTAGGTGAAGTGTTAGGGATAGGGAAAATACGTGATGGTTAAATCCACCAAATCGAGGGTGGCGTACCAGAAGCTCCTCCAAAACCTGAATCAGTAGGGTGGTACCGGGTGTCTCATTCACTTCCACACGTATGACCTTGGCTTGGTATGGTTCTATCCTTACATTACTCTTCACATGCACTTTTCTTCTACTACTGTCCATAATCTGAGCCTTGGTATGATTCCTTATTTGTTGAATGGTTCGTCTTCATAACTGTATATGATTTACCTGATATGGCGCACCTCCCCAGATCATTTCCTTATCCTTACAATTCCAAGTCAAGTTGGCCTTACTAATTATTTCACAACCCAGCAACATTTCCCAGTCCAAATATGAATCTGGTACTACCGTTACCCACTGACTACTTACTCCTTGATCTCCCACATAGACTTCAATCTTCACCATACCTAATACTTTAAGCAGCTTTCCCGTAATTCCCACGGGGTTAGTTGTACCCTTGGTCGTATCTATCTGTAACCCTAGCCGCTTAACCGCATTTCTCCTTATCAAGGTTATGACACTACCGGTGTCAAGAATAGCTGCACACACCTTTCCATTCCCTTTAATATTTATCGCTGGTGATAATTCCTCCTATATTTTGGTTAGGTTTCTCGCTTGATGGTGATAATTAGTATGACCTGTACCATTATTAAGACCTGATCTATACTGAGCCTTCCCAGAACATGTGGGACTAGTGCTCCAACAACCAGGACGCAAACAATTAAAACCTTTTTTCCTTTTCGGGTTTACTCCAGCAATTTTGCAAGTCATGAGTGGTCTTTTTACAATAAGAACAATACTTAGAAAGTTGGGATTTATTCACAGATGACATCTTTTCCACTTTCGATGCTAATTTCTCTACCATTTTTGTTAAGTTACTTATTTCACTTTCTTCATTTTTTTTTACCTGATTTTTGTTATTTTGTTCAGCCATTTGTATGTCTGCGCCTGACAACTTTTTCGCTGGTTAAAGTTTCTGTATTAACAATAGTCTCTCATTTTCCACCCTTTCAAGGAAATCTTTTAGGGGAATTTGATCATCCATAAAAGATTCTAACCTTTCTCTACTGACTCTTGGGAACCCTTGTAACAACTTCCGTTTTATTATTCTATCCCTTGAGGGTAATTGTTGACCTTGGAACTGTCCTTGCTTGGCGGCATAGTGACATTTGTACTGGTGGGCGAATGTTTGTGGGTTTTCTGTCCACTCGTATCGGAATTCATCACTCTGGCGCCACGCCCGGTCAAAATTTAACTCCACCCTAAATTCCCTCGTGAAATATGTTTTCAGTTCCCTCCATGTAAATATCTCTCCCCTTTTCTGGGCCGTGTGTATCAAGACAGCTAGCTCATTGTCTACTCGAGACTTCGCTACTTCTACACGAGTGCATGAATCGTCTGTGCACCTCTCCACTGCTTCAAAGAATATTTGTAGCCTAGCCAAGGAATCTAAATTCTGCAATGTATCCAACTCAAGTTTTGGAATATCACGGGGTTTAACTAAGTTTGGATTAACACTTGTTGCAGGGTTTATTACATTAGGATTATAGGTTACATTTGATGATGGAGGGTGTAATATGGAGTTTGTATTTGTGCCAAATGGTGGATAAACGTGTGTGACAGGCTGGAAAAATTGAGTATTTATTCGAGAAGGTATCGGGGTAAACTGTGAAGCTTGCTCGGGTCTCCTCAATAATGGTGAGGATGGAGGTGTAAATTGTAAATTCCCTCTCCATACACGGAACAAACTGTGTCTCTCCCGACCTTTCCAACTCACTCACTCGTTCCGTTAATTTATTAAATTGTTCCCCCATGCTTTTCAACTGATCTAATTTAAGCCGCATTTACGCGTGTCAAGCAGTCGGATTGGATCCGAAGACCTGTCTTGGGACGGCTTGGTTTCGCCCGCAAAAACAGACCAGGATTGGGGGAGGCGAAAAATTACCCTAGCCGAAGTTGCCGACAGCCGTTTAAACAGAAGTATCACCCGAAATATACAGTTCGACGAAACAGTATTGAGTAGTCAATGGCCCATCAAGTAGAGGGAAAGAAGTATGTGGCTTATTTTTTATCGGAGGAGATGGAAGATTACCTACCAATAGATGTTGATGTTGCAAAAATACCCAATATTATTTTAGTTTGTTGTGTACTATACATAATGTAACGGTAGGACAAGATAATAAAGAAGCTCTTCTCCTTGCTGAAGGATATTATGTGTTCCTACCAATTGAGGATGGAAATATTGGACAGGCCATTGACCTACCTCCAGAAATTGGTGGGAATAAAAAGAGACTTTGTTGCTGCACTACTATAAATACTGAACAGCATATTTGTCTTACTTATCAAACACTACAGTACCATATGACCACTCCTTCCTTCACCTCATAATTGTGTTTCTTCATATAAGTAGCTTCAGTTTGTAGGTTATTATGATTAATGATAATTATTAAAACACACAATGATGGTTAAAAAAAAAACAGTTCCAACTTCCATTCCAAACACTGCAAGACTTGAATATTATACCAGTATTTATATATGGTGTGTATTTGCATTGTATATATGGATGGTAATGAATATTATAAACTGTACTGTTTATGCATGTGATTACAAATGTGTGAAGTGTAATAGTTCATTACCGTTAAATTTATTAACAATAGTTAAGAATATCACAAACTTAAATTAACATTTTTTTTCTTGGCTTTAGTTACAAATAAATATTATTATAGTTTTTCACTATAATTACTCACTTACACAAACATCCACTCACTTCTTGTTTATATTCTACCTGCATGACATATCACTACAGTAAACTCCTAAGGTCTGGCGTTATTTCTTAACTATTTTACACACACAAATGTAGTGCTTACATGATGTATTTCCGACATTTTGTCTTTATATTCCACTATCTACCATTCTCCCAAGCTGCCCCAAGACTGCTCTGAGCTAGCTTGGATTGGATTCGTGGGCTGTCTTGGTTTCTACAATTTTGGCTTCGCCCGTCTTCGTATCCTTTTGTCGCGCGTAAACAGTCCAGCAGCCCTCAGCTTGGTTTCACCGAAGACGAGATTCGGTAATCTGACCGCGCATAAACACGGCTTAAGTCTTGTACATCTCCGGACAGATCAATGGTCCACACCATATCCATGTGTGTCTTGGTTTGGGCCTCATCGGATCTGGCAACAGTTGCGGTGGAAGGAGAGGAGAGAAATGTGGGCGGGGCTATAGGAGGGTAACGAATGATCAGGTAGAGAAGACGGTGTGTCTGGAGGAATGAATGAAGCATACTCTGTGAATGGTATCGAATCACCAATATGTTCTTCAAACTTTTTCAGTCGTGACCCAGTTTTTACTATGACATCATTCTCGCGACCCAATCAGAAAGATCTTTTACATATGACCAGAATTATCAATCTAAGAAAATACAAGGCCAGAAATTGAAATGCAATAATTATGATTAAAAGGAATTTTAACCAGAATTATTTACAGAATTATAAACACTGCGGCCACTGCCTCATCTCACCTCTCTCTCTCTCTCTCTCTCTCTCTCTCTCTCTCTCTCTCTCTCTCTCTCAAGAAGGCTAATATTTGTGCAATGATTTTGTTTTATTGATAATTAAATATATGAATATTCGATTATAAAAATATGTTAGGTGGATTCATGTATGAACTTCATATTTATTTTATTGTCACGAACATTATTATTCTATTTTAATCATGCGTTAATTTTTGTGAGTTTGGAGGAATTCGAGACCCGTAGTTTGAAGAAACAGGGTTTAGAGAAGTGCATACTGCATTAACGTAGGTGGATATAGGAGAGAAGAAATGTGATGATTTGAGGCGAGGGTGAAGGGGAAGAGGGTAAGAAAAATGAAGGTGATCAGTTGAAAAGTAATAACAATCAGATATAATTAGAATATCTGTTATATTATATCCTTTAAATAAAGGCAGTGTCTTTTGTTCACCATCGTAGTGGGATAGACTACTGAATATATATTATCCTTTGGATATTAGTAAGCTATCCCTGTATTCCTTTTATCCCTCGTTCTTGCCCCGTAGGGGGTATTGCTTGTAATGATGTGGGCAATACTTTAAGGGTTTTGGCGCCCCTTCAGCCCCAGCCACTAGGTTTTAGTTCTTCAACTATCCCTCTTTTTTTTCTATTTCCTTCCTGCTTGTTGTCTCGCCTCTCTTGCATAAAAATAAAATCTCCATACACTCGTCTAGCTCATCAAGTATGAGTTCAAAGTAATTATCTTTATTCATACAAACATTCTTAGGTAAAAATACCAACTTTCCCACACCATAGTACGAAAAACAGGCCACACCATCAATGAATCAGGATGTTTTACTGTGTGGTTAAGATATCTGGGGCCGGATGCACGAAAGACCTTAGCGGCCGATAAGTTACCTTAGCCGCCATCTTTGCCCTTAACTCACTATGGTGGTATGCACGAAACACCTTAGCGGCAATTGTGGCGGCCATCTTTAACCTTACGGCTAAGGGTAGTAGGGAGCACCCTTTAGACAACCTTAGGGTTGAGTAGTGGATAACACTTCCTCTATTCGATGCGCATTAAATACTACTTTGTTTTGTTTATAAGATAGCAGATAAAAGAGACTACATCTGGACAGAAATAAAGAGACTACATCAGGAAGTGCCGATACAAAGGCAACACTTCCGCCATCAACCATCACAACAAATACCAAGAAGAAGAAGAAGATCTTCGTGAAGGTGGCTGCTTGACTCTAAATATGGAACTACAGGTTGTTTTACATAACGATGTGGAAGTTCAACGAGCTCTGAGACGTGAGCGAGTATACAGAGATAGAATAGACCCATTTGCTTTTAGTGATGAACATTTAATGAGATACTATAGATTTCCAAGGCATGTACTAATAGCATGGTGTGAAAAATTAGAGCCACGCATTTGTCCCAAGACGAAAAGATCCCAGGCTGTACCTACTCACCTACAAGTGCTTGTGACATTTAGGTTTTATGCAAGTGGATCTTTTCAAAATGTGGTTGCTGACACTGTCGGCCTGAATCAATCAAGTGCAAGCAGAATAATCAACAGAGTCACCAATGTGCTATATAGACTGTCTCGCAGGGAAATCAAAATGCTTAGAGGTAAGTTATTAAAGTTCTAACATTGTAGTAGGTTTTGCCCCTTAAAGCCTTGGGACCTATTTAACCTAACGTTTTGTCCTTCTGGATTTAGCCATCTCTCAAGGATGTAAAACATTTTTAATGAAAATATAGATATACAGTAAATATTTAATACGGAATTCAAATAATCAAATAAGCTGATTAGAATAAGTGGATGAAAGGAAAAGAATAGATCGTGATCATTTCAAAATAATGTAATGCTATTTCTGGTAATGAGTACCGTATGAAGCTTGGGTAAATTTCCAACATTTTTATTTTTCCACCAAATTTGTCCCTGCTTTCCTTAATGTTCCTACATCCTTTTTTTTTTAAAATATTGTACAAAATTTTACTGTGCATTTTTTGCTTCATTATATCATTATTATTAAACAGAACAGTAATTAAAACTCTATAAAACTGGTAACTGTAAAATACGGTACAATCTCAATAATCTTGTGTACTCTATTCTTGAATTGAAAGCCTTTTGTGCATATGTTCATAGAACCAAGAGAAATTATATATTGTGTAGATTAAGGTCTGTTTTTAAGGTGAAAAATAAGGATAAAGTTTCAATTATTGGGCTGTGGGAAGTGCAAAAGCATATTTGCTTAAATTCCAAATAAGATTAAATAAAGGTTTAAGGCAAGTTAATTAAAAAAAATCCATTTACGCTGTGTTCCATATATGTATGAATCATCTATAAATGAAAATGCAAGGAAATACATCAAAGTACTGTATATGCATTGTGTATTTTTCTTAGCTTAAGTACAACATTATAAAAATAGCAATATAAAACTCCATAGGGTAATTGCATGCTAGCAAATGTTGCTGTTTTACTATATAAAAATCAGATCAAATATTATAAGCCAAAAACAAACAAAAATCAAATGCTATAAATTATTATGAAAAATTTATGGCAAAAACAAACTAAAATAAACATCTTTCTGGAAAGAAATCCGATACATTAATATAATGCATAACAAAAGACAAAGAAGGGATTATACAACTTAAACTATTCTAATTTTAGCATGATAAACAATTAACCAGACTAGTTATATAAATCACAGTTTAACGTGAATGAGAATCACTATGAATACCCTGAGATGAACAAAAATCTATCTATCTATCTATCTATAGCTCTGACGCCTCGTTCCCTCCGGGAACTCCCCCGAAGGGGGTGGCCACGGCAGAAAAGTCTCCAGTCTTCCCTATTCAAACACTCCCTCCTTACTTGGTCAAGCCCTCCCCTCCCCCTCACGTTTCTCTCCTTCACATACTCTTCCACTCTGTTCTGCCATCTTACTGGTGGTCTGCCTCTCACACCACATCCCTCAACTTCACTTCCATACACCTTCTTTACAAACTCCTCACCTCGCATTCTCTCTACATGTCCAAACCACCTCAAATTATTACGTTTCACTCTCTCAACCACTCCACACTCAATACCAATTGCCTTCTCACTCATACCACATCTCTTATACACACTCTCATTACTTTCTCCATCCCACATTGTCAGTCCACATGCACCTCTCAGACAACTCATTTCCACAGCACCTATTCTTGACTGATGAGCCCTACTCCATGTCCAGGTCTCCGACGCATACGTCAGTGTTGGCAAGATTATACTATTTCGTAGTCCCCTTTTCACTTCCATACTCACACTTCTACCCTTCATTATCCTCCCCAGTGATCCTATGACCTGTCTACCCTTCACTGCTCTCTCCCTAATTTCTCCTTCCATACTTCCATGTTTACACATAACTGTCCCCAGGTACTTAAACTCCTTCACTTCCTCCATCCTCTCACCCCTTAGGGTTATCTCACACTTCGTCCCAGTTGGTACTTCCACTCTGTAAGGTGTAGCAAAGTCAATCACTTCAGTTTCTGCTCTCTCAAACACCATCACTTTACTTTTACCCACATTCACCTTCAGTTTCCTTCGCTTACATACAGACTGAAATTCGTCCACCACTCTCTGCAACTCCCTTTCACTCTCAGCCATCAGCACAGTGTCATCTGCAAACAAACTTGCCGCCAAGGACCAATTTACTTCATTCAGCCTCAACTTCACCCCCAGACCATTCACTTTGGCTTTCATCTCTCTCATACACCCATACATATACATATTGAACAACCATGGTGACATAACACATCCCTGTCTCAGCCCTACACTAATATTAAAACTCTCACTCAGATCACCCTCTACCCGCACACATGCTTTTGCATCTGCATAAAAAGCCTCGATACCTTTCAGTAGAGATCCCCCAACACCATATATTCTCAATACCTCTGACATAGCTCTCCTATCAACCCTATCGTATGCCTTCTCCAAGTCCATGAAGGCAGCATACAACTTCTTACCCTTCCCTATATATTTCTCCACTATCGATTTTAGCGCAAATATCTGGTCCACACATCCTCTACCCTTTCTGAACCCTCCCTGTTCCTCACCAACTTTATTCCCTGTCACTTCCATCAGTCTTTCAGTTAGAACCTTTCCATACACCTTCCCCGGTATACTAAGAAGGCTTATTCCCCTATAACTACCACACTCCTCCTTACTCCCCTTCCCCTTATACAATGGCACAATTATAGCTCTCCTCCAATCCTCTGGCACCTCTCCCTGCCTCCATGCCAATGTACAGCTCCGGACTGATCAATGGTCCACACTTCTTCCACCCTTGCCTTGGTGTGGGCCTCAACGGATATGGTATCACTGACAGGTGGAGGGGGGAGGGGAGAAATGTGGGCGGAGTTATATAGGAGGGGTAGCGTTACCAATGTTGAGCCATCCAGAAATTTGAATCCCGAACCACTTGTGATCATGGATGTGAACCACTCACTTGAAGGTGGTAGGAGAGGAGGGGTTGGGTTGGGGAGAGGGTGGTAAAGCTTCACCAGTGATCGAGATGGAGAGAATTATTGGATCAAGTAGCTAAATGTTTTCTTCTGTAATCTAAATCCAACTCTGATGCTGCATTCCATGGGATATTCTTTATTATTTGAAATGAATCCAGATTTTACCTAATATAATTAACACGACACCAGTTTTTTATGACTAATATATCAAGCGATGCACCACCTACCCAGTGTTAAGTTACATTTCAAGTAAATCCTTTATTTTTATCCTGTATCATTTATGACATTTTCTAAGAAACGTCTATTGTGTAACTGGTTACCAAAGGATAATAGTTATAGTGTAAGATGTTAATTACCTAATAACTACTCCATCTGTTCTTCCTCACCCCGTCCTCCCTTATTCAATTCACTGTTTCCTCTCCCTCCATCCCAGCATTCCTTGCTCTCCATCTTACCACCACTACCATCATTCTGTGTGTTGCTGCATAATCTGTTAATGCGCAAACACGACCACAATAGAAATAAAAGTGATATTTGGTATGCAAATACAATCCGTTATATATGACGAATATATTTATTACCTTTATTTATTTATCTGAGGTCAACATCTAGGCCAGCCATTCAGACGCCCAGTATAGTGAACCAATCACAAGATTTAGAGGATATTGTGTCACAACTATTGTTATTACTAATTAAAACAGGGAAAAATTGAAATCAGACATTTATTGGTTATTGTTTACATCTCCACAAGTCCTCGTCACGAAGCATTCAAACCCATAATCCAACTGTAATTATAATAACCACAATTATAATAACTGTTAACTTATTATAACCTGAAGTTTATACTTCGACCTCACGTTTGCATTAAGCATGTGTAATGTTTGTTTTGTTTTCTTATTATTATTATAAGCACCGATATATGTATTGCTTTAGACCCTTAGCCACGATGATATACAGTATATACACTATTTATATACAATTCTATGAAGATATTAAGGCTTGAAATACTGTAGATTACATATTTCATTTTATTACTCATCAATTTGTTGCTAGTATCGTGTTCAACCACCCTCCTCCTCAATGACAGCCTGCAGTCGCTCGGGCATTGAGGCACCATGCCTCCTCACTGTATAATATATATGGTTTTCCCCGAAAAATCTCCCACTGTGTTCTGGTGTGACGTAACAAATCTGTTGTGGTTCTCTGTCGTTCTGGCTCCCACGTGTTAACGATAGAACCTCATACATTTTCTATAGGGTTCATATCGCAGTCTTGAATAGACAAATCTATCACCTGCAAATAATCATGAGCAGTAAACCATTCTTGAACTTTCCTCGCCATATGGATAGGGCATCGGTCGTGTATAGGACAGATAAGGCTGAGTAGATGAAAAGATATTAAAAACATTTAGAATATGTGCTTCATTATATTGCATTTGATCGATCTATTAAATAAAGACACTGTCTATTGTTCACCCCCGTAGAGAGATACTGATTATAATTATTATCCTTTGGATATTAAGCAACAAATAACACTAAGAAGAATGGAAGACAAATATGTAATGCTTTATAGAAATGGAACTGGAATTTGTATTTCTGTATATTGTATTTTACTTTAATGTTGTCACTATTAAGAGTTTTATTATATAAATATTGTGGAATACAAGGTGCAATAATATCTTTATAAAGTTAGTATTAAAAGTAATAGCAAGATGCTGATGGTAGTCTTCTATTGAATTAATCCTTTATATTATTGTGTGCACATAAATACTCGTCATTAGAAATGTGTAGGGTTATGAAGGCTGACGTCTCATAGGTTGTCACCACTGATTATCATATGTTTCACAAATAGTAACTAGCTTTATTCTACTATGTCTACGTGTTAATGATTTCCTTGTTATGGCCAGAAATTTACTTGTAATCCAATAATACACTATATGTAACGTAGAACAAGTTATTTTCCCCCCCGTGTGTTAGGTTGGTAAGCCTGCGAAAGCTACAAGATGTGGGATTGGTGTGTGTGTGTGTGCGTGTGTGTAAAGGGATCTGTGGTTCACATGACTCGAACCTTCACTTCACCAGAAATAAGCCTATATTCTGCAGGAGAGATTCGATTGTCTCATTCCGTTCCACAGAATATTATTCTTTTCACATATAATATATGGATAATTGTGGTTCTCATAATTTTGTTTAATATATTCATTATTGTTGAAACACATTTACCATTGAGTATAGCCATTTCATTACATATGTCCAAGTTTTATAGTCACCCATCCTATCTGATGTCATTACAGTTCTGCTGATATCGAACAATACTTAATTAGCCTACAGATGAGAGTAGAAAATAATAATATTATGATGACAATGATAAAATTCAATAATTAATTATATAGGTTTGTTAATGTGAACTCCATCTCCATTAGTTCCTTCGCCCAAAGTCAACCATAAATCTTCAAGAAATCGTCTCTACAGCCACGGTTATTGGCGTCTCTCTTGTTCTCTCTTCCTCCACCAGCCCCTCCATACCCCCCCCCCCCTTCTTTCTCTCTCATTTCATATATATATATATATATATATATATATATATATATATATATATATATATATATATATATATATATATATATATATATATATATATATATATATATATATATATATATATATATATATATATATATTCTACGTAACTATTATCATATCCTTTTGCTTGCATAAATTTGAAGGACAATGGGTGATAAGGGAGAAAGGCCTATGTCATTAAAACTTTCAAAGAACGAATGAGAAGGTTAAAAATATGAGAAACAAAAGATAAAAAATACTACAGAAGGCAAGGAAGGAAGGGGACGTGAGAGAGAGAGAAGACAGGTGAGAGGAGGTTGTGTGAGGTTGCCAGTTACTTGAAAAATATAGGTAGAAATTTATTTATTTTACGGCGAGAAGAGGTGATAAAGAGGGGGACTGCCAGCATGAGGGGTGAAAAGAATACAGGTAAAGCTGAAGACAGAAAATTAATTGTCTCAGCTCCGTTATTTGTTGCTTAATATCCAAAGGATAATAATTATAATCAGTATCTCTCTACGGGGGTGAACAATAGACAGTGTCTTTATTTAATAGATCGATCAAATGCAATATAATGAAGCACATATTCTAAATGTTTTTAATATCTTTTCATCTACTCAGCCTTATCTGTCCTATACACGACCGATGCCCTATCCATATGGCGAGGAAAGTTCAAGAATGGTTTACTGCTCATGATTATTTGCAGGTGATAGATTTGTCTATTCAAGACTGCGATATGAACCCTATAGAAAATGTATGAGGTTCTATCGTTAACACGTGGGAGCCAGAACGACAGAGAACCACAGCAGATTTGTTACGTCACACCAGAACACAGTGGGAGATTTTTCGGGGAAAACCATATATATTATACAGTGAGGAGGCATGGTGCCTCAATGCCCGAGCGACTGCAGGCTGTCATTGAGAAGGAGGGTGGTTGAACACGATACTAGCAACAAATTGATGAGTAATAAAATGAAATATGTAATCTACAGTATTTCAAGCCTTAATATCTTCATAGAAGTGTATATAAATAGTGTATATACTGTATATCATCGTGGCTAAGGGTCTAAAGCAATACATATATCGGTGCTTATAATAATAATAAGAAAACAAAACAAACATTACACATGCTTAATGCAAACGTGAGGTCGAAGTATAAACTTCAGGTTATAATAAGTTAACAGTTATTATAATTGTGGTTATTATAATTACAGTTGGATTATGGGTTTGAATGCTTCGTGACGAGGACTTGTGGAGATGTAAACAATAACCAATAAATGTCTGATTTCAATTTTTCCCTGTTTTAATTAGTAATAACAATAGTTGTGACACAATATCCTCTAAATCTTGTGATTGGTTCACTATACTGGGCGTCTGAATGGCTGGCCTAGATGTTGACCTCAGATAAATAAATAAAGGTAATAAATATATTCGTCATATATAACGGATTGTATTTGCATACCAAATATCACTTTTATTTCTATTGTGGTCGTGTTTGCGCATTAACAGATTATGCAGCAACACACAGAATGATGGTAGTGGTGGTAAGATGGAGAGCAAGGAATGCTGGGATGGAGGGAGAGGAAACAGTGAATTGAATAAGGGAGGACGGGGTGAGGAAGAACAGATGGAGTAGTTATTAGGTAATTAACATCTTACACTATAACTATTATCCTTTGGTAACCAGTTACACAATAGACGTTTCTTAGAAAATGTCATAAATGATACAGGATAAAAATAAAGGATTTACTTGAAATGTAACTTAACACTGGGTAGGTGGTGCATCGCTTGATATATTAGTCATAAAAAACTGGTGTCGTGTTAATTATATTAGGTAAAATCTGGATTCATTTCAAATAATAAAGAATATCCCATGGAATGCAGCATCAGAGTTGGATTTAGATTACAGAAGAAAACATTTAGCTACTCGATCCAATAATTCTCTCCATCTCGATCACTGGTGAAGCTTTACCACCCTCTCCCCAACCCAACCCCTCCTCTCCTACCACCTTCAAGTGAGTGGTTCACATCCATGATCACAAGTGGTTCGGGATTCAAATTTCTGGATGGCTCAACATTGGTAACGCTACCCCTCCTATATAACTCCGCCCACATTTCTCCCCTCCCCCCTCCACCTGTCAGTGATACCATATCCGTTGAGGCCCACACCAAGGCAAGGGTGGAAGAAGTGTGGACCATTGATCAGTCCGGAGCTGTACATATAAGCAACATCCACTCCACCACTACCTCCCCCCCATACTTTAACATTTCAGCCGTTATCCCATCTACCCCCGGTGCCTTTCCCATCTTCAACTTGCCTATTGCTTTCCTAATCTCTTCCCTTCCTAGTTCTCCCAGAGCATCCTGTCGTCTACTACCTGCCTCCATCCCCATGCATGTCACCACTGCCTCCCCTCCCGTCCCCTCATTCATCAAACGATCAAAATGCCTCTTCCACACTTCTTTCACTTCCTCACTTCTACTCACCGTAACTCCATCCTCTCTCTTCATTCTCACGCTACCAGACTTTCCTTCTCCTCTCTCTTTTTTTACCTCCTTCCAAAATAATTTCTTTGTACTGTATATGTATGTATTGCTGTACACACACACACACACACCAGACACTTCACAGAAAGAAAGAATTTGGAGAAAATTAAAGATAATTCACTTAAAGTGGCATCTTCAGTTAAGATAATTATCTAATTCACTAATAATTAACTAATCATTTCTTTCTGTGTGGTTTGGATGTGTGTGTGTTTATATATACATCCATGCAGTACATACATACATAAAAGTATTAAATAAAATCTTTAAACCTGTAAATAAACTTAAATTAATATAAGAATGATAAATGGTAAATCACAGTCCTGTACTTTCATTAAAAATAAACCAATGCACTGAAAATGAATGATTACCTTACATCACATTTTACTTTTTCTATTTATTCCTCAAAACATTTTTTTCTTATGCTTTTGGCAATATCTATTAAAGATTCACTTATCTGAAGCACTCCATGTAAAATCTGAGTCTGTATGTCTAACATTTCTGGTGCTAGAGTCATTTGTCTAACTCTTGTTGATCCTTGAGAAGGAACAGAATGTCTCCTTGACGGTTGTTCACTATATGAATGGTCTGGTATTGGTTCTGCTGTACCACTAACATCTTGGTATGACCCAACACTTGAAATAGCTGGAGTACCAGCAATAGTATCCACCACACTGGTAGCAGCACTCCTGATCATTCCTGGCTCAGTTGCTATGGAGGGCACAGATGGACCTGGTGGTAGCTGAACCGAGGGTAACTCGACCACGGGTAACTCGACTTCATCCTCATCAGTGTCATTTTCTGGAAAAGAATTCCATAATACTATTAACATGCAAAATGGTACAGTATGACCATTACAGCTTTTCATCAATAATACTTGATTTTCCCACCAATAGAAATACTAAAGAAATCTGCATCCTTTTATTTCCTTTTTTAGCTATGTAGAAATCCGGCACCTTATACTGTACTGTATATAATTACCAAGTGTAATGATAAAATATTCTGTAGGAATCATGGACAAGGTATGAATTATTACAAAAATAACTGTTCTATTTACACAGTGTTTGTGTGTGTGAAAGGTGCTATTGCTGTCAGTGGGGAGTTTGCGGTAGCGGAGTGAGTGAAACCCACCTTCACAAGGGAATATCTCTACATGGTGAGATGAAGACTAGCTGTGGTGAAGCCTTCCCAGAGGCATTATTCCGTACTGTATACTGGCTCGGTTCTGGGTTAGGTTAGGTTAGTCATTTATTGTACTATCCAAGAAGTAAAATGATCTGGTTAATACAATAAGACTATTTTAAAGGATATCCTATGGCTAGTTTTAACGAAACAGCACACGCGTAATTTTCAGGCTTTTTTGGCTTGCACTCGCAAGAGCAAAAGGGACCCAGCCAGAACACAGCTCATAATAATGCCTCCTGGAGGATATCAGACATGATTGGTATAGATAGAAATACTATGAAAAGATGACATATTAAAATATACTTACCACTTGCACCAGGATCACGTACGCCTGGAACTCCCCCCATTTGTACATCTTTCAGTGTTCCCGCCATTGCTTTCTCCACAGGATTTAACTTGGTCTCTGTAGACGGACCTCTACCTACAAAATAGTTCAAGTAAATAAACTTGCTTTTGAAGTTATAAATAAAAGGTAGCCTACTGTACATGTACACCTCATTCAGATTAACGTTAGTCCAAATTCTATGGTAGTGTGAAACTGCAACTTTATGAAATAAGACACTGTGCATAATGTGAAACTATAAGTTAAATTACTTTTATAAAGCACAAATAGCAGTTACAGTCAAGAATTTTCCGTTTCATTTGTCCCAATGAGACATGACGTGATAAGGAAGCCTGCCAGCTGTTGCATCTAGAAGTTCAGAGAAACCATTATCATAAAAATTGCCATCAGTGTAGTACTCCCTTAAGGGAAGATTCTCTCTTTGTTAAATTGGTAGGTTACTGCTGAATCCTCCTAACTATGCCATGAAACATAATATTCCCTTTGAGATTAAGTACCATTGAAAGCATCTCTTTCCTGGCACTGTTAGGAGGAATCAGAGACCTTCCAATTTACCAAAAAGAGAATGTGTTCTTATATATGGTTTGGGTAAGTAATTATAAAAAAAAAAAGTAAATTTACAGAAAAACTGGGTTCACTATATTGTATATTTTAGTGTCATTATCAACTATTTTGGACCATTCTAACGTTAAGACACTTTTCATCTATGGTGTTTCTCTTGGAAATGCCCCGTTTTACAAACATATTTTGGAAACTAGTCTGACCTGACCTGGCCTAACCTAACCTAGACCACAGCAGACTACCGGGACCTAACCTGGGCAAACTACCGGGTATAACCAATGTAAACTATCAAAGTGACTGGGGCTAATTCCCAGGACCTAGCCAAATGTGGTAATACTGCGCAAGCCTATCCAAACACCTAGTTATTCTGTAATAATACAAAAAGAATGTTGAGTGGTAATAAATTGAACAGCATAGCATTAAATATAATGATGCACAACTACCTATCATCATCCATACCTGTTTCTTGCGAGTCTTGTCTCATATGGGATACCTTTTTCTTCACAGCTGATCTGAAGTCTGTGAATTTCTTCTTAACATCATCTCTAGTCCTCTGCACTGATGACGCTGAATTTACAAGAAAAGGATGAGATGAGCAAATGAGTCTGATTGATTATGTAGCTGTGAATGAAAGACTGAGAAAAGATGTGTTGGATGCAAGAGTGGTAAGAGGCATGTTCCAGTGCTCTGACCATTATGCGGTGTTGGCAAGGATTAGGGTCCGGGCAAAGTGGGAGTATAGAAGGAAGGATAGAGGGGGGAATGAAAGGGAGGTAGCAAATGGAAGATTGAATGATGTTGAGTACGGAGAGGTTTATAAGAGGAGGGTGGGTGAGATGCTGGAGGATGCAAGGCTGAGTATGGGGGAGGGAGTGGGAGTGAATGATGCGTATGAGATGTTCAAGAATATAGTGATGAAGACAGCAGCATGGGTTGTGGGTTATAAGGCACAGAAGAGGGGCAAGAAAGGGAGTGCATGGTGGACGGAAGAAATGAAAGATGCTGTAGATGAGAAAAGGAAAGCATATAGGAGAACATTGCAAAGGAATGTGTCTGAAGAAGTGAGAGAGAGATGGAAGAGAGATTATAATGCATGTAAGAGACAAGTGAAGAGGATGGTGAGTGAGAGTAAAAGGAGAGTGGATGAGGAATTTGGTAGGAAACTAAGTGAAAAGTTTAGAGAGAACAAGAAATTATTTTGGAAGGAGGTAAAAAAAGAGAGAGGAGAAGGAAAGTCTGGTAGCGTGAGAATGAAGAGAGAGGATGGAGTTACGGTGAGTAGAAGTGAGGAAGTGAAAGAAGTGTGGAAGAGGCATTTTGATCGTTTGATGAATGAGGGGACGGGAGGGGAGGCAGTGGTGACATGCATGGGGATGGAGGCAGGTGGTAGACGACAGGATGCTCAGGGAGAACTAGGAAGGGAAGAAGTTAGGAAAGCAATAGGCAAGTTGAAGATGGGAAAGGCACCGGGGGTAGATGGGATAACGGCTGAAATGTTAAAGTATGGGGGGGAAGTAGTGGTGGAGTGGATGTTGCTTATATGTACATTGGCATGGAGGCAGGGAGAGGTGCCAGAGGATTGGAGGAGGGCTATAATTGTGCCATTGTATAAGGGGAAGGGGAGTAAGGAGGAGTGTGGTAGTTATAGGGGAATAAGCCTTCTTAGTGTACCGGGGAAGGTGTATGG
Organism: Petrolisthes manimaculis; assembly: GCA_034508575.1. Classification (NCBI taxonomy): domain Eukaryota; kingdom Metazoa; phylum Arthropoda; class Malacostraca; order Decapoda; family Porcellanidae; genus Petrolisthes; species Petrolisthes manimaculis. Next base: position 1,283,028 of record JAWZYT010000264.1, read on the forward strand.
AAAGGTTCTAACTGAGAGACTGATGGAAGTGACAGGGAATAAAGTTGGTGAGGAACAGGGAGGGTTCAGAAAAGGTAGAGGATGTGTGGACCAGATATTTGCGCTAAAATCGATAGTGGAGAAATATATAGGGAAGGGTAAGAAGTTGTATGCTGCCTTCATGGACTTGGAGAAGGCATACGATAGGGTTGATAGGAGAGCTATGTCAGAGGTGTTGAGAATATATGGTATTGGGGGATCTCTACTGAAAGGTATTGAGGCTTTTTATGCAGATGCAGAAGCATGTGTGCGGGTAGAGGGTGATCTGAGTGAGAGTTTTAATATTAGTGTAGGGCTGAGACAGGGATGTGTTATGTCACCATGGTTGTTCAATATATATATGGATGGGTGTATGAGAGAGATGAAAGCCAAAGTGAATGGTCTGGGGGTGAAGTTGAGGCTGAATGAAGTAAATTGGTCCTTGGCGGCAAGTTTGTTTGCAGATGACACTGTGCTGATGGCTGAGAGTGAAAGGGAGTTGCAGAGAGTGGTGGACGAATTTCAGTCTGTATGTAAGCGAAGGAAACTGAAGGTGAATGTGGGTAAAAGTAAAGTGATGGTGTTTGAGAGAGCAGAAACTGAAGTGATTGACTTTGCTACACCTTACAGAGTGGAAGTACCAACTGGGACGAAGTGTGAGATAACCCTGAGGGGTGAGAGGATGGAGGAAGTGAAGGAGTTTAAGTACCTGGGGACAGTTATGTGTAAACATGGAAGTATGGAAGGAGAAATTAGGGAGAGAGCAGTGAAGGGTAGACAGGTCATAGGATCACTGGGGAGGATAATGAAAGGTAGAAGTGTGAGTATGGAAGTGAAAAGGGGACTGCGAAATAGTATAATCTTGCCAACACTGACATATGCGTCGGAGACATGGACATGGAGTAGGGCTCATCAGTCAAGAATAGGTGCTGTGGAAATGAGTTACTTGAGAGGTGCATGTGGACTGACAAGGTGGGATGGAGAAAGTAATGAGAGTGTGTATAAGAGATGCGGTATGAGTGAGAAGGCAATTGGTATTGAGTGTGGAGTGGTTGAGAGAGTGAAACGTAATACTTTGAGGTGGTTTGGACATGTAGAGAGAATGCAAGGTGAGGAGTTTGTAAAGAAGGTGTATGGAAGCGAAGTTGTGGGAAGTGGTGTGAGAGGCAGACCACCAGTAAGATGGCAGAACAGAGTGGAAGAGTATGTAAAGGAGAGAAACATGAGGGGGAGGGGAGGGCTTGACCAAGTAAGGAGGGAGTGTTTGAATAGGGAAGACTGGAGACTTTTCTGCCGTGGCCACCCCCTTCGGGGGAGTTCCCGGAGGGAACGAGGCGTCAGAGCTATAGATAGATAGATAGTAATTTCATCCCATGCCTTCCTCTTGCTCTCCGCAGTTACATTCCTTGCAAATTTTTCTCGTAAAATCTGTTCTCTTCTTTGCCATTCTACTATCATTATCATAAGTTCTTCATCATTATAATTGGCACGTCTTGGCCGCTTAGGAGGAGGCTGTTCTGCCATAATAACTTACAATAATAAACACACTCAATATATCACACACAATGTCTACCTTCCACTTGGTACACACGCCGCACAAACTTCGTTTATTTGTTTTTCTGTGATAAGCTGTCATCCCCACTGATTTCTGATTGGCTTATGTTGCCTAATGTGACTATGAAGCTGCCCTCTCATTGGCCCAGCCAACCGCTGAGATCACGTAAGGGAACACTAAGGTTGATGTTAAGGCCAATAGAGCATACGACCATAGCAGCAACCTTACCATCCCCTTAGTGAAACTGCCTAAGGTTACCTTAACGGCTGTTCCGCTAAGGTACACTCGATTTTTCCGGTTATCTGTAACTTCAAAAGTGGATTCATCCGACCACAACACCTTTCGCCACTCATCAATACCCCAGTCATGTGTAACGCTCCAAAATTATTTCTATTATTCTTTTTATGTTTCCCTTTTAAAACATGCCGTTTTCTTGGTTGTTGAGAAATGCGATAGAGAGAGAGAGATAATGACCGTTACTATTTGTTATTGTTGTTAGACACTCAATTTCAGCGAAGTAATTAGTGTAAATGTTTATTTTTGTAAATAGGTTAAGAAAATTTGTCATAAAACATGTAAGGAAAAGAAGTGGAAAATAGTTAATAGAAATTATAAAAAACCAGTCGACTAAGTTTGGGAAGAATGGTGGAAGACGAGTATGTAGATAAACTCGTAAATTACTGACGCCGTTATTTGTACAGTGTTATTAGTAGTCTGGAGGTAAGAAATAATTTTCTCTATATTGTCAAACTATTGTATCCTGTTATCCTGCAATTTCTAAAATTTGGTTCATTACAATTTATTAATTTAGTGTTAAAAATGGGTTCCAATAATTTTCTTACATTGGGTTAACAAGTTTCTAATTTTTGCATTAAACTCAGGGAACAAGGAAATGTTCGTAGTTATGTTTTTTTTTTAATTATAACAGGTTTGTATAGGAAGGGAAATAAATAGGAGAGGAGAGTGTATAATTAGTTGACGAGGGCGTAGAAAATGGCAAATATAGTGCGCAGTGGTGCACTGAGGTGCGCAGAGACGAGAGTAGTGGGGAGGACTGACCCAAGGTCCGCATTGGTCCCTTATCTCTCGGCTACTAAGGGTTGAGGATAATAATTTTGTGTTGGGCGGTATATGACCCTAGCTGTTGCGCCGCCAGATGCCTAGTTGCATCAATAAATAAATTCAATTCAATTCGGCTACTAAGGTATGTTCGTGCAGTGCTCATTTAGTTAGGTATTTTTGGTGGATAATAGAGTTATTTATTGGTATAAACCAGGGGTTCTCAAACTTTTTAACTCGTCGACCCCCCAATTTAGTTGCACATTTTCTGTTGACCCCCTAGCAGCCTAGCTCTTAATAATCCAAGGAAAAAAACACCGATGCCAAAATCAGTAGTAGTAGTAGTAGTAGTAGTGTAGTTGACATGTAGGAATGCATCCTTTACGAACCCTGGTACTGTACGGACAGTAGAGCTGCGAGAGACGATGAGGGGGAGAGGTTGGTTGAAGGTAGTGTTGTCAGCGCTGCTGAAATTTCTGAAGATTTACTGAAAAAATTTGGCCTATTTGTCTGAACTGTGAATTCAAGAGTGGGGGAGGGGCGACGGTAGCGAGCAGCGCCGCAGGCAAAAGCACCCACGGCGCAGCCGTGATGGGCGAAGCCCAGTGCTTGTGTATCTTTAAAAATGTAACCATCCCCAACTCCCAAAAAATCTTAAAAAATGCAACCATCCCAAAAATCCCAAAAAATCTCACGGTTCATTCCATGATAAATTGTGACACTTCAACACATCTGGATAGGTATTATCATCTTCACTACCCGGTGTGACATCATAATATGTTAACATCCTCACTATTAAGTGGAAGAGACATTGCCCTTTATATTTAGCAGAAATAAGTATTAACATCTTCACTACCTGATGTGACATCTGATTGGGGGGTGGAAGAGCGAGCGAAGCGAGCCACGGGCGGGGGGGAGCGAGCGCAGCGAGCAGCGCCGCAGGCAAAAGCACCCACGGCGCAGCCGTGGTGGGCGAAGCCCAGTGCTTGTTGATATAGTTTTTTTTAATCTAATGATGTCTTGGTATTTTTCAGATTTTTACTAACATTGATAATCGAGAACTTCAAATTGGAGGCTTCAATGGTCCGTTCGACCCTAACAGTAAACATTCACCGACCCCCCTGGTTATTAATCGACCCCCTTTCGACCCTCTGGCTATTCATCGACCCCCTTTCGACCCTTTGGCTATTCATCGACACCTTGGATGATCCCATCGACCCCTGGGGGTCGATATCGACCACTTTGAGAACCCCTGGTATAAAGCATGGTGAGAAGATGTATATGGGTATAGTGTGTTGCACGAGTGTGTATTAACCAAGGAGAAGGATAAAATTCATGTTTTAAGTATGTACTAATGATTGGTCCCTTATCTCTCGGCTACCAAGGTACCGCCATTGAGCGTCCACGCCTGCCTGTCTTCAGAAGAGAGATTTCCGATCATTGAACTGTGTCATAAGTATAGAAGTATACTAGGTAGTTAGGTGTGAGCAAGTTATATGGTTAGTTCCCTGCTACTAGTGGTATTTCCCTATATTTATGTCATTTTTATGCTCGAGTGAGCCAAGCTTCTAGAAGCTTTCGACCGTTACGACAGGTGTGAGAAGTGAACACGGTTATCTCCATGTTGGTGTTGGTTACGGTATGATTTATAATTCATGTGTTAATGTGTGATTGAGAAATAGTGTTTCGGGAAGACTCACGCTAGTTTCTTGTCTGAGTCGTCTAGACGTAGTGGGGGAATGTTACTCTCGACGATATTTAAGAAGGAAAGTGTCGTGTACTGAACATTATTTCTGGTAGTATGAAAGTCCATTATTATTGTATATTATGTTTAAACGGTATTATTAGTTACTCCCGTAGAAAAGGGTATTAAGTTAATTAAGAAATAAATTCAGTTAGAGCTAGTCCCTATTATTTTTAAGTGGGTTTATTGTATATTGTTTTCTAGTCAGGGAAGGGGGTTTAAAATTAATTCCTATTTTATTTCAGGGGTAAGTAAATAATTCATAATTCGCTAATTAAATTTTGTTTTATCCAAATTCTTTAGGCTCGTACTATTTGTTTTTATTGTACAATTAATAATTAACTTTCTAGTGATCATTAAATGTAAATTAAATTTAACAGACTTTCGTATCTCTTCCCCTTACTTGACGTGTTTTGTTGACCAATACTGAGACTCGGTGAAGATCACGAGGAACCATATACATGTATTTGTTTTTGTGATATCGTCAGCTTCGCTCTGATCCGAGGTGTACTAACCAGTACTACTCGTATACTATTCCATAGTTTTCATTTTTTTTTTTTTTAAATTTAATATTGGACAGAATAAACGGATCAGGACGGAACTGGTCGTTACACATGATATTGAGTGGCAAAAGCTAATCTTTTTTTGCCATGAACAACAGTGAACCAGGGTTTATGTACTGCGCGGCAACACCTGTAACCCAAGTCGCGTTTGAAATAATCCCGCACTGTCCTGTCAGCCACTCCAGCCACCAAATCTGGGTTCTTAGTCTTTAATTCTCGGCTTGTGATGCGAGGTTGGACCTCCAGCTGTCTACCAATAACTCTCAAAGTCCTCTCAGTCACTTTCCGTTTACGCCCTGGTGGTTTGTATCATGGTCACTCCCGCCCGCACAGAATTTTTTTGTCCACCTCTGTACTGTTCTTATTGATAATCCTGTGTTAGCTGAGATTTCTTGATTAGTGTTATTGTCCTTGGCTAGAGCACAGATAGCTGCAATGTCAGGTTCTTTGAGTCTTTTCTTGGGACCCATACTAATTAGTAACTGGAGGGAATAGTGAACCAATACACACAAAACACTAGGGTAATTAGGAGCTGCAGGATCCCCCCCACTGAGAGCGTAAGGAAGCACTAGCCCGTTATATTGTTTAAATTTCCCATATAAAGCTTAGAGTAGAGTTGCCAGATATCGCTACTTTCTACAATCCCATATAATATTAGCCTACAGTGAGTAGCACACGGAAATTATGGTATATGGCAGCACGCCGGACTTCACGTCATCTCGCGCCATTTCTAACCGCCAGCACTGTAGATCTCTCTATTTTATGCTCCACTTAGGAATTATATTCTCAGTATCACAATTATAGGAAAAAATAATGACAACAATATAAAGAAATGATCTGTTATTATAGGACAAATATTCAACTGCCTCAGTGCTACTCTCTCATATATATATATATTAAATACAAAAGCATATTTTATCTCTCTCTCTCTATCAACCCATCTGTGTATATGGCACTTTTTATTAACAACTGTGATCAGCACTGTTAGAAGGAAAATTAACTTTGTTTGACAAAGCAGAGGACGCTGCCTGGTATGGTAACCTACCACCCCATATCGCAGTCTTAACTAGACATATCTATCACCTGCAAATCATCATGAGCAGCAAACCATTTTTGAACTTTCCTGGCCATATGGATAGGCCATCGGTCGTGTATAGGACAGATGAGGGTGAGTAGTTGAAAAGAAATGAAATTTAGAATATCTGCTTCATTATATTGAATTTGATCCATCTATTAAATAAAGACACTGTCTATTGTTAACAAATAACGGAGCCGAGACAATCCCTTTCCTGTCTTCAGCTCTCCCTGTATTCTTTTCACCCCTCATGCTGGCAGTCCCCCTCTTTATCACCTTTTCTCGCCGTAAAATAAATAACTTCTACCTATATTTTTCAATTCTAATGTTTTTAATTTCTTTTCAACTACTCACCCTCATCTGTCCTATACACGACCAATGCCCTATCCATATGGCCAGGAAAGTTCAAGAATGGTTTGTTGCTCATGATAATTTGCAGGTGATAGATTTGTCTAGTTAAGACTGCGATTTAATTATAGCAAGGGGCGTATATATAATGAAGACCTGTATGAATTTTAAGAAGAGGACATTTCTGCTATGGTCCCAGACAATGTCCAACGAGTAACAAAGATGAAAGACAATGAAAATATGATCATCCTCACTTTCTATGGCTCTCATATTCCAGATCGCATTAACATTAACCCCACCTCTTTTGAGGTGAAGCCTTTTGTTGAGCGTTCCTTACAGTGTTTCTGTTGTTATGAGTTTGGTCATGGGAGGAGGAACTGCAACAACCGTTCCCGGTTGTTGACTCGCATTTTACTTCTGAGTGTCAGATAGTTACAGCTTGTACTGCAGAAAGGCTCACCCCTTGCGGTCTCGCCAATGTAAGATGTACCTCCTTGAGCAGGATATCCTCCACTTGGCTAATATCCAATTCATCAGTATTGGTAGTGCCAGACAGCAACTCAACTTCAGGCAACAGAAGGATGGTGGTGTTAAGTCATATGCCTCCTCCCTTCGCCCCAAATCAGTTGCAGCACCCTCTCAACCCTCTCAAGAGGCAGCAACTCAATTTATGCTCCAGTGTGAGCATTTCTAAGGTAACACTACATAATAGCTTCTCTGTTTTGGAAAGTTTATCAGACACTCATTGTGGTAACCCTTCAACTGATGACAATTCTCAGACTTTAACTAAAGGTCCATGTGGTAGAGGTTCACGCTGCCACACGCTCTCCAGAATGGAAACTTAAGTCACCTAAACAGTCACAGAGACGCCTTCATGGTTCTTTTGAGGAGCTTGACTTAATAGATATTCCTCCTTATAAGGCAACCATCTCTGAGGACTCATCCATAGTTTCCTCTCAATGTCACCAGAAGCGTTCTCGTGGCTCTGATGAATCTCTTGATTCAACAGAAGTTTCTCCACCAGTTTCCTTCAGGACCATCAGAGGTGCGTGAAGTTAATGTGGATGCCACAGATGTTGTGACTTGAAAGGATTCAGTTTCTTCTTCGCTTGAACAGCCGTGACTCTCGACCTCTGGCTGTGAGACATGAGTCAAGGAACGAACTGCCCTGGAATTCTCAGGGAACGAGAATGAAAGCTATAACCATATATTCACCCTGAGAGATCTGCATTCTGCTCTCACTCTCTGTGGGGACACTTCTCCGGCACTTAGGTGAGGAGGCAATCTCATTTCTTTTTGCTTTATATAACAGAATCTGAGAGGAGGGTATTTTCCTTTCTGGGTGGAGGGTTGCTTTTCCCCAAGCCGGGCAAGGACTCTAGTGTTGCCCTCAATTACCGACCAATTGCCTTGACCTCCTGTCTTTGTAAACTATTTGAGAAGATGGTGAATGTCAGACTGGTATACTTCTTGGAACAGGGTGATTTTCTGTCTGTCTCAGTTTGGCTTTCATAAACATCGTTCCACTACAGACGCTCTGGTCAGGTTGGAAGCTGCTGCATGTGAGGCCTTTGCACGCCATCAACACCTTGTCTGTGTATTTTTTGATTTAGAGAAAGCGTATGACACTACATGGCAATATGGCATCCTGCAGCAGCTCCATTTAAATGGCCTGCGAGGTCACCTTCCACGTTTTTTTAAAGAGTTTCTTAGTGGTCGCAGTTTTTCTGTAAGGGTTGGTACAGCTCTTTCAGCATCTGTTGCACAGGAGGTGGGTGTGCCCCAGGGAAGTGTCCTCAGTGTCACACTGTTTGCAGTAGCAATTAATGCCTTCCGGACGGTATAGCCAACTCGATGTACGTTGACGACCTAGCAGTCTGGTTTGCTGCCTCCTGTATGTCAGGGGCGGAGCAGCGCATGCAGCTTGTCCTTGACAGGGTGTCACGTTGGACTGGTTCTCATGTGTTTCTATTTTCTCCTGCCAAGACGGTTGCTATGCACTTCTGCCGCATCCAAGGTGTCCACCCTGATCCGGACTTATTCATGTATGGTCATCGGATACGCTGTGTCAACGAGACTCGCTTTTAGGGTCTCCTTTTTGACAAACGTTTGACTTGGGTTCCCCACTTACGTACACTTAAGGTCTCTTGCCTCAAGGCTCTTAATCTGTTGAGGGTTCTGAGCCATATGACCTGGGCGGCTGATCGGGCCACCTTTCTTCGCCTATACCGTGTTCTTATTAGGTCAAAACTTGACTATGGGTGTGAGGTGTACTCCTCTGCCACAGATGCCCATCTCAGAGCTTTAGACCCTGTTCATCATGCTGGGGTATGTCTGGTGACCTGAGCGTATAGGTCGTCCTCAATCCCCAGTCTCCTGGTGGACGCTAATGAACCATCTCTGGAGATCCGTCGCCAGTCCTTGATGGTTCATTGTCGGCATCGATTACATTGACTTCCCGACTCCCTTCCTTGCTTGGCGGTGTCATTGAAAATCATGTCTAATTATTACCTTTCACATTCTCGTACATTGGCCCGTTCGCTTCTGGGTTAGGAAGGCTATGGAGGAGATGGAATTGATGAATTCCAGATTCGTCTTGTGAGGTTCCCCAGGGTGGCTCTATGGCTTCTTCCAGAAGTTTTTCCCATCACCTGTTTCACAGATAAAAAGGAATCTCTTCCTCCTCCAGTGGCTAGTTCCCTCTTTTTAGAACATGCCTTCACTCACAGGGAGTCCCTCCCTGTGTACACAGATGGGTCAAAGTCTGATGCTGGAGTTGGTTTTGGAGTTGTCTTTCCTGACTTTTGCCGTGGTGGTAAGCTTCCTTCTGTCATGTCGATTTTCACTGATGAGCTCTCGGCCATTTTATATGCCATCCAAGTGATTTTTACTCTCCCTCAGCTTTTCTTTTACTATTTTTAGTTATTCCTGTAGTGCCTTGCAGGCTTTGTGCAATTTTAACTCTTCCCATCCCCTGGTGTTGGCCATCCTTGAGTGGCTTGTCCTACTGGGTCGTTGTCACTTTCTGTTGTGTCCTGGCTCATGTGGGTGTCGATGGGAATAAATGGGCTGACACCCTCGCTAAGTCTGCGGTCTCCAATTCTCGGCCTCCTGCCGGACGTCATCCTGTCCCTGCAGTGGACCTTCGACCCTATATATATGCTGCCGTTCGTTCCTGCTAGCAGGACAGATAGGACGCCATTGGGGCTAATTATTTCAAGCCAACCCAACTCCTGACCTGCTCCATCATTACCAGATGTCTAGGGACGCTTTAGTTGCCCTGCAATAGTATGCTCACACTGAGTCATTGCAAGTATTCATGGACAGTATCAACCAGCAAACAAGTGTGGCTTCTATGTGGCACTTAATTCGTCGGGTTGTTAAAAAGACACCGGCCACTGCTCGTCATCACACTTCCGCCGACTATGCCAAACAACATGTCGATGCCTGGTCAGAACAATCTACCTCAGCCAGTCTACCCATCCACATACAAGATGTACTCGCTTCCCTTGCTACTATACATCAGCTACGTCTAATGTCTGCTCTGCTGCAAGATGCTGATGATGATGCAGAGCAGATAAGTGAGGAGGAGTTGCGCCGTGCTCTCGCTCGAGGTAAAGCTTCTTCCCCTGGTGATGATGGTATTACTTATGCTGTGCTGTGCCAACTTCAACAAGTTCCTGGGAAACCCTTACTTCAACTGTACAATTTTGTCTTCGTGATGGTTGTGTACCACGAGCCTGGACCAGCAGCACAATAATACCCATCCATAAGCCTGGCACTGCAATGTTCAGGCCAATTTCCCTTACTTCCTGTTTTTGTAAGGTTATGGAGAGAATCTTACTTAATCGTCTCATGTACAGACTGCAGGATCATCTTTCTCCATTGCTTTTTGGGTTTCTTCCCCAACGGAGCACACACCACTGCCTAGTCGACCTGTACTCTCGCCTTTCCAGGGACAGTGTTGTGGCCTTCATTGACCTTCGAAGTGACTTCGATGTTGCTAATAGATCAACTGGTTGACTTTGGTATAAAGGGTAATCTACTACGGTGGATTCGGGGCTACCTCAGTAACAGGACCTCCTGTGCGTTTTTCAGTGGTGCACTCAGTCCTTTACGCAATTTTTATCTTGGTACGCCTCAAGGGGGTGTTCTTGTTCTTGGGCAAGAAAGACTTTACAAGGTAGATGAGTGTGTGTAGCTGGCGACTGGCTGTTGTCTGTTGTTGTTGTTTTTGTTGTCTCTTTGGAGTTTGATTTTAATTATATGGTTTTCTATAAATATATGGTTTAGGAGATGTAGCAAGCTCCAGTGGTTTATTCATTTTTTGTGATAATCCGAGTTAGTGTACAGTTTCACAAATATGTTTGGGTTAAGTTAGACTTGGGAGCTAACTTAAAGAGAGAGATTATATGCTAAAGTAATCTGTGAAGGCTTCGGTTATCAGTAGCAAACTGACGCTTCAAGAGCGCAAAAGGGTGCATCCCTTTTAGGTCACATGACCTGTATCGTCATTATATGCTAACGTGTTACTGGTTCTCACAGTGAGCTATACCCTGTTTTCTACACGTTTAAGCTTATGTTAGCAGTTTTAGATCATCATGTGATGTCTGATTCACTCATGTAAGTGAGTATGTAAGTGATTATAAGTAGCCACCTAAATGTAGGTTTAACCGAAACATTCTCAGCCCATTGATATTTAATATTTGATGCATCGGCTGCTCACTTCTCTTCCTGACATTCCTGGTACTACAATTACGGGCTATGCTGATGATATATGTGTTCATTCTACCTCACTAAGGGATCTCAAGCGGTTTCTTGACTCCTTCTCTGTGGCCTCCTCTCACTGTGGTATTATTGTCTCACCAGATAAGAGTAGAATATTCACCTGCCGCCTTCCTCAAGCTCGGCTAGTGTTCACCATTGGTGGAACTGTCATTCCCATGTGTTCCCAGTACCGTTACCTGGGTTCCTGCCAGACCTCAAGACCATGCTATTGTCCAGGACTTGTTGGGGTCTCCAGCGCCGACTTACACCACTTCAATGGCTCTCTAACAACTCCTCAGGTACCTCCATCCCAGTAGCCAGGACCATCTATACTGCTTTTATCCATTCAGTTGTTGATTACCTCTCCCCTGCTCTAATTCAACTTCCCAGGGCTACTCTTGAAACTTTAGAAACATTTCAGAATAGAGCAATGAGGATAATTCTCGGTTGTCCAATATCGACCAGGATAGTGAACATGCAGCATGAGTTGCGTCTTCCCCCATTAGTGGAGAGAATGTATTCTAATGTTACTTGCTTTACAGTCAAGTGCCTCCATATCCCACATCTTTCACCCCATTACTCTCAGTTAGTCAGAACTTCTCTTCGACCAAGCTACCCGGTCCCTCCCATACTGCCTGCTGGATGTACTCTTATAAGGTCTGTTTCCTCTATGCTCCGTAGTCTTAATATAGATATATTGGTTGCAGACGTCTCCCCAGGACCCCCTCCGTGGATGCTACCAACACCTGATGTGAGCTTTACACCTACTTCAAAGTCGGAACTGCCTTCTCTACAGCGGCAGTTGCCTCTGGAACACATAGAAACAGTGACGTCCTCCATCACAGATCCATACTGCCTCTACACTGACAGCTCATAGCAAATGGATGGTACAACAGGTTGTGCCGTTTTCTCACCTGATATGGAGTCACCTCCAGGGGGCTGGGTTGGCCGTCGTCTCTGTAACCACTCCAGCTCAACATTGTGTGAACTGTATGCTATTCTGGATGGTGTTAGTCTTGTTTGTCAACGTGGAGTGAATGCTGCCATTTGTTGTGACTCTAAACCTGCCCTTCAATCCCTCTCTAGTGTTCAGCCTGTTGCTGCTCACCAAGTGTGGGTGTATCACCTGTCTTAGTGATAGCAACTAATTATAGAGAGTCACCAATTGGTACAGATAGTGACTGATAGAGAGTGTGTGTGTCTCTCCTTTACTATTATCCTGTGCAAAATCTTTGAGATAGTGTATATATATATTTGCTGTGTTTAGTCCATTAATTGCTATGGTGGGATGTTATAGTAATATACATTCCTGAGTTCTAGATTTATTAGCCTTGCCTTGTTGGATTTATGGCTATCAACCAGCGACATATAGTCAAAGGTCATTAGGCCAGTAGAATCCATTTTATTCTATCAATTTATATAAGGTCATAAAGTTTTGTCTCCCTCAGAAAACTCAGTAGTTTGTCTAGAATATTCTTATCATCAGATAGAATATTTTCAAAAGTAAAAGCTAGATGTTTAAGTTGAAAATGTCTTTTAATTTTGATTATCTGGTTTACATACTTGTCACAATATAGTAATAGTGACTTATTGACATTAATGTGTCACATTGTGTACACATTGGTGGAAAATCTCGATTTATGTATGGCTCTAAGTGAGTGAGCCTGGTGGCATTGACCCTTAAACGAGCCAACACCACCTCGTCCCTGCGACTACGCCAGGATGACGTAGCCCAGGGTTCAATTAAAAACTTGACTTTATTCCTGATGTTTAATCCGGTCCACTGCCTTTGCCACAGGAGATGAATTTTAGATTTTATGAGAGAGACAAAACACCTGAGATCCGTACGGACTATGCTAAGGTCCAGATCAACAGTCGACCCTGCTAATTTATCAGCTTGTTCATTACCATAGATACCATAATGTGATGGTACCCATATTAACTTGATCAATTTATTGGCACTAAATAGCTTACTAATGATATTACCCTGCATTTCATTGTTAGTTGTATTCAAAGATTTAATAGCTTTAAGTTAACTTAATGAATCAATTTATTAGCTCTGGATCACTAGGTAGTCTAGTTTTTAATGCATATAAAAAGTACATCTTAAATGATATTTATGTTAACAAATCAATATAACAATAGCATGTTCCTTATCAATAATATATAATATTTTATTCTCCATTTAATAGTATGAATGAATGTTGATTAGCCATGGTCGGTAACAGTTGATTGGCATGCAAAAGTGTAGGTGAGGTGCAATAGCTGAGAAAAGGTGAATCTAGGCGAGTATGACCTAATTAACAGAGAGAACGGGTTGCCTGTCTACCTAGCCAGTTGAGCAGTAACAATTATAAACTTGTGTTATTTTTACAATATAATTTAAGTATGCAGACTACAGTACTCCCTCCCTACTGACGAGGAAGGATATAGATTTCTTGCGTGTTGCAGTAGGTCGTTCTGTGGTAGTATGTGTTGATGGGTTGATAGAAGGTGGCGAGGTAGATTCTTTGCACATGATGTAGGCAGGTTTCACTCTGTCGATGGATACAGTATTTGGCTTGTGTAGGATATGAGCATCTGGCAACTGAGCAAGCAAGCGAGCCATACGCCACGAGTCTATCTCAGCTCCCGGGCTCTCGTCACTCTGGGAAGTACTCATCCCATGACTGTAACAACAATAAAGTGTGAATTTGAGCCTGCGTATACCTGGACCTCTATCATGGCGCAGTGAGAGGGAGCTAGTATACAGACCTACTTCTAGAATGGCGAGTGCAAACCGCCCAAGATACGCCACGCCCCGGGGAGGCAGGCCAAGGACACCACGACGTCCTGGCGGCCCTACACTCAACGTGACGGGTCCTGAGTTAACCGGCTTGTTATCCAACATGGCATCGCTGGCCACGCAACGTACATCCGCCGGGGGTAGGCTTCCTGCTGGAACCACCCCCAACAAGTGCGAGATGGAGATGACGGCGGCAGGATTTAGGACGTGGCGACGCTCAATAGAGACATGGCTGCGGCTGGCTGGCTGGTCGAATGAGGAGGCAGTGCTCCATATCCGACTACTCTGTGCCCCAGACTTGCAGTGTGCTGTGGATGCAAGGTTTGACAGGAACCAGTGGGAGACTATGCAACCCAGGGAGGCGCTGGATGCTATTAGTAAGCTAGTGTTACAAACATCAAACCAGGCCGTGAGATGGTCCGACTTCTTCAACGCACGTCAAACACTGGGTGAGTCAGTGAATGTGTACATAAACAGGTGTGCTCAGGAGGCGGTGGACTGTGGGTTCCAGTGCCCCGGGTACAGAGAAAATCTGTCTGAGTACATGCTCATACGCAAAGTTATGGTGGGCCTACATGATTCTGCCCTCAAACAAGAAGTGTTCCGTCGGTGTGATACTTTTACGGATATTGACAGTCTCAGAAATTTTTGTTCATCATTTGAAGCGGCCCAGCGCGACGCCAACAGGTTTGAACGAGAGAGAATGGTGGCGGGGTCTGACGTCATCTACGATGACGCCATAGAGGAGGAGCCACTGGTGGCTGCCTCACGTTACCAACCACCCGCCGCCAGCAGAAACATTAACCGCAGTAGCGCTACGGAAAAATTACATAATAAAGTGTCTAAGCAGTGTTATTATTGTGGCCAGTGGCATGTCTTAGATAAAATGGCATGCCCTGCGTATAACCGTAAGTGGTAAAATAGGGCATCTTAAGAAAGTGTGTAAATCAGTGAAAACAGGGGAGGAAGTAATGATAAGCAGTGTTGAGATTGGTGCGGCATCCCTGTTGCCCGAACCGACTGTGAGTGTGATGGTCACTGCAAAAGTAAGTAGTGCAGTGCAAAAAGTAGATGCCATTGCTGATACAGGAGCTCAGGTGTGCGTTGCTGGCCCCAATCTGTTGTCTGTGTTGGATCTAAAGCCTGCGCAATTATTGCGTCGGGCTGGCATTAGAGATCTAGCGAAATTTCCCCTTACCAGCTTGGGGGCTGCAGTGTGTCGTATCAGTGTAGGAGAATGCTCAACAGTGCAGGAAGTGTATTTCATTAAATCAGTTGAGCGCATGTATTTGTCGCTCACTGCATGCAACGAGCTTGGAATTGTTCACCCAGATTTCCCTAAACCAGTGCCAATGGTTGCTGGTGTGGCAATTGAAGGGAATAGGGGGAGTGACATTCCTGAGAGGCCAATCTCTATGCCTTTTAAACCACTCGAGGAAAACGTACCACGACTCGAGGAGTGGCTACTAGGGCAGTTCTCAACCACCACATTCAATATCGAAAGCTACCCACATCCTCATCGTATTCATCTCAAGGAGGGAGCGCGGCCCCACACCTGCTTTACTCCAGCGTCCGTCCCGAAACACTGGGGGACTGAGGTTAAGAAGCAACTTGATGAGGATGTTAAGAGAAGAGTACTCCGTCAAGTACCTGCAGGAGAGGCCAATGAGTGGTGTGCAAGGATGGTAGTAGTAGCGAAAAAGTCGGGAAAACCAAGGAGAACCGTAGATTTCCAGAAACTGAACTCATGCTGCCTCAGGGAAACTCATCACACTCCGGCACCATTTGATATGGTTTCGGATGTACCCCCACACTCATTTAAGACGGTAGCTGATGCTCACTGGGGATTCCACCAAGTAGAGTTAGACGAGGACAGCAGACACCTGACAACATTCATAACTCCATGGGGACGCTACCAGTATTGCCAGACACCAATGGGGCACTGTTCTGCAACGGATGCATACACGAAAAGGTTCGATGACGCTGTAACTGACTTCCCACGCAAGCACAAATGTGTTGACGACACCCTCCTATACGACTCTAGTGTCGAGGGTGCATTTTGGCACACTTATGAGTTTCTCGAATTATGTGCGAAGAAGGGGATAACTCTCAAACCGGAGAAATTCAGTTTCTGCAAACGAGAGGTGGAATTCGTGGGCTTCCACCTCGGATGGGAGGAGTACAGACCAACAGAGGATAGGCTGGCAGCTATAAGAAACTTCACCGTGCCATCACAGCCCACAATCACAGACATAAGGTCATGGTTCGGTTTTGTTAACCAGTTGGCACCATTCCTGGCAGCAGCACCAGTAATGACACCCTTCAGAGACCTCCTGAAGAAGCCTACAGGAAGTAAGGTTTATTGGGATGAACAACTACGGCAGAAGCTAACACAAGCAAAGGAAACTATCTGTCAGCTGGCCAAGGATGGACTAGTGTACTATGATAGAACAAGGCCTACGGCGGCAATCACCGACTGGAGTAAGGAGGGAATAGGATTTGTCGTTCTCCAACAATACTGCCTCTGCACATCCGCCGATTCCCCGTTCTGTTGTAGGGGAGGGTGGCGCCTAGCCCTCTGTGGCAGCCGTCACCTCACCACGGCTGAGGCAGGATATGCACCAATAGAGGGAGAGGCCCTTGCAGTGGCGTGGTGTCTTAGAAAAGCACGCCTCTTCCTGCTGGGGTGTCCTAACCTGGTACAGGTAACTGACCATCGCCCTCTGGTGGGGTTACTGAGTAATAAGGCTCTCACAGACATCGTAAATCCACGCCTGTTCCGTCTCAAGGAGCAAACCCTGCAATACCAGTTCACCATGCTCTACTTACCAGGCAAAAGGAATTGTGCAGCGGACTTTCTGTCAAGATACCCCTCCATGAGAACGCCACCTGACGCTACAGACGAGGAACAAGGAGAAGACTTAGCAGCAGCTATGGCAGCAGCAGTGGTGGCAAATCTGGACCTCAGTGACAGCCTAACCCTTGACGAGGACATGGTGCTTCAAGCGTCACAGGACGACCCTGTATATCAGCTTTTGATAGCAAGAGTGCTGGCTGGGGACTGGCATCCCCAGAAGGCACAAGAAATTGCATGCCTCAGGCAGTACTACAGTGTCAGAGAAAGGCTAGGGGTGTCAAGAGGTTTGGTGACTTACACATATGACCAGAATCACCCACGCCTAGTGGTCCCTGAGAGTCTGTGCCAACAAGTGGCAGCGAATCTGCATGCTGGCCATCAGGGGGTAGATTCAATGTTAAGGAGGGCACGGCAGGCGGTATACTGGCCGGGTATCGAGGGGGATTTACGTCACCATTGGTCGTCATGCCAGACGTGCAACACACACTTGCCATCCCAGCCACCAGAGCCGCTGCTGCTCACGCCACCCCCGCAATACCCCTTTCAGCAGACAGTAGTGGACATATGTCAACTGGAGGGACACAATTATTTAGTATATGCGGACCGGCTGACTGGTTGGCTGGAGATATCACACTTGGACAACCACGCTACCTCAAACGCAATCCAGGACAAACTACGTCGACACTTCTCACGGTGGGGTGCCCCAGAGGAATTGTCGATGGATGGAGGAACCAACTTGGTGAGTGAGGAAATGAAAGTGTTCCTTAGAAAATGGGGAGTGAAGACACGAGTGTCATCCGCATATTACCCACAGTCAAACAGTAGAGCAGAAGCGGCCATCAAATCGGCAAAGAGAGTGCTGCGTGGTAATATTGGTGCAGACGGTAACCTTGACACCGACAAAGCGACACTGGCCTTCATATATATATATTTTTTATGATATATATATATATATATATATATATATATATATATATATATATATATATATATATATATATATATATATATATATATATATATATATATATATATATATATATATATATATATATTATTATTGTTTTTTGTAAATTTTTATCTTGTGCCCTAATAAACTAGTTTATAATTAGTTGAGTGTTCCGTCACCGATATAACCAAATAGACTGTGTTCCTATCTAGATATAGACTCAATTTTAAGACACTGGTCGAACCCCCGTTAAAGTAATTCTGGGTTGCTTGCACACGTGCCTAGTGGTTAAGGCTACGTTACCCATCCAGTGTGTGATAGCTTGGTTCCTCTGATCAACTGTGGTTTGGTGGTGGCAGCCTATACTGAAGAGGAACTGGACTTGCCTTTGTATAATTTTTATTTTATGGTATTCGCAAGGCAATTTCAGTTACTCAGGGTTTTTTTCCAGACCGGGTTGATCCAGCGAAAGGATAGAGTATCATACACTGGTGTGTCATTTTTTTTATTGTAAAAGGCCGTGGGTTTTGTTTCCTCCTCAATTAAAGCAGGCTGGGGTGTGAAAAGGGGGGGAGAGCAGCATCAGGTGAGCCCAAAGTCAGGTGATATTTTAACCTGAGAGGCTGAGACTGAGGCGCGGCTTCCACTAGCCCGTCACCGTCATCACCGTCACCGTTAGTGACGTCACGAACGGAGGCTGAAATGGAAATCAAGGGCCCGGGAGCTCCGGACCATCACGATGACGGCCACCAGCAAAAGATGAATAATTTCATCTTTTGACGGAGTGACGGCGGCGGTGTTGACCACCATCGATGGTGTTGGATATCTTGGTTATTATGAAAATATGAATATTAAGCAATTGTATACGGAAAAATATATGAGATCACATTAGTCATATAAATATTTAAATTTATTTACATAAAGTGTGTACATTCATGGATCGTGACCACCTTTTTATAGATGTATCTGGAAATGTGACAACACCGCACATTCCTGCGCATCTCAGCTGCGCAGCTCATGTAAACAAAAACACCGTGTAGGCCTACTGGTACACACTACACAGACAGTCCTCCTCATCACTTTACTGGTGAATATATTCCTCACAGCTTCTCTTTTATAAGATTCCAACTAAACGATATTGCCGATAGAGTCCAGCAGGCCCACGTAGTCGGTAATTGCATTTATTAACGACGTAAAGAGGGAACTAAATTTGATTTCCTAAACAGATCAATAAAAGATGAAAATAAATTAAACTAGAAAATGTGTTTTTGTTTTGTATCCCGAAGCTGCATTTAACTATGATTTTAAATTAATTTAAGAGCAGCAACTATAAACTCGTCGTCCATGTCCATCTTGTTCTCGTACGGGTAGGCAACAACAACAACAACACCGTCGCCGTTGACGGGGCTCATCTCCTCCAAAGCAAACGGTCGTCGTGTTCGTGACGTCACTAACGGTGACGGTAATGACGGTGACGGGCTAGTGGAAGCCGCGCCTGAGTCATTGAGGCAGAGCGTCCAATGAGACCTGGGTATGTGGGCTCAGCTGACGGTATGCGCACTGGGTCTACAGCTGGCTGACAGACCTTACTTATTAGACCTTGGGCCACACAAACCTTGAGGTTAGAAGCTGTTGAGAAGTGTGTATAGCTGGGTGAGAAAGGTTGTGGAGTTGGGAGGAAATGAAGAATCAATGAGTATTAGGAACATAAGGGTGGATTGAACCTGTGGAAGAGTCAGCATAGAGGGATACATTGGTGCCGGGGTAGTTAACCTTTTTCATTTGCAAAGCAGGGTTTGATAGAAGTTGAGTCTACTCAGGATCATTAGTTTGGTCGGCAGCGATGGCGGTATAGTGGATGAGGGTTGCTGAGTTGAGTGAACGAGAAAGGGCATTTGCAGGCACGTTATTTTCACCTTGAATGTAGCGAATCAATCAATCAATCAACAATTTAAAGACCGATCTTTCCACACATAGTGCAGTTTCAGTCTCAAGTCCTAATGGCGGCGTTCCAGGCAGCCCTGTCAAGGGCTACCTCACTTGTCAGGTTTTTGGATTCAAGATCAGCTCGTAGAGTCTGATCCCACGTCTTTCTAGGTCTACCCCTTGGCGCAGCTCCCTCCACATCTACAGACCTGCTTCTTTTCACCCAGTTTTGTTCATCCATTCTCTCCACATGCCCAAACCAGCTAAGCCTACTCATTCGCATCTCATCACTGATACTCCTGATACCTAACCGTCTCCTTAACTCAACACTAGGTGTCCTATCTTGCAGCCTCGCACCACACATCCACCTCACCATTCTCATCTCGTTACGCTCCATTTTATTGATGTCAACCACTTTGTCTGGCCACGTTTCTGAACCATAGATCATTGCCCTTCTGACACAAGACGCATATACCTTTCCCTTCAAGGGGAGTGGAAGTCTTCTCATGGTAAGAATTGGGAGTAGTTCTCTGAACTTCCCCCAACCACATCTAACTCTGGCTATAGTAGCAGCCTCAGCCCCACCACCGGCAGAGATGGTATCTCCCAGGTAGCAGAACTTATCCACCAGCTCCAGGGACTCGTTACCAAGGTTCATTCTCTCAGGCTGCTCGTTAAACACAAGCTCACCTTTACATACAATGCACACAAACTTTTCGATATCGGCCCTCTTTCTCAGCAGGGGTCCATTTATTCTAGTGCAACGCTTCTTTCCGTGATGTACCCAACTCTTGCAAGCACTACACTGAATTGAGTTCGCCCCCACCCCTTTTCTGCACACCGCACAAGGGTATGCGCCACTTTTTTCAACAGTTCCATTCCCCAATCTACTGTGTAGTACCTTTGTCTTATTGATGTTGACTCTTAGACCCTTGCTTGCCATGCCTTCCCTCCATCTCCCAAATATTAGTGGTAAATTGTGAAATGTATGATGTGTGACGAACTTGTTTAGGTGTGTAAGAGTTCTTGTTATTGTTGAATTGGTGGTGAGAGGTTTGTGATCAGTCAAGACATGAAATGGCCTACCTTCAAGGAAGTAACGGAAGTGTTTGATGGCTTTGTAGATGGCGAGAAGTTTTCTATTGAAAGCGCTGTATCTTGATTTCGCAGGAGATAGTTTCTTGGAAAAGAATGCGAGTGGCTTCCAGTCATCACCATGGAGTTGCTGTAGGACGGCACCCATACCTGTGTCAGATGCGTCGGTGCAGATGGCGTCTGGATTAGGGAAGCAGAGGGAAGTGGCTTCTCCAATAGCGTTGGTAGCAGTGGTGTTGGCTTGATCAGTAGTGTCTGACCATTCTAGCATGATTGACTGACCTCTCTTGCTGGGTTTCAGCATGATGTAGAGTGGCTGAAGCAGTGCTGCACAGTGTGGGATGAATATGTTGTCGTAGTTGAGCATCCCCAGGAAGCGCTTCAGTTTGTGTTAAGTTGTGGGTCTTGGGAACGGCTGGATAGCTTCCTGTCTTGAAGGTGTGGGAGTGATAGCAGAGGAGGAAACAGTGTGTCCAAGGAATTAGGTAGTGCTAACACCGAAAGAGGACTTGGCAGCGTTGAGTTGTATGCCGTAAGTTTGGAATCTCTCAAATACCTGTGTAAGATGTTGCTGGTGGGTTTCTTCAACGGGGCTGACGACGAGGACGTCGTCGACATAGGCGAAGCAGAAGGGTAGTCCGTGTAGTACTTCATCAATGAATCGCTGGAAGGCCTGTGCAGAATTCTTAAAACCAAAGAGCATCCTGACATATTCAAATAAACCAAACGGGGTTATATGGCTGTTTTAGGAATATCATCAGGGTTAACAGGCATTTTATGAAAGGCCTTGACTAGGTCGAGATTGGAGAAGATAGTGGTACCAGTAAGTTGAGAAGAAAAATCTTGGATGTTAGGGTATCTGTCAATAACTGTCTTACTGTTTAATGCTCTGTAGTCGCCGCAGGGTCTGATGTCGCCGTTCTTCTTGTTGATGATGTGGAGTGGAGAAGCCCAGTTGCTTGAACTTGGTCTGATAATACCTTGATCGAGGAGTGACTCGAATTCAGCTTTGGCGAGTTTGTATCGTTCAGGAGCGAGTCTTCAGGCCTTGGCGTAGGTTGGGGCCCCAGTGGTCTCCATGTAGTGAAGGGCGTGATGCTTGGCTGGCGTGACTGCAGAGTATATTTTTACAATATAATTTATTTATACACACTACAAGCCCACACACTCTTCTGTTATTCAGCAGCTTTTATCGTGTTTGGCCTTACTACGTCATCGTAATTTGACTGTCAAATTCTTATGGGTACCATCCCATGTAGGTTTATGTCACAATGGTACAGTTGACAGACTTGCAAAGGAAGCCTGCCATCAGCCTCCTCGTGGAGTTGGTCGTCCTCTCTCCCTGACATGTTACCTCTCTAGTCTAGAGTCCGCTCCGTCGCTCTCCTTCCTTTATGGCGACGCATTACGAGTCTGTCTGCCGCCACAAATACTCGTATACTGTCGTCGAGGCCTCATGGTTCGGAGGCACAATGTAGTCTCTGCTCGTTTGAGACTCGGCTTAGTTGGCTATCGGCCACCATGGAGCACCATAGAGCACTATTGCTTGGCCTGTCCCACTGTCCGACACTTGCTGCCCCGGAGTCTGCCACTTGATGTGGTTTGTCGACAACTCGACACCTGCTGCTAAATTCTGTTATGTTATCATGATGTGCGTATGTGTGTGTGTGTGTGTGGTTGTAGTAATTTGATTCTCATGAGTTTTTGCCTACTTGTATGTATGGTTGCATGCCTGTTGATTGATGCTACGGCGCAATTAATAAAAAATAAAAGAGTTTTTATCATTACAAGAAACGCGAAGCATTGGGATCGATTCAAAGCCTACGGATCTGTTTGAATCCCGTGATCGATAAGGGTTCATTTCTTCATATGTTATATTTACTTCTCTCGTCTACCCGAGAGAGAACAGGGGATGATATGTGTGAGTGTGTGTGGGGGTTGGTTGGTTTGGGGGTTGATTTTCAAGTGTTCGATCGTTCGCCCACGGTAATGGATTTGGCTTTCATGTCTGTAATTATCTTTTAATTTTGGTAAAAATACATATGGAAATATGTTTAATATCTTGTCAGGGCTTCACCCTGTAAATTTGTCACTATAACTTTGAATAACCCTGTATTGTACCGTGCCAAACATTTTGATTATACATAATCTATACCATGCCATACCGTAATACCAACTGCGTGTATGAAAAAGTGAGAAAAAATCGCAAAACAAACTTCATTAACATTTGTTGGATATTCTGCATATAGACTACTGGGTAAATAAGAAAAACTGAAAAAACAATAAGACTTGATGCCTAGAATATTTGGATATTATATGAAAATGTAGTTTTTTTGTATGATTAATAGTTTGTAGAGATAGAGAGAGAAGACAGAGAGAGAGAGGGGGGGGGTATCATTCCAGCATATGCAATTACTGTATACATATATTTATATAGTGATACTGGTAGCATACATCACATGGCATACATAATTACGTCCAAGTTCTTGTCAGTGAGGGTAGGTTACATGAATTTACATTAATCACAAAATTTCTTCATCCAACCAATTTCAGTCGAAAGGACAATTATCTAATTTAGGGGTAATTTGTTTATCCGAGTGCAGATACTCAAACTGACAGTAATTGATACGGGTACGTTCAAAGTTTTAGACATTTTGTTTTATTATCGAAAAGTTGCGTTCTTCTTTGTTTGGATAGTTCTGTGCTCACGTCCCTCACTTGACGAATTCAGCTCATTTCAAATTACATTCACTGTCACTCATTGGAAAAGTCAGTTCCATTTTACTCTATTATTTTCGAATAAAGTATACACGTCGTCAATTGATATTTCGGCTTGAAGGTTGCATCGGCAATGTTTTCTTTGTTCTTGTTCCCGATCCCTAAGGGTGTATAATTATTATACAGTATATATATATATATATATATACGCAACGGCAATGAAATAGTCATCTAGATCATTAATAACTATGCACAAACATTAAATAATTTTCACTACCTCGAAAGGGACAAGCAGCATGAATAAAAGCCACACCTTCCAAAAATCATATTTTAATATTTTAATATATTAACCAACTTAAGTTAAAATATAAAATAATTAAAATATCAGGCGATTGACGTTCTCACATCACCTCAAGTATCACCTTCCTCGTGACAGCTGATAAGGCTGATCACCCTATGTTTGATACTTACGAATATAACGCGTGGATATAAATTATTGGACAGTAGAGATGAACTCAGTCATAGCGAAAATTACACTACTTTCATGTTTACTTCATTCATATATTTATGTGTATATTAATTAAGGACCCTGTGATCGTGTATACTCGTACATGATTACTGGGTCCTAAAGAGTTCTTTAAATATTGCCACGAAACTCCACCGATCTGGAAGGACCGTGTTTCAGCAATTGTGCTTAATAATGAATTAACATGATTTTGAAACATAACTCATATCCATTTCATAATGCATTGTCAAAGTGCAAAGCTAAAGAACGATTTATACTTTCATATGAGATTAAACCAGCCTGAGTCAGACATTTTAAGACATACTATTTGAAATAACAACCAACTGAAACCGTGAGTAGAAGATCCCTGAAAACACACTGATGCCAAGCAAAATGCGTAACTTACCACAACAAGGTGGTGGAGGGGATGGTCTCAAGTCATCTGGTCGCAATTGTACATACATCATATGTATATCCAGTCCCTGACAAAACCGACGCCCCTCACCTTGAAGTACGCTGAACCAGAGGCACATGCTTCTGTTTTCATACTATGATCATTTTCATATAATTACTTTAAAACCAACTCTGCCTCCCGTCACCCACTGCCTTCCTCCTTCCCCTACACTGAAGCAGTGGCTGCGGGTTTCATATGGGTCAATGAGAGGGGCATCGGTTTTGTCGGGGACTGCACAACCAATTAAGATAAAAAAAGTTCTGTATAAAGTATATTTTAGTTGTGGTGGCATCACAGTTTTAGATAAAGTAGATTTTGTATAGTAAATTTTATTGAATATATGTGTACATTCTTGTGGCTGCAATTAAGATGATCACTTGGATTAAGTATAAACTACGTATTTTACTAAACAAAGTCTATCTATGTATATATTTATAAACAACCATCTTTACCATCCAATTTCCTGTCTTTATAATTCATGTTCATTATGATACGAAGCACCTTTACCATAATGTATCTTGTCATAATTATATAGTATAATTTACATTATACTGTCATAAATTTGCCCGGGGTGACTATATTCTCTGTGGATACTAACCATCCCTCACAGGGCTAAAATATAGATTGTTGTAGAAGCTGGTCACTTTCTGGTGAGGTGTACTGCAACTGGAGGTTCTCTTGTTTCCACTGTTGTGTGGACGGCCAGCACATTATCCCATTGCATGGAGCAGCCTAAACTCCCTCCCTATTATGGTCCCTTCTGGACTGGTTTCATGGATTGATTGATTGATTGATTAAAAGATGCCACTAGTCATCTGGCGGATTAACAGCTAGGGTCATATGCCGCCCAACATAATATTAAATTCTAAAGAAATAAAAAACTGGTCATCTACATCATTAATAAAATATGTAGACACATATAGTAGGCTTCATTACCCCGAAAGGAATAGACAGCATGATTAAATGGACATATCAATTATCAACATTATTACGAAAATAGCATGATTAACTTATGTAAAACATATAAAAGAATCAAAATTAAAAACATTGAACTATCTAAGAAGCCATAATTATAATATGATTTACAATTTGTGGCCTAGGAGGCCAGCTTCCTCCACATAGGAAAGGGTGTTTCCTCCCACACTACAAACCTCCTCCCCAAGCATATGTGAGAGACTCGAAGAACCGTCCCCCTTCCGGTACTCGGAGAGGTTCCTATGGCGAAGGTCCCCAAGGCTTGGGCACTTAACAAGAAGATGCCACACTATCAAAGAAACCAGACAATCATTACAGTAGGGAGGGGGAGCCCTCTCCATTAAAAATGTGAGTGACTAATTCTTAGACAGGCAAAAACTGCCTCACACTGGCGTGACAGGCCGCTGTTGCTCCACAAACCCAGGCACTAATGGGTTACACTTTGACCCACCATTGTACACAAGGAGGGACTCCCTGTGAGAAGAGACATGTTCTAAAAAAAGGGAGCGTGCCACTGGAAGAAGAGATTCTTTTTTGTCTGAAAAGCCAGTGCAAGTGAAAACTTTTGGGACATGACAAATTTTGAAGTCATCAATGCCCATCTCCTCCATAACCTTCCTGACTCGGAAGCCAAAGGGACATGGTGTGCGAGGATGTGAAAGGTAGTACTGAGACATGATATCAGATGACACTGCCAAGCAGGGAAGGGATTCGATAAGTCGATGTAAGCGATGGCAACAACGAACCATCAAGAACAAATAAGGTAGATCAAGAGGTGGCTCATCAGAGTCCACCAGGAGACTAGAGATTGGGAACGACATAAAGGCTCTGGTCGCCAGATATAAGCCAGCATGATGAACAGAGTTTAAGACTCTGAGAAGGGAATCCGTGGCCTAATAAAAATAGGTGGAGGAGGGTGGCCCGATCAACCTCCCAGGACGTATGGCCCCAAGCTCTCAACAGGTTGAGAGCCTGGAAGTATGAGACTTTAAGTGAACGTTAATGGGGAACCCTAGTTAAACGTCTCCCCCCTAACGGGAACCACCTTGACGTGGTGGGGGTGCTTGTGTGTCTCTGAGACCTGGCGAGCTAGACTAGAGGGGGCCGGTAGATGTTGGGGAAGAGGGTCTCAGCACCGTCGTGGACAAACTTTCGAGCCATTGGGGCTGCTTTTTAAAACGAGTGGCCCCGTGGGGGAAGAGGTACCCCGTCCACGGTGACCAGCGCTCGGTCCCCTCATCTGCCCGGTAGGTAGTATCTCTTGGCTCCTGGGGCCAAAAGCATTATATTAATAATATATGGATAAAGAAATAACTAAAAATCTTCCTCGAGCGGTGGTCGACCAGGCCCTCGAGACGTCACTCTCTGGTCGTAATGATATGGAGAAGTCTGCAAAAATGAGTAGGCCTAGCATGTCGGGAGTTGTGGCAACGATTCATGTTAACAGTAACGACACATTAATGCTAACAAACGTACTTCCATCCCTGTGTATTGGAGTGGTTCAACGTATCCGAATCACTTATGTCAGTGACTGTAAGTCTAATCGTTGCTACATTACTTTTAATACAAATGCCAATACAAATGCTGCCAAAGCAACATTTGAGGCAAAAGATTCTCTGACTGTGTGGGATACTCTCTGTAAACTCCAGATGATGCGGTCCATCAATATAGTTGACAGTGACAATGACTACTGCCCTAACATCTTTGATGACTCTATAGAGAATGTCCCAAAGGAACATCGGGTTCCTACACCCTCATGGTTTGTGGCTTACTACAGGGAGGGACGTGGTAACCTTATCCATTCTTCCCGTTATTTGGAGAAAGAAATTGGAGTACTACCAATGGGCCACATAAAGAAATATGGTAAGGGCGTTTTAATCAAAGCCAAAGATCTTACTCAGGCCATGATGCTCCTCAATCTCCCCTGTCCTACTGATAGCATGTTTGAATTTATCAAACCACACCGAACATTTAATTATAGCAAGGGGAGTATATATAATGAAGACCTGTATGAATTCTCAGAAGAGGACATTCTTGCTATGTGTCCAGACAATGTCCAACGAGTAACAGAGATGAAAGGCAGTAAAAATATGATCATCCTCACTTTCTATGGTTCGCATATCCCAGATCGCATTAACATTAACCCCATCTCTTTTGAGGTGAAGCCTTTTGTTGAGCGTCCCTTACAGTGTTTCTGTTGTTATGAGTTTGGTCATGGGAGGAGGAACTGCAACAACCGTTCCCGGTGTGGTAATTGTTCTGCTCTTGACTCACATCTTACTTCTGAGTGTCTGTCAGTGAGTTACTGCATTTACTGCAGAGATGCTCACCCCTTGCGGTCTCGCCAATGTAAGATGTACCTCCTTGAGCAGGATATTCTCCACTTGGCTAATACCCAATTCATCAGTATTGGTAGTGCCAGACGGCAACTCAACTTCAGGCGACAGAAGGATGATGGTGTTAAGACATATGCCTCCTCCCTTCGCCCTAAATCAGTTGCAGCACCCTCTCAACCCTCTCAAGAGGCAGCAACTCAATTTATGCTCCAGTGAGAGCGTTTCTAAGGTTACACTACATAATACCTTCTCTGTTTTGGAAAGTTTATCAGACACTCATTCTGGTGACCCTTCAACTGATGACAATTCTGTAACTTTAACTAAAGGTGTCCATGTGGTAGAGGTTCACGCTGCCACACGCTCTCCAAAAAGGAAACTTA
The DNA here is from genome assembly GCA_034508575.1 of Petrolisthes manimaculis. Lineage (NCBI taxonomy): Eukaryota > Metazoa > Arthropoda > Malacostraca > Decapoda > Porcellanidae > Petrolisthes > Petrolisthes manimaculis. The sequence goes on from JAWZYT010000264.1 coordinate 1,311,137, forward strand.
AGTCACCTAAACGGTCACAGAGACGTCTTCATGGTTCCTCTGAGGCACTTGACTCAATAGATGTTCCTCCTTATAAGGCAACCATCTCTGAGGACTCATCCATAGTTTCCTCTCAATGTCACCAGAAGCGTTCTCGTGGCTCTGATGAATCTCTTGATGCAACAGAAGTTCCTCCTCACAAGTTTCCTTCAGGACCATCAGAGGTGCGTGAAGTTAATGTGGATGCCACTGATGTCGCGACTTGAAAGGATTCAGTTTCTTCTCCGCTTGAACAGCGGAGTGATTCTACCACCTGTATTATGGATGTTGATGTGTCTGCCTGTGTCAGTTATACCACTGCTGCACAGGACAATACTAATGTAATTGTTTCTAAGAATATCCCTGCTCATATACCTTCATCTTCTTCCAACATATCAGATGCTTCAGGGACTCGTCTACGGGTCCCAATTACTGCCCCATGTACTATCTATCGGGTTCGCTCCTCTAGTGGCCCAGGATTCGACGTTTGAGTAAACCCTCAGGTTGAAGTGGTAGTGGGAAATACCTCCATGAGGCTTCCCCAAAACCAGGACCAATGTAACACTGTTCAAGGTCCTTCAGTGGAATTGCCTTGGCTTGCGTGCTTCTTGGGAAGAACTGCACATTCTTCTCTCTAGTTTCTCTCCTGCATGTGTTTCTCTTCAAGAGACAATGCTTGGGGACTACATTCCTGCCAGTCCTCCAGCATATTCTGCTTTTTATTCCAATTCATTTGAAGGGCAGGGTCACCATGGTGGCTCTGCCATCCTAGTTCGTCGAGATAGTCCATGCACGAGCCTGGAGCTTGACACACCGCTCCAGGCTGTTGCTGTTGAGGTTTATATGGACCGTCCCTACACTGTGTGCAGTCTATACCTTCCTCCCAGTGTTACAGTAGAGAGGGGTAATCTCACCCGTCTTGTACGGGACCTTCCCTCTCCCTTTATTTTATTGGATGATTTTAAAGGTGACAGTTTAAAGGGTGACAGTTCTGTCAACCCCAGGGGTGATTTATTGGCTTCTTTCATTGAGGATGAGGGATTAGGGGTTTTAAATACGGGAGATGTGACACATATTAATAGCCCAACTGGGACTTTTACCGCCATTGACATTTCCCTTTGCTCACCCAGTCCTCTGTTAAATTTTACTTTTTTTTTTTTTTCTTCTTTTTTTCTTTTTTTTCCTATACCTCAACCTCGGGGCTGTAGGCTTTAATTAATTAAGTAGCCCGTGACTCTTGCGAGGCCCCGAGATTATTGGGTGTCCCACCAGATGAGACAGTGGAGCTTCATGGTGATGTTGGTACCGTAGCCTCTCTTATTTATACACGTCACTATCAGGGGAGAGCAGCTACACCGTCACTCACAGCATCTTGGAATATGGTCGGGCATCTTCTATGTTGTGAGTTGGAGAGTGTTGCCTGATTTATATGGTAGTGACCATTTCCCTATACATTTAGAAGGTAACAAGTACGAACCACAGTTGCGGTTATTAGAGAAGGCTGACTGGCTGAATTTTAGAGAGCTAACTTCTTCGGTTTCTTCTGTAGCCGATTTTGGTGGCTCTGACGAGGCTGTAACATATTTCACTGATATACTCCACTCTGCTGCATTCAACTCTATCCTTAATTTCTTAAAACTTGGAAGGCCTATGTGTCTTCAATTAATACTAAAACTCCACTCACCCAAGTGTTCAAGAGAGTCCCTGAGATGGCGATGAAATTTTCTCCTAGTTGTTCACCTGTTCTTAAGGTCAATGGAATTAAGGTGCCCTCAGTCTTAGATGACCAATTTAGCTCAAATTAGACATATTTCAATATATTCGCAAAAATATAATAGCTTACCATACACAAGCCATATTTTCAATACTATGGATAGCATAGAAAACGTAAAGAAATCGGTGGCTAACTAGTGTAGACCACCCACTCCCTATAATTACACAAATTTTGTGTTTTCATAGGTGTAATTTTCCAATATCATAGCTAATAGCACGAAGGGTTTTTACGTCCTTTCAATTAATCTTTCCACACGTGATATACGTATATATGAGCACATTACGTACGAGGTATTTCGATCAAAATTATTATTTTTATTTTTGTGAATTTTTTACATCTCCGCAATTATCTTCAACAATTTAGGCAAGGAATTTTCCCATTTATAGCAGTGATAGAGGAAATTTCGCTCTATATCAGCTAGTAGGAAAAATAAAATAAAAAAAAAATTATTTGTTGCTCGATTGTAATGAAATATGGTCAGTTCAAATTCAAGTTCAAGTTTAAGGTCCCGCAGAGGGCTGCTCGTTGGCAGCATAATATGTATGTGGGGGTTGTGCGGGGGATTTAGGGATCCAAGGTAGGATTTGGAAGGGGGTTAGGATGCGGGTGGATTGGGTCAGGGACTGTGGGTTGAGGATTAGAATTGGGGAGGTAATGATTGGTGATCCTATTTCTAAAAGTGTCAAGAGTGGGGCTATTAACTATATGAGATGGGAGATGATTCCACTCTTGGATGCTGCGGGGAAAGAATGAATGCCTAAATATATCAGTGCTTGTCCGGTATGTATGGTATTTTAAGTTGTGGCTGCCTCTAGTGGACCGTATACTTGTAGAGTGTAGGTATGTGTCTTTGTCTATGTCAACTAACTTGTTTGTGATTTTGTATATCATCTGTTGTCTGTGTATCCATCTTCTTGTTGCCAATGGGTCTAGTTTTGTGTCTTGTTTAAGCAAAGTGACTGATGTAGTGTGTCTGTAATCATGTCTGGCACATCTTGCAGTTTTGTTTTGTATGGACTTTAATTTATTAATATTATTATAAGTGTGTGGGTCCCAGACGGTGTCGCAATATTCTAAGTGTTGCCGAACGAATGTATTATGAGCAATAATTTTGATGTCTGTGTTACACCTGCTGAGGTTCCTGCGCAAGAACCCCAGGACCCTACTGGCTTTGGCCATGATGTGTGTGTTCCACCTCATGTCCGCTGAGATGTGGACGCCCAAGTATTTGTGGGAAGGGACTGTGTTGAGGTTAGTGTTGTGTAGTTGGTATGTATGAGGGATAGGATTATGGGCACGGGTAAAACGGATGTGATGGCATTTGTCTGGTCTAAATGTCATCTGCCACTTGACTTCCCAGTCTTCAAGTGCTGTTAGGTCGTCCTGTAGTCGAAGGCAGTCATTCCTATCTTTAATTGGTCTGTAAACTAAGCTATCGTCTGCAAAGAGTCTAGTGGTAGAGGAAAGTGAAAGTGGGAGGTCATTAATGTATGAAAGGAAGAGAAGGGGGCCCAGGACCGTGCCCTGGGGTACCCCAGAGATCACAGGAACAGGTGGAGACTGACTACCGTCAAGAACTACGCGTTGCTTTCTGGTAGTCAAGAACGTTCTTATCCAGTAAAGAAGTTGTCCCTGTATGCCATAGAATTTTAACTTGTGTCGTAGTCTTTGGTGAGGGACTTTGTCGAAGGCTTTGGCAAAGTCTAATACTATGACGTCAACTTGTCTAGTTTTTGTGTCATTGAGGGACTGCAAGATGTCATGAGTAGTTACCAGTAGCTGCGTCTCACAAGAGCGTTTTGGCCGAAAACCGTGTTGATTGTCAGGCAGTATGTTTTGCCTATCAAAATGGTCCATTAAATTGGTCTATAATTAATGGGAAGGGTTTTGTCTCAAGATTTAAAAATTGGGGTCACATTTGCCAAGAGCCAGTCTTGAGGGAGTTCACCGGTCTGTAAAGTCTGTGAGAATATAACCTGCAGGACAGGGGCAAGAACTTTAGCATTAGTCCTCAATATCCTGCAGGGTATATTGTCTGGTCCAGTCGCTTTGTTTATGTCTACCTCAGATAAAAGTTTCTCATATATTTATACATCATATATTTCTCGTTAATATTATGATTCCACCTTTTGAACATAATATATAGTATAATTATAACTTTGAGGAATTTGTGGTTAAATGAGTTTAGTTCACATATGGTCATCTGTAATATTAGACATTCAAACCATATATACATGTCAATTCTATCACATAGAGTGTTCCCTGATTAACAGGAACGTATCATGGACTAAGAAAGACAAACTTCATGTATTGACTGTACAGCTGTGTGTATGATTCCTTGAGACACATCTTGTGGAGGCAACTTGACCTTGTCTATCCTTACTGGACAGTAGGTAGTTGAATCCAACTATCTCACCAACACACACAGTGAAGATATATATATATATATATATATATATATATATATATATATATATATATATATATATATATATCTTTCTGGCTACCTATTTACTATTGATGAAATGCATTAGTTGTTGCTTGTATAAAATTATAAAAGTGGAATGGTGGTGACATTCTTTTCACCCTCCCTCCCTCCCTCGCTTTCGTACTCTCTCTCTCTCTCTCTCTCTCTCTCTCTCTCTCTCTCTCTCTCTCTCCATACTGGATTAAATTTTGTTTTTGTTTTTGTTTTATTTAAACATTATCATTACAGATTTACAACAGCTAAAGCTGTAGGGTTAAGGCTACAGCTATCTATAGCTGTGAGGTACAAGCATTTTACAGCAAATACATAATACATAATACAAACTATTTTATTTACAAATATGTTATGTTATTACCTGGGTTTGGTCTCTCTCTCTCTCTCTCTCTCTCTCTCTCTCTCTCTCTCTCTCTCTCTCTCTCTCTCTCTCTCTGTGTGTGTGTGTGTGTGTGTGTGTATGTCTGTGTGTGTGTGTGTGTGTGTGCGTTAACACTCGGGAAGTCCCCATCGTTGAGGCAAAAATGGAGTGAGTTTATTTCCTCTCTCCAAGGTTGACGTCACCAATGAGAACTTTTGGGTGTAAGGTTACCCTCCATACACACGGGTCTGGGACTACAAACAATATTATAGTAACAACAAAAGTTTTTTATCCCTTTGTTTAGCCAGTATATAAATATTATCAGGTGTTTCAGACCAGTTATTACACAGAAGAAAACAAGTTATTAAATGTAATTATAACATGTACAATGTGTGCGTGTGTGTGTGTGTGTGTTTGTGTGTGTGTGTGTGTGTGTAATAATAATAAATAATAATAATCGGTTTATTAAAAAGTAGCAGCTGTGTGTGTGTGTGTGTGTGTGTGTAATAATAATAATAATAATAATAATAAACGGTTTATTAAACAGAGTGCAGCCCTGGGGCTGAAAAGATACATACAAAATAACTTGATATGATGGATAAAATGGACAAATGAAGTGAGATGTGTAATATATATACAAAGATGATGCATGTATAGAGTGGATGATTATTTATTTATTATATTTATAATGGTAGGAATAGGGCTGTTTTTGTATCTGACCGTTCTTGGTTTGACAGGTTTCAGTTTGTTATAGTGTCTGGCTGCTCTAGATGGAGGGGGTAGGGTGGGGGGTAGGAGTGAACGGAGTCTGGGGTGTAGCAGCAGCTTTTCACCAAAGGTCTGGAGGTCACGGTGGTGTCTCTCTGTCAGTGAGGGTAGATTAAGGGAGATTAACGCCTGGTCATATGTAGTGTAGGTGACCCCCAGTATGATTTTACAGGCCCTCTTTTGTACCCTCTCCAGCCGGCGTTGTTGTGTGATGTTTAGTGATGATGAAAAGCCTGGAGATGAGTAAGTCAGTTTGGGGAGGTTGAAAGTCGTATATATATCCCTGAGTTGTTGATGTAGGGCACCCAAGGACTTCATTGTTTTCAGCATATAGAGTCTGTAGGTGGTTGCCTTGATGATGGTGGTGGTGTGCTGCTTCCAATCCAGTTTGTTGTCGATGGTGACTCCCAGAAGTTTAGTTGACTCAACCAGCTGTAGTGAGTGCGAGCCAATAGTGACATTAGGTGGTGGTACTGGAGTGGTGGATGTACTGATGTGCATCACTACACTCTTGGTTTGGTTGATGGTGACGCTGTTTTCTCTGGTCCAGGATTGCAAGTGGTCAAGGATATTATGTAGATGACTGTAATCAGGAGAGTCATTGTTAATAGTGACTCCTTCTGTAGAGTCATCCACATACTTCCAGCGGTGTGGTGTGTCAGTGAGGGCATCGTTAATTAGCAGCATAAAGCAAAGAGGGCCCATTTTTGTTCCCTGCGGGACGCCACAGGTCAGGTTTAGAATGGTGGAGGTGTGATTTTGATACCGTGTGACCTGCTATCTCTCACACAGAAAGTCACACAGCCATGCCACAAGATATCCAGGGAGACCTAATTTAAGCCCTTTTTTTATCACTGTGGTGTGATCCACTAGATCAAAGGCCTTCCGAAAGTCTATGAAGGTTAAAGCAAGAGATGTTTTGCGCTTGTCTAGGTTCTGATAGATGAAGTCAAGCAGACTGACAAGGCAATGAGTGGTAGAGGTAGATTTCATGTTGCCAAATTGCTGCAAGTCAATATGATTACTGATGGTATCATATGCCCAGTTGAATATAAAATCTTCACAGATGAGACTAGGAACATGGGTAATAGCAATTGGTCTAAGATCATTTAGTGTGGGAGGGTTTGGCAACTTAGGGATGGGTGTTATAAAAGAGGTTTTCCACTCTGCTGGGCATTTGCTTTGTCTAAGGGAGGCATTAATTATTGAAGTGATGGGTACTGCCAGTTCAGGGGAAAATTCTTTGTAAATTTTGATGGGTAAGTCAAGTGGAGTGGTGGATTTTTTTGGTTTGAGACTTAGCAATTTTTTGGCAACTTGAAATATTTGTATAGTAGAAGGAGGAGAGGAGGTGAGAAGGTAAGCTGGTAGGAGAGAGAGGTTGAGAGGAGGAAGGCTTTGACAAATGGTGGCAAAGTGGGTGTTAATCTGCTCAGCTGCTTCCTCATCTGACACACCAGTGAGGAAATGGAGGGGTTTAGAAGTCTTTCCCAGACCACAAAGGGTTTTAATCTTGGTATACCACTGACTGGAGTTGTTTTGGAGAAGATGGTGCACCTTGGTGGGGTAATACGACTTCTTTACCTCACGAATTTCTCTGATTATCTGGTTTCTCAGTTGTTTATACAGGTGGTTGTTGGTGTAAAACGCCTGGTTACGCAGTTCTAGGAGGCGCTTTATTCTAGGGGTGATCCATGGAAGATCAGAGGGATGTTTCTTGGATTGTTTGGAGGGAAAAAAATGATGGTAAGCCTCCATAACTGAAGTGATAATTTTCCCACTTGGTGTTGACATCTTCAGGTGTAGTGACTTCATTCCATGGATATATTGTCCCCCACTGACCAAATTGTCTTAATGCTGAGTCAGTAAGTGGTCTCTCCATTATGTATGGCATGGAAGTTATTGCATGGAAGGAGAGTGAGATAGACAAGTTAGAGGTGGGACAGAACCGAGTAGCGAGAATGGCACTGAATGCACCAAGGTATGCAGCGACAGCAGCTTTGTACATACAGGTGGTAGGGAGGTGGTGGGGGTTGGGGACCACAGTACAGATGAGTGAGGGTTGCGTCCCATGGGAGGGAGTGGCTGTGGTGGAAGGTACAATTCAGTCATGTCGGACATTATCAGGTCCAGGGTGTTTTGGCCGTGAGTGGGGATATCCACTACTTGACACAGGCTGAGATGGTCGAGTATGTCTCCCACATCCAGTTCATTGAAGTCACCACAGATGATAAATTTGTGTGTTCCAGCAAGTTCTCTACTCATAGATTCCAGTGTTCTTCCCTACATCCTAAAAGTATGTATGGTAATAAATATACAACCCTTGTCATGGGGAATATGAAAGTTACTATATTGATTTAACAAGATGTAAAAACACAATAATTTACAAAGGATTAAGTTGTTCGCAGCACACTGGAGTTTATTATCTAATATGCTTTTTATTTTTTCCTCCACTGTCCTTACGAATGACGCCATGACACTTCCTGTGTGTGTAGGTGTATGTGTGTGTGCTCACTACAGGATCAGCAACCATCTTGTAGTGTTGTGGTGTTGTGTTTGTAAATCCTTCTCAACGCCAACAATACAGTGCTTCAATCTCTGGAGTTTATTATCAAGAAGAACCTTCTACATTTTGGGTAAAATATTTTGTTGCTACTATTAATTAAATCCTGCACTCAACTATTTTGGATTGTCTTCCTTTGAAATGCTATGTATTTCTTCATAATCTCTCCCTCTCTTTATCACTTCCTGTCTTTCCTCCTATATTCTTTGGTCAGGTTTCTTCTGTGTTGATTTAACAAGACTGACTGCCTTAATGCCATTGTTTCGGTCTCCACTATCAGGCTTCTGCAGATACCTGCACCTGCCTGGTGCAGGTGCCATTGATTCGTCTCGTGACTTCCGGCACATTTACCACAAATGAATTCTCCTGAATTTCTAGTGAAACACCTCAATGCTGTATGTCCGAATTTTTGGCACCTGAAACAACGCATGGGTTTCTGAATATAAGGTCTAACGTGAACAATTTCGTATCCAATCTTAACAGTGTCAGGTATCTGAGCAGCAGCAAAAGTCATGAAACATAAGCCAAATTTTTCTTTCTTGTTCTCTCTCAACCTGGTCATACTTTGTACTTCCACAACGCCCTGGTCCTTCATTATCTTAAGAATGTCTGCATCATCCAGGTCAGCCAAATCCCTATGGAATATGACTCTCTTACAGGTATTTGGCCCAACTGGAATGGTGGTTTTCACCCTGAGATCATGAATCTGTTTTAAGTTTAAGTAAATCCTTAACCTGGGAAGAGTTCAGCACTTTTACCAGGAGACTACCATCTCGCAATTTCTTAGCATATTCAAGCCTGCCACCCACCTGACCATCAAGGACCTTTTTGATGATAAATGGGTTAACTGTCTTGAGAGATTGAGAATTATCAACACAACTTATATTCATGTAACGAGCATTCTGGGAAGGAATATCAATATCTTGTCGCCTTGGTCTGTCAGCCGTAGGGGTTCCATTAATGTCTGCCGTTGTCTTAGGATGGTTATTGGTCGTCAGCCTCCCTCCTTGAGGAGGAGGAAGGCTAGTCGGGGGATCAGCCATTCGGGACGTCGGACTAGGTCCGAGCCCTCTCCTTTCACCCTCTCCTAACTCCCTTAACTATTGTATCAACCCCCCAAAATAAGGACAAGAATTTAGGGAAAATAAAAGTAACCTCACTCAATCTCCCCTAGTGGTAGCCTGGCGGCGTACTCCAGTACCAGCTAGGGGATCGGAGTTAGTGGGAAGGAACTTTCCCACCACCGAACCTGCCTAATGCGAGGGGTGGTGTAGTTAGAACCCACCTCCCAAGCGAATACCGTTGCTCTGAAATAAGAGACAACCATAGGCCCAGGAGGTCGCGGAAAATATGGAAGAAAGAGTAGTTCAAGAAAAAGAGGTGCCCAAATGACACACCAGACTACAGGGCCCCACTACCACAGGGATTACCCTGAGGCAGAGAGTGCTGCGGGTCCGGTGTAGGGAACAACTATCTACTAACTAGCATGCACTACATGGTGTCCTCAAGCAAAGACAAAAACACAGAAGGTGCACAACAGCAGTGCAGCAAAACGCTGCAAATTACGTTACTATTTACTTTACAAGTGCAAAGAGACAACAGAGTATTGCTGGTAAGAGGCCTCGGAAACCAAGGTAGCTAGAACATACAATACGTGGAAACTGTTGTGGCTATGCAAAGAACGAGGACGAGGTCTGAACTGCACAGAGTCTGGACGCATAAAATGTAAGGTTTATTGTGCATTACAATACATTATACATATACATATAGCACAAAGTTATACATACAATATACTTGAAATATACAAAGCGGGCATTAGCCCGCCGGTGGGAGTTTGGGTGTCCCCGTGCTGGGTTGCATGGTGGTGTGGCGAGAGGTGCTGAGCTCGCAGGTGGCTGAAAGGTGAGCTGTGGTGTGGTCAGCGGGGCGGGGCGGCCGCCCCGAGCACTTGAAGCATCAGGTAATTAACACATACGCTCCGGGACCCCCCCCCCCCCAACCTTGCCTCCCAGTTTTACTCAGCATCTCGCGTCAAAATTCCTCGATTTACCCTATATTCACAACGCTCACACTCTTAACCTATATAGTGTACTGACTTCAAAATTATTCCATCCTTACCTTCAACTCTTCCTCTTTCCAATGGTACCATCGGGAGGGCTGTACGATGAATAGTTGTAGAGATAGGGCGAGTTTAAGTAGACCATGTTTGAGCGCGAATCGCCACTGTGTCTGTGTGTACGTGCGAGTGTGTGTGACAGTGGCCAGATTGTTCAGTTTACCATGCAAGTCCATTGTCAACTCACTCGTATTACTACTATTATCTATTGTATGTCATGATTACAACACTAAAAATAGTATGAACACTTGTAGGAATATATCATCGTGTAACTGTGTAGGATATGGGCATCCGGCAACTGACCAAGCAAGCGAGCCATACGCTACGCCACGATTCTATCTCAGTTCCCGGGCTCTCGTCACTCTGGGAGGAGCTTATCCCATGAATGTAACCACAATAAAGTGTGAATTTGAGCCTGCGTATACCTAGACCTCCATCAAACTGTCACTTAGAAAATGATAAACAAACTGATTTGTACCGAAGGAAACACGTATATTTGCCATCACTCTCCCCCCTGCCTGGGCGTGTTTGTGGTGTTATTGTTCTTATTATTACCATTATGTATCGTGTGTCATGATCTATACACTAAATAATAATTTGTAACCTTGTAGGAATATCATGGTGTCACTCACGTATATATATTCACTACAGTATTGTCTTACAATCGTTAAAGCACAAATTCGGACAAGGGAAAATACTTAAAAATCGGCCAGCCATCGTGGGGTCCCAGAATCGACTGAGTGGGTAGTGGATCGATATTGTGAGTGTATTTTCTCGCCCAATGACAAGAAAAACTAGCCCTACATGGTGGGAAATAGCGCTAAATCGCCGTGACGGTGTATGTTGTGACCCGTTCTGTAACGTATGACGGTCTATGTCGTGCCCCGGTCTCTAGGGGTTAATACATTGTAATAAATGTTAGACATATTGTTTGTGGATCAATGGTTATGTGAAATGTAATAAAATATTGTGTTATATTTATAGTGTAAGAAATATAAGTATTAATATTATATTAATAGCATACTTCCATAACAATAATTGGCTGATGCCCTTTTTGCCTTGAATATATTATAGTCCCAAGAAAATACATCGTACATTTAACCTGAATATTGTTAATATTACGTGATTTTAATATTATAAAGTTTGACTGAAGACCTATTTACACTATACAATGTTACTATACATGTCACATTATATATATATATATATATATATATATATATATATATATATATATTATTTTATAGTTTCCCTGGTATATAATATCACCATATAAATAAGGAATGGAAGGGTAACTGTTTATTTCGTTTCCCTATATTTTCATAATTTCCTACACACATAAATTTCTCTCAATGGATGTATTTAGTGTCATTTGTGATGTGTATAAAGTGTTAATATCAAAACTAATTTAATGTGTAATATAGGAGTGTACAGTCGTGGTCAATAATAATCATTCATATATAGGTTAGGCTGACGAACCAATGGGTTGGACGACTGGCAAGTGCAGCGAGGCTGAGAGCAAGCAAGTATGATGTGGTGAGAGAAGTATGGAAGAGTGTGGCTGTCCCGAGCATTATGTATGGCATGGAAGTTATTGCATGGAAGGAGAGTGAGATAGACAAGTTAGAGGTGGGACAGAACCGAGTAGCGAGAATGGCACTGAATGCACCAAGGTATGCAGCGACAGCAGCTTTGAGAGGTGATATGGGATGGAGTACATTCAGAGAAAGACTGGTGAAAGCAACTCTTAGATACAAAGCAAGACTGGTACGTATGGAGGATACAAGACTGGCAAGGAAGGTTTATAATAATAATTATGTGGAACATTAGAAATAGCAAATAGGGAAAGAAGTGTGAGAGAATGGTATATATGAATGGTATGGTAGTTAGAGGAATTATGCATGAGTGGAAAATAATGAGCAGGAATAGAGAGGGGCTAGACTGGGATGCAAGAAAGTGGAAAAGTGAGATTGACAAAGAAGTGAAATGCCTGGGGCTAAGAAAGTGGAAAAATGAAATGGAACAAAAGGAAACTCTTGTATGGTATAAGGAGAAAGAATGTCCAGAGTATGTGAAGTGGTATGAGGGAAGTCTGGGTGGTGATCTACTCTTTGGAGCCAGAGCACAATGTATGGAGGTGAATGCAAGAAGTTATAGATGGTCTGAATCCCGAAGCAAGGTATGCCAGATGTGTGACACAGGAGACGATGAAACGGTAGAACATGTGATGCTGGGATGTGAGAGAAGTATGAGAGAGACAGAACAGAGATGATGCAGATCATCTTGACTGAAATGGAATGTGATGGAATGGAATTAACAGGGAGAGAATGGATGATATTACTGCTAGGTTTGTGTGAGCAGAGCACAGAAGATATGATTGGTGCTGTGAAAGATTTTTTGGAGAAAATATGGTATGCAAGATGTAGAAAGTGAATAGATATGCGTGGTATTGTTTTTTTTTTTCTATTTCTATTTACAGGAGCTGCCGATACAAAGGCCATCCCTGGAATAAACACCTGGAGTACCTGTAACACCAAGAGCAAGAGCAAGAGTTTCAAAGCCCAATTTGACTACTTAATTCCCGGGGTCACTAACTGAAGGGTTGCGTGTGATCGCCAGCGGTTTTTATTAATATATTACTGTGTATGTGTGAGAGAGAGAATGTGTATTTGTGTGTGTGAGAGAGAGACTGTGTGTGTGTCAGAGAGAGATTAATATGGGTGTGTCTGTATGTGAGAGAGAGAGAGACAGTGTGTGTGTCTGTGTGTGAGAGATTAATGTGTATGTGAGAGAGACTGTGTGTGTGTCAGCGAGAATAATGTGTGTGAGAGAGAGATTGTGTGTGAAAGAGAGACTGTGTGTGTCAGAGAGATATTAATGTGTGCATGTGTTAGAGATTAATGTGTGTGTGTGAGAGAGACTGTGTGTGTATGATATTAATGTGTTTGTGAGTGAGAGACTGTGTGTTTGTGTCAGAGAGATTAATGTGTGTGTGAGAGAGAGAGAATGTATGTATGTGAGAGATAGAGAGAATGTGTGTGTGAGAGATAGAGAGAGATTAATATGTATGTGAGAGAGAGACTGTGTGTGTGCGTGTGTGAGAGAGAAAGATAGAGAGAGATTGTATGTAAGTGAGAGAGAAATATAGAGAGACTGTATGTAAAAGAGAGGAATAAACTGTGTGAGAAAGATAGACTTCGTATGTGTGGGTATGTAAAAGATAAACTATGTGTGTGTGTGTAAAAGATAAACTGTATGTGTGTGTGTGTGTGTAAAAGATAAACTGTATGTGTGTGTGTGTGTGAAAAAGATAAACTGTGTGTAAAAGATAAACTGTGTGTGTGTGTGTAAAAGATAAACTGTGTATGTGTGTATGTAAAAGATAAACTCTGTGTGTGTGTGTATAAAAGATAAACTATGTGTGTGTGTAAAAATATATATGATATTTTAAAAACAATATGTAAATGAATAAAAAAAAAAAAAAAAAAAAAATATATATAAAATATATTATTATTTCTCTCTCTCTCTCTCTCTCTCTCTCTCTCTCTCTCTCTCTCTCTCTCTCTCTCTCTCTCTCTCTCTCTCTCTCTCTCTCTCTCTCTCTCTCTCTCTCTCTCTCTCTCTCTCTCTCTCTCTCTCTCTCTCTCTCTCTCTCTCTCTCTCTCTCTCTCTCTCTCTCTCTCTCTCTCTCTCTCTCTCTCTCTCTCTCTCTCTCTCTCTCTCTCTCTCTCTCTCTCTCTCTCTCTCTCTCTCTCTCTCTCTCTCTCTCTCTCTCTCTCTCCTTCGTAATAAATATTAAATAAATAATAATTTGTTTCTATTTCCTTAGTAGAAAAGAAATAGAAAAATATTTATTAATTATCCCATGAAATAAATGGGTTTAATATTAATTAATTATCCCATGAAATAAATGGGTTTATTAATGATTATCCCATGAAATAAATGGGTTTAATATTAATTAATTATCTCATGAAATAAATGGGTTTATTATTAATTATCCCATGAAATAAATGGGTTTAATATTAATTAATTATCCCATGAAATAAATGGGTTTAATATTAATTAATTATCCCATGTAATAAATGGTTTTAATATTAATCAATAATTAAATAAGATGTAAAGAAATATACAATAATTAATAATTCAGGTGTTAAAATAATTTTAATAAATATAAACGAAAAAATAAATGAGCCTGTGTTAAAATTTTACCATTTTCTCTTATGAATAAACTTATGAAAATTAGGTGGCAATATTGGAGCAACTTGATTCCTCCAAACTATTCCAGGCAACAGGGTAGATAAATACCATTATAATATGTATCAATTAATCCTGTTTCCTGACATATTTTAAAGGAATCAATGTACTCCAAAGTTACTACAAGGGACCACAGATCTCTCTAGGATAATTTTGGAGCAAATTGATTCCTCCAAATTATATTATGACGTCATTACAAAGAGAGAGAGAAATAGAGAGCAGTGTTGCCAGGTCTGCTTGACAAAAGATCTATAATATCCCTATTGGTACCTCTGATTCCCCATATTTAGGGAAAATTCCCCATACTTGACATTACTTATAGAGAGAATATTGGCTCAAAATTAATGTTTGAATGGCAGTCCATAAAGGTGGTTACTGAGTTGACTTGCCCTCCCCCCTACCCCTCATCCATTCTACCCATACCCCCTCCCTCACACCCATGCCCCTACCCCCCTAACACCATATCCATCAGCCCACCCCCCTACCTCCCGGGCTCCCCTTGATTATCGTATAATAATGTCATGATTTGGTGGAGAATATAGTTCACATTTTATTTCATAATTCATTCATTATTAATTATTTTGAATTAATTATTATATCATTAAATTCCCCTTAATTTGCCCTACATTTTGATATAATAATTTCTTTAATTACGCAATTAATTAACGAAATTAGCGAATATTTTCTATTTATAATTTCCAACCGT
Organism: Petrolisthes manimaculis; assembly: GCA_034508575.1. Classification (NCBI taxonomy): domain Eukaryota; kingdom Metazoa; phylum Arthropoda; class Malacostraca; order Decapoda; family Porcellanidae; genus Petrolisthes; species Petrolisthes manimaculis. The sequence goes on from JAWZYT010000264.1 coordinate 1,326,179, forward strand.
GACTAATTGAAACATTGGAGCACCTTGAGTCCTCCAAGGTATCTCAGGCAACACAACGTAATGAGGGAATAATACAGTTTGAAGGAATCTGTTTGCTCTACAATTACTGTATGGAAATCTAGGTTCCTTTATAGTAATTTGATTCCTCCAACGTATGTCAGGAAAGAGAATTAATTAATAAATATAATGGTATCAATCCTGTTGTATGGATTAGTTTGGAGGAATCAAATTGGTCCAGTATTACCACAACCAAAACCACAGCTTCGAATGAATTGGCTTCGAATGAATTAGCTTCGAATGAACTAGGTTCGAATGAATCAACTTGGTGAATCATTTTAAGGGGGTGTAGGGAGAGGGTGTATTAGGAGGGTATGGGGGAGTGTAGGCAGGGGCTTGGATGGTTTGAGAGGTGTAGGGGCGGTAGCTTCGAATGAATCAGTTTCGAATGAGTGAATCAGTTTCGATGCTACTACCCCTACACAACCTTTCCCTACACCCTCCCTACACCCCCTATACCCTCCTAATACACCACCCCGCCTCCCTACACCACCTGCCTCCCTATACCCCCTTTAGAATGGTTCAAGTTGATTCATTCGAAGCTGTGGTGTTGGTTGTGGTAATACTGGACCAATTTGATTCCTCCAAACTATTCCATACAACAGGATTGATACCATTATATTTATTAATTAATTCTCTTTCCTGACATACTTTGGAGGAATCAAATTACTATAAAGGAACCCAGATTTCCATAGGGTAATTGTAGAGCAAACAGATTCCTTCAAACTGTATTATTCCTGCATTAAGTTGTGTTGCCTGAGATACCTTGGAGGACTCAAAGTGCTCCAATGTACCAATTAGTCACGGTTGGAAATTATAAATAGAAAATATTCGCTAATTTCGTTAATTAATTATGTAATTAAAGAAACTATTATATCAAAATGTAGGGAATTATGGGGAATTTAATTACATAATAATGAATTCAAAATAATTAATAATAAATGAAATATGAACTCAAACGTGAACATATTCTCCACCAAATCATGACATCATTATACGATAATCAAGGGGAGGGGAGGTAGGGGAGTGGGCTGATGGATATGGTGTTAGGGGGGTAGGGGCATGGGTGTGAGGGAGGGGGTATGGGTAGAGTGAATGGTGGGTAGGGGGGAGGGGTAGTCAACTCAGTAACCACCTTTATGGACTGCCATTCAAACATTAATTTTGAGCCAACTATTTTCTCTATAGATGATGCCAAAGTGATGGGGAATTTTCACTAGATAAGGGGAATCAGAGGTAACAATGGGGATATTATAGAAATTTTGAAGTAGACCTGGCAACACTGCTCTCTATTTCTCTCTCGCTCTCTCTCTCTCTCTCTCTCTTATTATTGATGTCATAATTTGGTTTGGAGGAATTAGTTTGCTCCAAAATTAGCCTAGAATAATCTGAGGTCCCTTGTAGTAAATTTGGAATACATTGATTCCTCCAAAATATGTCAGGAAACAGGATTAATTAATAAATATTATAATGGTATCGACTCTGTTGCCTGGATTAGTTTGGAGGAATCAAGTTGCTCCAATATTGCCACCAAGTTTTCATAGGTTTTTTAATAAGAGAAAACTATTTTATTTTATTACTCATATATTTTTTCGTTTATATTTATTAAAATTATTTTAACTCCTGAATTATTAATTATTGTATATTTCTTTACATCTTATTTAATTATTGATTAATATTTCACCCATTTATTACATGGGATAATTAATTAATATTAAACCCATTTATAACATGGGATAATTAATAATATTAAACCCATTTATTTCATGGGATAATTAATTAATATTAAACCCATTTATTTCATGGGATAATTAATATTAAACCCATTAATTTCATAGGATAATTCCCATTTATTTCATGGGATAATTAATGAATATTTTTTTATTTCTTTTCTACTAAGGAAATTGAAACAAATTATTTATTTAAGCAAGAGAGAGAGAGAGAGAGAGATTGATTGATTGATTGATTGATATTAGGCGCCGCAACATCGAGGTCCTATAGCGCCAGAAAAAGGTGATAGAGAGGTGTGACAGCAAGCAGGAAGGAAATAAAATGAAAAGAGGGACAGTTGAAGAACTGAAAGATGGGAACTATTTAGTCTGGTCTCTCACTGGCGACCATCCTAGCATGGGAAGCCCTCTCTCACAGATATCGGGGTAGAGCAGGGGACGGAGCCCCCTCTAGTCTAGCTCGCAAGGTCACAGAGACACACAAGCCCCCCCACCTCGGCAAGGCAGTTCCCGTTAGCGGGGAGAGAGAGAGAGAGAGAGAGAGAGAGAGAGAGAGAGAGAGAGAGAGAGAGAGAGAGAGAGAATAATCTATTTTTATATTTTATTTTATTTATTTATTTATTCATTTACAAATTATTATTTTTATAATATCATATATATTTTTACACACACATACACAGTTTATCATTTACACACACACACACAGTTTATCTTTTACATACACACACGCACACAGTTTATTTTTTTCACACACACACATACGAAGTCTATCTTTCTCACACAGTTTATTCCTCTCTTTCACACACACAGTCTCTCTCTATTTCTATCTCACTTACATACAATCTCTCTATCTTTCTCACACACACACAGTCTCTCTCACATACACATTAATCTCTCTCTATCTCTCACACACATACATTCTCTCTATCTCTCACACACATACATTCTCTCTTTCTCTCACACACATATATTCTCTCTATTTCTCTCACACACAGTATCTCTCTCTCACACACACATTAATCTCTCTGACACACACACACACACAGTCTCTCTCACACACACAATTACACATAGTCTCTCTCTCTCTCTCTCTCTCTCTCTCTCTCTCTCTCTCTCTCTCTCTCTCTCTCTCACAGACAGAGTAATATATTAATATCAACAGTTTTATTGTAATCCTACATCCTTACAGAAATAGTATTATAAAAACTATTTTGATGTTATTTTAATACCTGTGAGAGAGAGAGAGAGAGAGAGAGAGAGAGAATGTGTGTGTGTGTGTGTGTGTGTGTGTTAGAAAGTGAGAGAAAGAGAATGTGTGTGTGTGTGTGTCTATGTCACACACCTTCTTGTCATCAATATGTAATGTGGTTGTATCTCCTTTATATAACTTGGCTATAATGTCTATTACTTGTTTATCACACTTATAATATTTTAGGCTTTCTATCAGGGCTTTTCTATTTATGGAGTCAAATGCTTTCTTATAGTTTATTGTTGCTATAACCAATATACAGTAATCTAACATAAATATATTATCCTCCACTCTGGGTCCTGCTGTAAATCCTGTTTGTAGTTCACACACTTAATTCACCATTCTTGATAAAGTTGATTTATTGCATTCCAGATTTATTTAATATCATTCTTGAATTTTGTATATATATGTATGTACAGGTAGTAGGTAGGACCTTTTTGAGTTGCTGACAATCTTGTTTAACATATTGGGATATTCTTTATAATGGTTTTCTGCGATAGTACCAACTTTATAGTCTTTATAAAGGTTGTTTATAGTTTTAATGGACTTAATAACAGCAGCTGTTATCCAAGGGTTTTGTAGTCTTTTTTTCAAAAATATATTTAGTTCTTAACAGAAAGCAGTTAATGTGTATTTCATTAACTTTGGCAAGGAATGTACAGAAATGTATGTTAACATCTTGCAAAGATAAGATTGCATTTCAGTCAATATTATTGTGTTTATAGGAAAAAAGTTTATTTAGGAGTCACAAATGTATAAATTCAATTTTGATAGATATTTCATTTGTAAGTGGAATGGAAATATCAAGAATTTTGATAGATGGTCAAATATGGGGTTGTTGTTGTTGAAGTTCCTCAAGCTGTCTGGCCGAGCAGACCCGAGCTCCTGAGGAAGGCCATGGCCTGAACTAGGCTTTCCCAGAATGTCCTCAGAGAGTGTATGTTGTGTTGTTGGTGAGTGTTGTTGTGTTGTTGGAGAGTGTGTTTGTGTACATTACAGTTTTCAATAGAATGGGGTGCTGTGTTGCATCCCGGACAGGCATCCACAATGGCTCCATCCAGCTTCTGATTTTTTTTTTTATATGATCCGACACTGGACATAGGCTTCATGAAGCCTGTTACCATGGCCCAGGTCATCTGCTGCTCACACACGCACGTCACGACTTCCGAACTGGTTCCCAGCCACAGAGAGAGGGAAATGAGGGTTATTCCCAAATACTGCAGCTGTTATGGTACCAGTGAGGGTGTTTTACGATGTTCGGTAGCCTTATAGTTAGTGCCTGACACTCAAATTGGAAGAGTAAATATTGTCAGGCCCTCACCTGAGAGGATCGATCTCCCGACCTCTAGTTTTGAGTTCAGAACACTATGTCAGAAGGGCTGGGTGGTGGCCACACTGGACAACTTATTGAACATTCTTCATACAATTTCCCAAATAAGTATCCCTGTATAAGGTAGCACTACATGCAGAGGCGGGAAGTTGGTAACCTTCTAGGAAAGTCATTGCTTCCATTCCAAAGTAAATATATACAAATAATATACATGCTTTTATGTATATCCACAAACTAAAATAGTCTCCAATATAAAAATGGAAATGAAACGGGCGATTTTGATTCTCAGAAAGTGAAGAAAACGAGGACGCAGATAATCTCAATATTTACCATAATTTCTTTCATATATTGGTTATTGTTTTACCAAGTCATTTGGCAGTGTGACGGGGAATTTTAACTACCACACTTGTACTGTCCACTGATGATTGTACCATGTTGGTCGCCTCCAAACTGACTCACTCCTACCTTTCGAGGGTCATGGATGGTGGTCCGGTCTTCTGTTACTGATCAGTTGAGGGAACAACACAAACATTACTCCTCTAGTTAACCTCCTCTACTCGAGTATTACCTCACAACCTCGCCACTCACCCTCTTGAAACGCCAATAACCAGCCTTGTGTGTGATCCTATGACCCTCTCTCCATCAACACATGCTCTTCTATATGTTTTACCTTCATCATTCTCTCTCTCTCTCTCTCTTTTCACCAAGGGGTGACTACAGTCCCAGTTGTCACTCCCACCCTATACGGTGTACTAAAGTCAATTACTTCAGTTTCTGCAATTTCAAATACTATTACCTAACTTTTACCAACATTCACCAACAGTTTCTTCGTTTACACTGGGACTGAAACTCATCCACCACCCTCTGCAGCTCCCTATTACTATCAGCCATCATCATAGTATCATCAGCAAGTAAGCTTGTCACCAAGGACCATTGTTTTCCCTTCAGCCTCAGCTTGGCACCCACCCAAACCATTCACTTTGACCTTCATATCCTTCAATGTCTTCCAGCAACCACTCACCAACACCATAAATCCTTAGCACAACTGCCATAGCTCTCCAATCAACCCCATCATATGCCTTTTTCTCCATCCATGAAGGCACATACAGCTTCCTACCCTTCCCAATATATTTCTCCAATGTTGATTTTATTGTAAAGATCTGGTGGACACATTCCTTTCTGAACCACACCTAACTTTATTCCCAGTTACATCAGTCATCACTCAGTAAAAACCTTCCCATACACCTTTCCTGTCACACGAAGGCTTTTTCCACTTTAGCTATCATACTCATCCCTACTCCCCATACCATTCCATATACAGAATCACAATTATGGTTCTACTCCAGTCCTCTGGCACCTCTTTCTGCCTCCAAGGCAATGGTAATGAATAGCACAAGTCTGGGGACACACATACATTTGTTGGTCTTCAATGAGGAACTGAGTGTAAAATGAAAACAGTGGTAGATATAAGGATTTATTTATTGTATATTCAGGGTTTACAATATCAGCAACATCCACTCCACAAACACCACTACTTCTACACACACACTTTTTCAACATTTCTGCAGCTATTGCAAGCCATATTACATTATATTATATCATATTAGTACTGTACTACCTGTAGACTTCAGTCCTACATATACTATACATTTAATATTATGGACCCTGTGATTGTATATGAGAATTAGTGGCTTCTGATTCCTCCTGAGTACACCACAAAACAAACTCCTTTCAAGTAGGTGGTGTTTCATAGCAGTAATTGAAGGACTCATTTACCTTCAATTTTCTGACTACATCACAGGGTCCCTTAACCCATAAGAGCCGCAATTCCAATTACGCTACTAGCCCCAGAACCGCAAAAACAGGGTGATTTTAAAAGTTTCATTTAGGTAAATTCTGTTAGGCCTATACAGATCTGTAAAGCTTGATTTTACACACCAGAGTCTGAAATAGAAAGTTTCGTAAGTCGGGGAGTGTGTCAAAGTCAGAGAAAAAAACAGTTATCCCTAAAAAACTAGGAAAACGTGACATAGCGTAATTTATTACGCTAAAATTCGACGAAATACTGACCACATAAATTATGACAAAATTATAGTTTTCAAGGTATAAATATACATATATAATAGCATACTGCAGGCTTACTCTGTACACATATAGTTATATAGTAACGTTATGTACATGTAACATGTGCGTATATGTGTGTATTGCCCAGTACGCATATAAACGAGATGTGATATGACTTATATAAGCTTCCCATGTGATTATAAAAGCATGGGAACTCGGGAAGGGGGAGAGAGTAGGAAGGATAGAAGAGGAGGCAGAGTCCGTGTGGGGGAGTAGAATGGGGTGTTGGTGGGTGGTATGGTAGGGAGAGAGCACCCACAGAGCCAGAACTCAGTATTTATAGTCAGTACACACTAGTAAGCCCCAAACTAACCAGTGTTACCAATGAAGGGGCTAGATATAGCCCAAGCAGTTATATTTTGACAGTCTATATATTACGAAAATCGGCTTCAAGACCTATGTTCGTGGTGACGTGATATTAAGTTTATAAGGCTCTTAGGGGTTAAGATACCAACCTGTCACTACAAACAGCAGCTGTTATTTTAACATATATCAAGGCCACATTATATTATATTATATCATACTTCAGTTCTAATAATACATTTAATATTAAGATACCAACCTGTCACCAAATATTACTGTCATTTTTGTGTTGTGTATATGTGACAATGTGTGTGTTTTTTTAACAACACATTTACTAATTAATTTTGTTGCACATTTATTAAAGGGTGGTAAACATTGATAGGCTCACCCACCCCCCTGCTGGACAAATACTGTATTAGCTAGAAATATGATGGTAATATCATCTGAAAGTATACTCAATTCTTCTTCTTTGCTGGTATCAACATATGTGCTGCTGTGTTAAATGACAGTGAAAAGAAGCACCATATGTGAACAACATTGACTTCTTTGGTAATGACGAGTGGCCTAGTAATTCTCCTGATCTGTGATAATGTTGGATCTATTTTGAAGGACAAGGTTGAAAAAAGGATGTTCTCTGAACCTCTAGCAATTAAATAATCATAACAAGATGGAGGAGCACATCAATGCCGTGCTTCAGGGAATGGAGTTCAACACGGAGCTTTTTGAGTCACTATTGTCTTCCTACCCTGCTGGTCTTCAAGCTGTTCATGACACCAATGGAGGCAACACTGAGGATCCATTCCACAGAGATTGGTATTGGTTTGTAAGCATACAAACGAAAATATCTTAGCCATGTAAAGGACTTATGAGGGAATTATTTAATGAACTTGGTGAGTAAACTATGCAGTGATCATCATTATCTAACTCTTTGATAGATTTTGTGAATGTGGATACTCAGCTTTTGGGAAATAATGAAGTCTTACAAGTGTGGTTGATTGGTAAGCTAACAAACTAATACCACTGTGGAATCAACACTGAATACTCACCTTGTCACCATACAACTACAATGTAATGTACTACCTCTTGATATTTTCAGTTTTTTCCTATCATGCTTAGGGGGGAGGGGAGCAATCATTGTTTGCCACCGCTTATGTTCCGTGTTTTATTACACGTGTGAACTGTCTATCTATCTATAGCTCTGACGCCTCGTTCCCTCTGAGAACTCCCTCCAAGGGGGTAGCCACGGCAGAAGTGTTTCCAGTTTTCCCTGTTCCAACACTCCCTCTATTCCTTTCCACACCCTCCCAGACACCAACAATGCACAACTTTCTTTTCCTCTCCCTTTACTCTTTTCATCCATACCCCCCGTCCATACTACGCCTCCTTCCATTCCTTCCCACAACACACTCTTCCCTCCATCCCCACTCTCTTCCCTCCATCCCCACTCTCTTCCAACCCCCATCCTTTCACATGCATCTCTGTTATGCCTCACACATCTATTCTACTTTTTCTGCAACACTCCACTATCTCTCTCCTTTTCATTTCATGCACCATTCCATTCACATTGATCGCAACCACCTTGAAGCATTCTTCCCCTTTCCTGCCCCCCAAAGGGACTACCAGAGACTCCTCCACGCCACTAGCTGCAGCCGTCCTTCCACCCATTGGGGGTCCGCTGGTGGCTGGCAAGGCTAACGCAGCGCTCATTCCCGGAGGGACACGGGCCATCAGCATTGTCAAGTTTAAAAAAACCAACACAGTATTAAAAAAGAAAAAGAAAATTACACATAAACACTTAAAAATACATATGTCGTTAAAATATATACATTACAAATTTTGTTTAACCTATATGTGAGGAACCTAATATGCTCCCACACCGCCTCCCCCTTCAGCTTCACCTCCAGCCTTTTACAATAAAATAAATTAAAATTAAGGAGGTGTCACCCGAAGTTACCACGTGGAGACGGGATGAGACTTACCTACTTGAGGAAGGGTAGGTCACCGAGGTGTATTGAAAACTTCCCAATGTTTGATGGTGGCCTGTGTGCAATGGCCGCACCTCTTAACCTCATTGGTTACGATATTGCTACTGCACAAATGTGTGAACAGTTTTGTGTAACATGAGTTGGAATTTGTCAGAAAACTTTTTACCACATTCATTACATTCAAAATCCTATACTCTTGAATGAACTTTTATATGTTGATTAAGGTTAGATTTCAAAACAAACTTTTTACCACATTCATTACATTCAAAATCCTTTACTCCTGTATGTATAAGTATGTGCTTCTTAAGATCGCTCTTTGTCCCACACTTTTTACCACATTCATCACATTCAAAGTTCTTTACTCCTGTATGAACTTTTAAATGACTATTAAGGCTTGATTTCAGACAAAACTTTTTACTACATTCATCACATTCAAAGTCCTTCACTCCTGTGTGTATAAGTATATGCTTCTTAAGATCGCTCTTTGTCATAAACTTTTTACCACATTCTTCACATTCAAAGTTTCTCTCTCCTGTGTGTATAAGTATGTGTCGCTTTAATTCACCCTTTGTCCCAAACATTTTACCACATTCTTCACATTCAAAGTCTTTCACTCCTGTGTGTACAAGAATGTGTCTTTTTAAATGAATTTTTGTCAAATATTTTTTACCACATTCATCACACTCAAAGTCCTTCACTCCTGTGTGTATAAGTATGTGCTTCTTAAGATCGCTCTTTGTCACAAACATTTTACCACATTCATTACATTCAAATTTCTTCATTCCTGTGTGTATAAGTATGTGTTTATTTAGATCACTCTTTGTCTTATACTTTTTACCACATTCTTCACATTCAAAATTCCTCTCTCCTGTGTGAACAATACTGTCTCTTTAGGTGAGATTTCCAACTAAACTCTTTACCACACTCATCACACATAAACATTTTCCCTCCAGTATGCATCAACAAATGGCGAGTGAGATTACATTTCCAACTAAATTCTTTACCACACTCATCACACATAAACATTTTCTCTCCAGTATGAGTTAACAAATGGTTAGTGAGATTGCATTTCCCACTAAACTTTTGACCACAATGTTGACAGACCAACTTGTTACACTTCTCTTCTCTGACAACATTGATGGTGTCACTTCCTTCCACCTCCATCACTAACACAGCTTTATTCTGCCACCAATATGACCACTTGGTTATTACTGTTGTCAGGGATGACAACCACACTGTTGCTGGTGTCAGGGCAGCCAACCACTCTGTTATGGTGTCAGTGTCGTCACACTCTTACTGGTGTTATCTGAAACAAAAATATATTTTAACAGCAACCGAGAAGGAAATATAAGGAAGAGGGAGAGTTAAATTATAGAGCTGAAAGCTAGTGGCTGGGGCCTAAGGGGTGCCAAAATCCTTACACCCTTAAAGTATTGGCCACATCACTATAGACAATACATCCCTACTGGAATATTTCTACAAAACACACACACCTATATGGAAGGAGTTTGTTTCGTAGCTTAGTCAGGAGGAATCAGAAGCCTCATACATGATCACAGGGTCCTTAACCCCTGCAGTCCAGTATGGGGGTAAGCTTACTCGACGTTTCTACCCACCCGCTCGCGTCAAAATTACTCGATTTACCCTATATTCACAACGCTCACACTCTTAACCTATATAGTGTACTAACTTCAAAATAGTTTCTTACGTACCTTCAACTCTTCCTCTTTACAATGGTACCATCGGGAGGGCTGTACGATGAGTACTTGTGGAGATAGGGCGAGTTGAAGTGGACCATGTTTTGCGCGGTAAGCGTAAAGTGTTCTGACGGGTGGGGGTGGCGGTGGCTAGGGTGCCGCGCGCGTGGCTAGGTGCCGTGCGCGTGGCTATGGTGCAGCGCGGGTGGCTACACACTCCTCCTCACCGCGCCCCTACGAGCCTACCGCGCTGTGTTATACCTACTTGCAACCTCTACTGTGTGGCTTGCTGACCATTCCAGAGTGGTTTTAGTGCCCCGGGATGAAGTGTGGGAGTAATAACGAGTAAAAATACACTCGTCCTGTGTCTATATCACCGCACTAATAATAAAATGTACACTTGAATGAATAAATTCGTGTCACTATCACATATTCACTTCCGTATTTTCTTATTGTGTCACTATCACTGCACTAGTTCCTTATATCTAACGTGTCACTATCACTGCACTAGTTCCTTATATCTAACGTGTCACTATCACTTCACTAAAACTATTGTGTCACTGTCACCATACACTCGTATATACAAATAAAAGTGTCACTGTCACTTCATTTCCCACACTTCATGCTATCTATATATCATCTAAGGTATGATACTCAGAATAGCATTTCCCGGGGCATATTGGCACTTGACACCCGGTACACCAGTATCTAGTCTCTCTTCTTCTGGTGGGCCGACGTGTCATGTGCATACAGACATAACACCGGCGGAAGCCTGACCTGCCTGACGCGAGGGTAGGCAGGTCGTCAAGGAAGTGGCGCTCGGCCCAAACTCTTGACTGGAGTCTGTCAAGCTGCCCTCCTGCCGGTGGCCGTGCCTGCTGCTGTGGTGTTCTGACTCGATACTCCACCAGCAGCTCCTTCACGACCGTCTTCTCGAACTGGCGAAGGGTGACGGTCGTGCCTTGATGCTGCTGGGTGTAGAGTATGTAGGCGTTCAATACACAGATGTCGATCAGGTGCAAGAACGCCTTTTTATACCACTTGCAGATTTTTCTCAGGCAATCGATGGAACTGATCATCATGTCTGATTTGTCGACGAGTCTCATGTTGATGTTATAATCAAAAACGACATCAGGTTTGAGGATGGGATTACCTGTGTCGCGGTCGACCCTGCCGGAATCCAACATCTCACCCTTGTGCACAGTGGTGAGCATGTGTCATGCCACTTCATGGCAAGTAGAGGGCCAGATTTTCGGATGAGAAAGTCGCCCCGATGTGTTACAGGGAAGGCTGGATACCACTTCCTGTTGGGACGAACAGTGCCACAGGATTCCGTTCCATGCTCTTTCAGGAACTGACTCAACAATGGAGATGTGTAATAATTATCCGTGTACAGAATGTGGTTTCGGTTATAGAAATGGTCCATCAGGTGCTTTACAACAGCACCTGAGAAGCCATGAGGATCATTCTCAGCAATATCCACATCTGAAACCGTATAAATTACAAAATCTAAAACATATCCCGTCTGACAGTCACAGATGACATAAAACTTTATGCCAAATCTGTGCCTCTTAGACGGGATATACTGAATGAAGGACAGTCTACCTCTGAAGAGCATGAGAGACTGGTCGATTACCACTTTCTGGAATGGTCGTAGAAATGCACGGATATTCTGGAGCAACATGGACAATATAGTACGGATTTTCCACAGCCTATCACTCGGGGAGGGACCCAGGTTGTTGGTGAAGTGGAGGTTGGTGAGGATATCCCTGTAGCGGTCCCGTGACATATACCTCCCGAAGATAGGTGTGGATAGTAAGTCATCCGTGATCCAGTAATCCCGCAATCGATGTTTCTTGTTGTGCGGCATCAACATCGTTAGTGCAAGCCACACATACATTTCTGCAACGCTTACATCTTCCCAATCTACCATATGAGAATGTTCCCGGTGCGTTGCGTGGTGCCAATTATTGATAATTTGATTGTAAACGTTCGTCTCCCGAACGATCCACGACACTACAGCTACGCCAAAAAAGGCGACGAAGTAATCCATCATCTTTGACGCAGCTGTACAGGGAAATTCTGGTTGAATTCCTGATTCCCGTGCATCAAAAGCAGGAATATCAGGCTGAAAATCCCTGCCATCAGTCCACACAAACGGACCCACATCTGCTACTCGTCGTCGTGGTGGTTGTGGTGGTGGTTGTTGTTGTTGTTGTGGTCGTGGTTGTGAGGATGGATGTCGTGGTGAAGATAAGGGGGAGAGAGTGAGGTCCGCTGAGTCAACAGAAGAATCGTCTGGGTCAGAAGATGGCTCCCTTATCTCGTCCGAGATAAGACGTCCTCTCCTGCCTCCTCTCACTCCTCTTACTCTACCTTCAACTCTCCTACTCCTTGATCGAGTTGTTGGAGGTATATCTTCACCCGACGATGAAGAAGAGGTAAAATGTAACCTCCTCTTCCTCTTAGAGGTTGCTACGGAGCGAGTGGAGGAACCACAAGCTCCACTCGGTCCTGCAATAGGTGATAAATCACCTACAATCCCCCTACTCGTCGAGTACGTGGAGGCAACGATGGTGTGGAGGTAGCGAGTGGAGCGCGTCGACGCGCGGCTGTAGCACGCACCGAATCGGACACGGGAGAATTAGCACTACGTCTTCCCGACATCGTGGTGGGTAGCCTACTGGGGAATCAGACTGACTGAACCCTTTTCTGCTATTGTATGATAGTTGGCTACACTGCTAAATCACCCAAACCCGCCCAGAATAGCCGCGCTTGGCTCAAAATAGCGCTAGATCTCTATGACGGTAGGCGCAGTTGCCCGGTTCCTTACGTAAGACGGCTTACGACGTCAACCGGTCTTTAGGGGTTAACCCCCTCACGCACGAGAAAATATTTCCAATATCTATTCCACGACGACAAACTTTTAGCCCCATGTGAAAGCCAGATTGAGTGCACCGGAACGAGACGAAAACTATATTGTATTATGTCAATTTCAGCCACAAAATTAAACTTCTCTACCTAAATTATATGTCATTGGCTTAGTAAGATATTGTGCTACAATATCAAAGACAAAAAATCATAGAAAATGACATAATAGTGACCGTTCATCAATTGGAATAAAGAATTGTATAAAGAATAAATTGTTGTACTTTGTGTTCACACTCTCCTACCTCAAAGTTTTCCGAGACAACTTTGTTTGTTATACACATCAATAGACGCAGAATTGTATTATCTTTCTAACACTGCCATCAGAATTTGTATATCACCAAGCATTTCCAAGCGAAAAGAGAAAAACTCTGACCTACTCGGTGGTGGCGGCGTGAGTAGCAAGTACCGCTGTGGGAGGTACAGTCAGTCACAAGAATAATGCCTTCCCCAAACTATTTATATATTTTATCTTTATTCATCACAACATTTGGTTTTGCTAAGCATTAGTTACACATAATATACTTTGGAGGATAATGTTATGCAACATATAAGAAAATAAGACTAATAGGCCTATATAATATGAAATAATATTCTGTACTTACATTCAATATCTGTATGGGGGTGAGTGTTACCGACACAATCGTGGGTGTCACATTTTTATTGCTTTCATTTCCATTTTCACTTTCACTTTCTTTCTCTTCTTCCATTATCATCTCTGTTTCATCTCCATTATGATCATTATCAAAGAGGATTTGCAAAAAGTCTTTTTCACATAATGCCACGACACACACGGAATTAAGTTATTCTATAAAGTTCTGAACACTTCCTGGAAACATAAAAAAAAAAAAAAAATCACAACACTAACACTTAACTCTGTCGTCAATATGATAGGATTTTTATTGATCCCTGTACTTCGTGGGTTTGTGTAGCAAGACGATTTAATTAAATCCCGCGTGTCACACCTCTGAGAGTGACTGCTGAGAGGAGACTGAACATTTTTTTCTTCTCGTTCAAATTATAATCGGTACAGAGAGTTGCCAATTAGTTTATTTGATAGGACCCATATATACCCTTGCCTCACCCGATTTTGACTCAGTTATATAAGAAACTCTATTTTTCAAGAATTTTTATAGAATTATGACTCGTTTCGCGTCAAAAGTTGTGTGACGGACGATTCGTTTATGACGCTAATCGCGTCACCGTGCGTGAGGGGGTCAAGGGGGAAGTACAGTGTTGGTAAATCTAGAGTAACTGATTACTCCAAACTATTCCAAGCAAGGCACCATATGACCTCACTGTTACAGTGCCTAATATCAATCCATCTATTCCAAGCAATAGGCCACCATTAATTTTAGGTATTTACTGAAAGAATTGCAGTTTTGTAGCAGTGTTGCCAGATCCGGCTAGGTCCCAGTATTTTGCTCCGGTCATTTCCTGTACTATACCATGGTTATTTCCCGGTCGTTTGCCCAGTTTAGGTCCTGGTAGTCTGCTGTGGTCTAGGTTAGGCTAGGTAAGGTCAGGGTAATTTCAAAATTCATCTTGGAAATGGGGCAATTGTGGAGAAAATGACATAGAAGACAATAATCTTTGAATGGTGTAAATAAGTGAGTAATGAAGGTAGAAAACCGTACACGACAATGACAATTCTCTAAATATTTAACTAATTTTGTTCCTCAGCTCCCGTTTCCTGGCATAATACTTTAGAGAAATCAAGGCACTCCAATGTATCCAAAGTGTATTTTTCCCTTAACCCCTAAGAACCGCAATTCATTACGACAGCCTTCACCCACAACCGCAAATACAACCTGATTTTTAAAGTTACTCTAAGGTTAGTTTTGTTCTTATAGCTTTGTAGAGCTTTATTTTACACACCAGAATATGAAAACAAAAGTCTTCTATCTCAAATGGTTAGAGTACAGCAGCACACCAAATTCGCACGTGTATAATGCGTAGATACATGAGTATGTGTACCTCGATGTGTGCTTGCATGTTTGTGTATGTAAAACCAGTATATAAATACACTGAAATAGACAGAAAAGGCAACATACAAGTCATTTTTGCATACTACTGTGCATACCTGTGATAACAGTAACGCATGCATGCACAATGTATGGGAGTGTTTGAAAGTGTGTTATACTAATGTCCAGTGGCTATAAGAGCTAGAGGAGGCAGGGAGAGGGAGTGTATGACAGGCCACGAGTGATGGTATTGGCTTAGATAACACAGTGTGGGTGTGGATCATGGAGGTATAATCTAAGAGGAGGCGGCATGACGTCACAGAAGTGAAGCCAGTTTTCTATTGGTCGGCTGTCCTCCCTACCCCCCATTGACTTTAAACATTGAACAGCTGATCATGTCGGACCATCAATTTCACCAACATTCTTTGCCATTTTTTAAGATAATGCTGGCGTGTTCAGCATATGGTTGTACCCAGAGAGACAGTAGTCTTTCTACTACATTTCATATGTATGTTAAGAAAGTCATATAGAAAAATATACGACAGAAATTGACAAATCAACGAAGTGAATTTCATCACCTGCCTCGCACACCGCGACACGTACCCATGTCCTGTAGAATATTAATACTGTACACACAAAAACTGTAAAGCCAAGGCTATTATAGTGTTGTGATATTAACTATTAATGTATAACCTGACGTATATATAGCATTGACAGGGTTATAAAAGATAAACTGGCTCCATGGGGGGACCTATTTGTGCCTAAGTTAGGGTTGGCCTGAAGGATAACTCGAGTGTTGAGAGATTGTATTATGAATGTTTTAGCATATTTCATAATGTTTTAAAGATATTTAATTTATAATTGTGTTTACTATGTAGACTATTTGGTTGTTGAGAATTTAGGTGTAAGTTAAAAAAAAACGTAGTCTAAGTTAA
The DNA here is from genome assembly GCA_034508575.1 of Petrolisthes manimaculis. Taxonomy (NCBI): domain Eukaryota; kingdom Metazoa; phylum Arthropoda; class Malacostraca; order Decapoda; family Porcellanidae; genus Petrolisthes; species Petrolisthes manimaculis. The sequence goes on from JAWZYT010000264.1 coordinate 1,342,481, forward strand.
GCCAATGTGCGGAAAGAGTTTTTATAATTGTGAAATTACTGCCTGGGACTGATGAGTAAAATTAATGTTTCTGTGTAAATCAGAGTGAACTGAAACTGAGGAAGTGATGACACACTTTATGCAGTAACATGCAGACATCATTGTAAGATTCCATGTGGCTTATAAGTGGTAAAATATGTTTGATACAAGACAACACACCTGAGTGTCAACTCAATTACATGACAGTTCTGGGTGTTACACTACACATCTCTTCACTACACATCACATATCTCCAGTAGGCCTATCATATACACATCTTCACTACCCTATTCACATCTTCAGTACACTATACACTTCTTCACTACACACACATCTCCATTACCTTAATTATACACATCATCACAACACACCACATCTTCACTACCTTATTACATATCTTCACTACATTATACACATCTTCACTACACTATGTAGGCTACATTTTCACTGCAGATCACACATCTTCACAGCACACTGAGGTGGCTACAACGCAAGGAAATTTAAGTGAAAAAAGATGTAGTTTGTTGACAGGCAGACAGTAAAATATTATTACTATCTGCTTGTCAACAAACTATAACTTTTGCTCACTTTCCTTCCTGTTGTAGGTATCTCGCAAGTAGCGAGGCATACCAGATTCACGTGTGGTCATCTGTACTTGTTATTTCTCTGTAACGTTATAATACGGTCTGTGGGTTGGTATGTAAGCTATCACCTTCTCTTTTACTATACATTTTGCATAAAATAAACTATTCATTCATTAATCAATTCATTCTTTCATTCATACTCCTAGGAAAAGTTTGCGAGCAGAGGTAATGCTCTAGCTGGAAACAGCGATATTTAATGGGTTTAAGTACTTTTGATAATATACAGAATTGGATAATTTTATGTAGTTATCATATATGGAACAAATTCAAGTCTCTTTCTGGCTATGATTATAGGATATATGAGAAAATAAGACCATAATTATAATGGGAGTAAGGCGGGCGAGGCAATGTTTTGAGTCAATGGGGGGTAGGGTAATAGGCTCCGCCCCTTGCTTCACTTTGGGTGTACAGGACGAGCGGCTCATGCCGCCTCCTCTTATATTATACCTCCATGGTGTGGATGTACTTTGGCCACACCCACCTACTCCATAGGGGGGGGGGGAAGTCAGCCAATCACGATCAATTACAATAGTCCAAGGCTAGAGCTTTCCTTTAGTACCACTGCTGTGGCTATATGTAGCCCATGTGAGTTATTTATGGGCTGTTAAATAAAGGCATTAATCGGTTTTAAGGCCAAAATTCCTATTAACGCCTTAAGGCGTTGATAGGTCTTTAAGGGTTAATTATGCCTCCAAACTCTCCTCCTACCTCTTTGTAAGTATAGAAGTTCATATGAGTCTTGAAATACAAAGTATAAATGATGGTGATGGGTGACATTGAACCTGAGGCATGTGTATGTGAGGGCATGATCAAGATATCTTGCCCAATATCCAATAAAGAAATATTGAACTTGACTTTATTAGCCGTTCACACGAGCAGTAAGTTCAATATGATATTGAACTTGGGCAATATCACCCAAGAATTTTCAAAATAGCTCCAGAGGTATTTTGTTTGATATTGAATACTGATATGTAAACATTACCAGTGTCTCTTGGCCATATTTTAGCAGTGTTGTATTGCCATACAGAACCTGGTTCAACCTTTTGATGTGAGATGGAGCAGCTATCGCCCAGTCACCGGTGTTATTGTTTGCTTAACACCGAGCAGCAGATAAGATGAGCAGTAGAACCATGGAGGCTTACCAGACGTATCATTATCCATGTTTTAAAGGTTATTTTTGCATGAATTTTATAGACAAATACACACACACACAGTCTTATTGTATACCTGCACACAAACTCACACACACACAACAAACACAACATCTCATCAAACCCTATCCTCTATGAGGGGCCCCCATTTCAGGTGTCCGCAGTTGTACATTTGGCGTGTGACTTTAGTGGCACTTCTTTATGGTTCTAACCGATAAATAGAATATTTGACTTTTTAACGCAATTTTTACTCAAGTTACGTCATAAAATCCTTTGCCGGTGGTGCTGATTCAGAATATGTAGTTTTTGGTGTGAAACTGGGTTTTGTTAGCGGATTTATAGTAGATGACGTAATTTTTACATCGAGTTATGTCATGTTACGTCATATCAAAACCTGCCCCTGGTGATCGTGATTCAGAATATAATTTATACGGTATGCAGTTTGGATGTACAGTAGATGTAACCATTTTTAAGTTATAAGAGGACAAACAGAGACAGTTTGCCATTTATAGTATAGATTGAGAAAAAAATATTATAATGTCATAATATTATTCTTATATCTCAAGTAATAATATATTTCTATTAATAATGTTAATATTATACACAGCCTCTACATTGACTTATCACCAATGTAAACAAACAACTGGGAAATTAATAAGTAATAAAATGATCTTGGGTACCTGTAGGAGTACTGTAATAATAAAAAGGTACCGGGTATTAGTACAGAAGTACTCCGTTCACTATATTGTATATTTTAGTATCATTACCCACTATTTTGGACCATTCTAATGGTGTTGACAGATCAGGCTAAGTCCCAGTATTTTGTACAGGTTATATCCTGTACTTTACCATGGTTATTTCCTGGCAGTTTGACCAGGTTAAGTCCCTATAGTCTGCTCTGGTCTAGGATGAGTTAGGAAGGTCAGGTTAATTTTTTTAATATTTGAATATCATGCAATATCATGCGAAGGTAATGTCATAGAAGAAAATAGTCTTAAAATGGTCTAAATAAGTGGGTAATGAAGGTAGAAAAACTGTACACAATAACGGCAATTCTTTCAATATTTACCGGATTTACTGAGCTTGTGTTAAATTCAATTATCTTATATGATTGCTGTATTTGACTTGTTTTCCTTTTCTATTCACTTGTATATATTATAAAAGGATATATGTGTTAAATTTTATTATTTTAGGTGTTCATCTAGACTATTGCCGTTTTGTAGCAGTGTTGCCACATCTGGCTATACTCTACCCAATCCTAGCTTGCAATTGGAGCCTAGCTGTATTTGAATGCTCGTCTCTGATTGGTCAATTTCTCCCGACAACCTCCGTTCACGCTTACCTTTCCCAAACCAAAACATTGCATTTCTCCGAGGTACACTTTTTTTATTTTTTTATTGGTGCTTCACTTATTTCGCTTAATATCTACTTGGCACTTTGATAACCTGACAGAATAATGATTGAGGATTACTTTCATCGTGAAAAAAAATATATATAATTAAAAATAAACGATAAAATACGAGTTGAAGTGAACCGAGCAGAAAAAAATGTTTATACCACTATTTTTATATGCCGATTTTTATTTACAAATATTACGCTACCATGATTAAAAATGGGTGGATGATGTAGAGAAAATCTTCCTGTATGTCATGGTGGTATAAGATTGTAGATAAGACAGAAATTATTGCTGGAAACCTAATTATAATGCAAAGATGTCGATGACGCTCCATTTTGCACCCAATGTTGCCAGGTGCCTGGAAATGTCTATTTTTTTAGGGAATTTTGAAGTCCACACAGGAAAATAATATACAGTTCGTTGAAGAGTAAACAGGGAAATTTCTACCAGTGAAATACCAAAAAGACCATCAATTTTCAAAAGTAAACAGGGAATAATTGAGGTAAAATGGGAAATTCTGATGTTGAAGCGAGTTAAATCTCGTCAAGCAATACTGGTTGCACCTCTTTCCCGCTCTCGTTAATGTCAAATTTTACACAATTTTATGAAGCCCATATAAACAACATTATTTGCAAGTTATAGAGTAAATCCTCCTGAACACGATGGTGTTGTCAAATTTTAGAAAGACCGAAAAGGAAGCGATGTAAATAACATAAATATAAATTGTTGTAGTAGCCTAATCTTTCATCCCCGCACATTGCCTCGTCTCTGTGGATGGGCGGCCTCTTTCTTTCTCTCTCCTCTTTTTCTCAAGAGCATATAATTATAATAATAATAACAGTGAGAGAGAAAGGTGGGTTTAGGGGTAGTTGAGAGAATTGGAATGCCTTTACATGATTATAAAATGTATATCCCCCATTTACGAGGCCATCCTATTCCATTATTGGAACAGGCAAGTATTGGCAGGAACTCAACCCTCCATAGCCCTCTTGTCGTGTCGCACACCCTTCTCGTGATTGGAGGTAAGTTTTAAAAATACTGAATAATCAGAAAATAATTATGCTACTACAATATGGAAAATATTATGTAACATTTCATAGATTACCGGTATCTATCCTAATTGGCTACTCTTGTTTTTAACAGCAATCATGGCATCAATGAAACCAACAAAACGGTGTTGCGGTCGATCAGCGCAAGTTGTACCAGGCTCAAGAATTCCAAGCCAAGCTAGAAATATTATAGTGAATGTTCACCGCTATCTGCAGCAAAAGTGGAATGCCGAAACAGCCGCATAAATAGATGAGAAAACAGCAAAGGCCACGCAAGTATGTATACGAACCATACGGACAATAAAACAACAGGCTGCCAAGTGTCACCCACTGCCCATATCCTCGCCACCTCAGCGAGTGATGCCACGCACTGTTATTGACACCATTGACAATTTTGATCAACAGTGCATAAGAAAAGAGACTCTCTCCTTCTATGAGAGAGGGGAACTGCCTAAGATTGACTCGCTCCTGAAATATGTCAGAGAACCACCTGTGAATTATTGTGGAGGTAGATCAACTCTGTGGAAAATTGTCAGGAAACTTGGGTTCAGGTATAAGAAAATGACCAGTGGAAGGGTAGTCTTAATGGAGCGCCAGGACATAGTTTTGAAAAAGAATATATACCTGAGGTTAATGGAAAAAAACAGGAATAAATACCTGAGGTTATTGGAAAAAAACAGAAAAAGTGTAAAACCGAGACCACTGGTGTTTGTAGACGAAACCTGGCTGAGGGCTCAGTAGGACCGAAGGTAAAAACAGGTAAAGGTGCGCGGTTCATCATTCTACACGAAGGAGGAAGTAATGGATTCATCCCAGGCGCTTTACTGATGTTTAGGTCCAAAAATGGAAGTAAGGGATATTACCACGACGCGATGAACTGTGATGGATTCAACACATGGTTCGTGGATCAGCTTCTACCCAACATTGAAGAAAATTCTCTCATCGTAATGGACAATGCCTCATACCATTCAAGGAAGGTCAATAAAGCACCAGCGTACAGCAGCAGGAAGAGTGTAATAATAGAGTGGCTGTCTGAAAACAACATTAGTTATGATGCAACTCTCAACAAACCTGAACTAATGGAAATATGCAGGCAAAATATAGAAAAGTCACGTTATGAAATTGATGACATAGCAGCTTTGCAGGGACATGAAGTTTTGAGGCTGCCACCTTACCACTGTGAACTCAATCCCATAGAACTCATTTGGGCAAAAGTTAAAACAAAGGTAAAAAAATTAAACTCAAATGCACAGTAAAGAGGGTGGATGAGTTGGTAAGGAATGCAATACAGGATGTAAGTGAAGAAGACTGGAAAAAATGTATTGAACACACCATGAAAGTGGAAGATGATTATAGGAAGAAAGATCTGGCAAGAGAGCACCTGGTAGAAATTTTCTGTATAAACATAGAAGATTCTGATGACAGCAACGATGACGATGACTGCAACGGTGACGATGACTGATAAGCATATTCATTTGTGTGGTAGGCCTAAATAGGCTAATTGAGGAAATAAAATTACACAACCAGCTATTGTATTAATTGTTACCTAAATTATAAAAATGGTTTTGTTCAGTGATAATGGCTTACATACGTAAACTCTCAATTGTGAAAAACAAAGTATGGTATAATTCCATGTGCGCTTCCAGAACATCCTGGCATAAATTTTATAATCATGTAAAGGCATTCCGATTCCCTCAACTACCCCTAAACCCACCTTTCTCTCTCACTGTTATTATTATAATTATATGCACTTGAGAAAGAGAGGAGAGAGAAAGAAAGAGGCCGCCCATCCACAGAGACGAGGCAAGGTGCGGGGATGAAAGATTAGGCTACTACAACAATTTATATTTATGTTATTTACATCGCTTCCTTTTCGGTCTTTCTAAAATTTGACAACACCATCGTGTTCAGGAGGATTTACTCTATAACTTGCAAATAATGTTGTTTATATGGGCTTCATAAAATTGTGTAAAATTTGACATTAACGAGAGCGGGAAAGAGGTGCAACCAGTATTGCTTGACGAGATTTAACTCACTTCAACATCAGAATTTCCCATTTTACCTCAATTATTCCCTGTTTACTTTTGAAAATTGATGGTCTTTTTGGTATTTCACTGGTAGAAATTTCCCTGTTTACTCTTCAACGAACTGTATATTATTTTCCTGTGTGGACTTCAAAATTCCCTAAAAAAAATAGACATTTCCAGGCACCTGGCAACATTGGGTGCAAAATGGAGCGTCATCGACATCTTTGCATTATAATTAGGTTTCCAGCAATAATTTCTGTCTTATCTACAATCTTATACCACCATGACATACAGGAAGATTTTCTCTACATCATCCACCCATTTTTAATCATGGTAGCGTAATATTTGTAAATAAAAATCGGCATATAAAAATAGTGGTATAAACATTTTTTTCTGCTCGGTTCACTTCAACTCGTATTTTATCGTTTATTTTTAATTATATATATTTTTTTTCACGATGAAAGTAATCCTCAATCATTATTCTGTCAGGTTATCAAAGTGCCAAGTAGATATTAAGCGAAATAAGTGAAGCACCAATAAAAAAATAAAAAAAGTGTACCTCGGAGAAATGCAATGTTTTGGTTTGGGAAAGGTAAGCGTGAACGGAGGTTGTCGGGAGAAATTGACCAATCAGAGACGAGCATTCAAATACAGCTAGGCTCCAATTGCAAGCTAGGATTGGAGAGAGTATAGTTCCCGGTAGTTTGCAGAGGTTAGGTCCCGGTAGTCTGAATATGACTTATCTTGGAAATGGGGCATTTCCGAAGATGACGCCATAGAAAAAGAGTGTCTTAGAATGATATAAATTAGTGGGTAAAGAAGGTAAGAACATCATAATAGACAACAGCAATAGAATAGATAATTACCAATAATTAATGTAAGGAAATATTATACTGTAATTCTTCTTTATTTACTCGTATATATTATAAAATAATATTATGTGTTAAATTTAATCATTTTATAGAAAGGAATAGAATATTATACTGTATTTCTTCTATATATTCACTCATATATATTATACAGTGAAAGCTCCTTTATCCGGCATTCTGTTAACCGGCAACTTCCCGTATCCGGCATTTTTTTCATAAAAAGATAAATATAGCAAAATAGAGCTGCCACACTCACCCGCTCAGAGCGCAGAGTGAGGAGGGAGTGACGAGTGTTAAAAGTGAAGAGAAGTGTACTGTACTGTACTGTACTGTACAAATGTAAATACAGTATTACAATTCGTATTAAGCATATTAAATGCATATAACAATTTGTATGAAGGTTTTCGCAGACGACTCATGAATGAAATGAGTCGTAACCATGAGTGGTGGTGGTGGTGGAAGGGGGAGAGTAGGGGGAAGGGGGGAGATAGCGCGATATCGTTTGTTTACATTTTATTGAGCATATTCTGGTATTTCCTTCTTTCTCTGTTTGAGAAAAACCTTCCTTCTTGATATGGAAGGATATGACCTTCAGTTTTGTAAATGCACCACCTGACATGACTGAGTGTTGAAACTGGTGGTTAATTCGTAATTACTAATATTTTACCTCCATAGCATAGGCCTATATTCCCTTGACCTTGAGCTAGGGTGAATGGAGACTGAAGGTAGGAGGGGAAGGAGCACGGGAGAAGTGGTGGCAACACACACACTTCACAGACAACAGTGATATCATTTCGTGACATGTTTACAGTCATCCCTCCGCTATCGCGCCTAATTGGTGCCGTAAGTAGCATATGATAGTGGAAAACGCGATAGCGGAATTTAATAACTAATGGGAATTGGTTCCCAGTCCCTCATATTTCAAGATTTTTCCTCACTAAACATGTTTTTTTTTAATAATATTTCTTTGCATATAATGAAAATTAAAGTAGATAAGTAAGAAAACAGCACTTTTAACCAAATACAGTGGACCCCACAAGTAGGGGTGTAAAGTGTTCACAAGTACAGTAGGCATGTAAAGTGTTCTGGTTAGGTGGTGCGTAAATGAATATGCGTGACTGACCTTAGGGACTAAAGATTATTTATGAAAATTGGGATAGGTTCTTATGTCTCTCGAAAGTGACTTTTTTTTTTTACTATGAGACCTCAAACACGATGGAAATTCATTAATTAAACATAATAGGACGTGTTCACATATGGAGAGTCGGGCGCCCGAGTCCCAAGAGCAAGCACCCGAGTAGGGTGTCCGACTGACTGTAGAATGAGCTACCAAATATTAACTTAAAATTAGTTTTCAAAACGATTGCATCCATTCCATATAAAATTGGTGGCGAAAATAAGTGAAGCATATCCGAGGAGTTTGTATACAAAACAAGCGAAATGATAATGAACATGTTAGGAAATGATATCACTCGTCTGTGAAGTGTGTGTGTGTGTTCCTACCACTTCTCCCGCGCTCCTTCCCCCCCATACCCTCACTCTCTCCATGGGGCATTTCTGGAACTAATCCGCTAGATGTCTCTGCTGTGCAGTCAATTCATGCGACATGAGCTAAAATATTGGTTTTTAAAATCCCATCAGCATACAAATGCATAGAACCTTGATCATTATGATACTTTTGGAATCCTGCATCGACTTTTTAATAACCTGTATGGATAATTTTGAGATAAGTTGGTTAAATTAGATATTTTTGTTTCGTGATTGTCGACCTTCTGCTATCGATATTTAAAGTAAGGCATATGCGAAGGCTAAAATCTATTTATTTGGACAATACAAATAAATATGATTAAGACTGTACTACATATTATGACGTAACATACCCATTAACATGGTAATATATAGATAGAGTTATTTTTGTGGAGATATTAGTATCTCCTTCACCCAGTGAGCGACAAGGCAAAATTAGCCGAGCGAGACTCAAACCATAACAAACATCAGCTGAGAGCCAGTCTGGCGTCTGCCTGCGAGTCCTCACTCCTCCTTCAGCTGTTGCAACGTCCAGCTACCGTAGTCCATTGTTCTTATAAAAGAACCAAACCAAACACGTAATAATAATCAAAGCGAGCGCCAGTCGGATAAACGTTTGTTTTGTTTTGATTCCCTCCACGATTCGACAAATTCGCCAGCACATTCGAGTTGCCTATTCTCAATTGAAATATGTATTTCAATAAACCAGGAAGTTGATCTATGTAATTCGGAGTTTTAACTATCACCTGCATGTTCTTTTTATGTTTATTGTATTTTCATTTACTTTGTTTCCAATCAATGGTGTACCTGTTTGGTAATCCCGAGATGGCCAAATAATCTGAATGCCAATTTCACCAGAAAATCAACTTAACTCCTTTGATCACGAATAGTACTATTTTACCTGTGTTTTACTACTTAGAAAGAATTGTGTAGAAATATGTATCATTTAAGCTCGATGCATTATTGTTTGTGTATAGAATGACTGAAGGAATATTTTATTTTGCTTGTGTGCGCGATGAACCATCGATTGTGATGCCACCTGGTGGCAACCACGAGTTTAGAAAATTCCCCATTCACCCTAGCCCAAGGTCATGGAATATAGGCCTGGCTTGCCTTGTCACCGTGTGTGTGACTCTCTCGTATTTAGTAATTATGAGTTAAACACTAGCTTCAACACTCAGTCATGCCAGATAGTGCATTTTTTTTTTTTTTTTTTATATATATTAACAAAGATGAGGACAAAGGCCACAGGCCCGCTTACCGTTCTCATCTACATAGTACAGTGAGAGAGTGGTCCAAAATCATGTCCAATTTCGTTCGAGATGCCCTGACACATTGCGTTTGAAGGTAGATAAGTCGTAGTAAGGTGGAAAGATGGATGAAGGTAGAGTGTTCCAGAGTTGACCAGTTGTGTATATGAAAGACAGAGTACCGGTTAACTCTTGCATGAGGGAGTTGGACAGAAAAGGGGTGAGAACGAGAGGCTTGACGAGTGTTGCATGTTCTCCTGAGGGGAGGAAGCATACATTGAGAGAGTTCAGAAGAGCAATGTCCAGTGTAATAGCGATAGAAGAGAGAAAGTGATGCAACACTGCGGCGAAGAGAGAGAGGTTGTAGTGAATCAGTAAGAGGAGGAGAGTTGATGAGACGAAAGGCCTTTGATTCCACCTTGTCCAGTAGTGTTGTGAAGGTTGATCCCTCCCACACATGAGAGCCATACTCCATACAGGGGCGAATGAGACCCCTGTGCAGAGACAGTAACTGCGTGGGGGTGAAGTATTCACGGAATCTGAGCAGCACACCTAACTTCTTTGAGGCGATTTTAGTAAGAGAGATTATGAGAGAAAGAGAGTCCAAGAATATTAAGAGAAGAGGAAAGGTCAAGTTGTGTATCGTTAAAGGAGAGGGGATAGACATCAGGAAGATTAGTACGAGTTGAAAGATGAAGGAACTGTGTTTTTGAGGCATTGAAAACAACAAGGTTCTCTCTGCCCCAGTTAGAGATGAGGGAAAGATCAGAAGTCAGGCGTGCTACTGCATCATCACATGATGTGGAGAGTAGCTGTTGGGATGGACGGTTGTCAAAATGAGTGGAGTAGTGTAGGGTGGAATCATCAGCATAGGAGTGGATAGGGGAAGAGGTACAGTTAAGAAGATCATTAATGAACAAAAGAAAGAGGGTGGGTGATAGAACAGAACCCTGAGGAACACCACTATTGATAGCCTTGGAAGAAGAACAGTGACCATCTACAACAACAGCTATAGAACGGTCAGAAAGGAAATCAGAGATAAAGGTGCAGAGAGAGGGATAGAAACCGAATGAGGGCAGTTTGGAGATTAAAGCTTTGTGCCAGACTCTATCAAAAGCTTTGGATATGTCGAGGGCAACAGTGAAAGTTTCACCAAAGTTCCGAAAGGAGGATGACCATGAATCAGAGAGGAGGGATAGAAGATCGCCAGTAGATCGTCCCTGACGGAAACCATACTGGCGATCTGAAAGAAGGTCAATTTTGAGGTTAAGAATAGATTCAAAGACTTTAGATAGACATGAGGTCAGAGCAATAGGGCGATTGTTGGAGGGTTGGGAACGGTCTCCTTTTTTCGGAACAGGTTGGATCAGAGCAAACTTCCAGCAAGAAGGAAAAGTGTTAAATGATAGACATAGACGGAACAGTTTTGCCTAGGCAGGGTGTCAGCACGGAAGCACAGTTCTTGAGAACAACAGGAGGAATCCCATCAGGTCCGTACGCCTTCCGAGTGTTAAGGCCAGAGAGGGCAGAAAATACTTCCTTTGAAGATATTTATTACCACGCATGTCGTTGATGCCGACGACTCATTTCGGTCACGAGTCGTCTTAATACAAATTGTTATATGCATTGAATATGCTTAATACGAATTGTAATATACATCCCTGTAGGAACGACGTTTTATATCGACGTATTGGACGTTCTATACGAGACCGAGGTGTAATTAGGCACAGATGAAAAAGCTTTATCTCCACACATTGTATCACTAGTTAACTCTCTTGTGTTAAACAAAGATAGGGTTGATAAGCAGGGCTAGTTAGAAACCCACACAGTCCTTATCTTTACTGCTGTAACACCATGTCATGGTAAACATGGCAGTCAGTCCAGTTGATAAGTAGGGCTAGTTATAAACCCAAACAGTCCTCATCTTTACTGCTGTAACACTATGTCATGGTAAACATGGCTGTCAGTCGAGTGTGCTTGGCCAATCACATAGTCGCTACCTTCGCACTGCCAAATTTGAATGTTACGTGCACGATAGTAAGCATACGGATGCGCTATAGAGGATGAAGGTGAACTTTTCACACATGCGCAATACAGCCGTTTTCTCAGTCGCTCCGATTGCGCGCCCGAGTAGTCGAGCCCGAGCCTCGGACGCCAGTGCCTGATAGTGCGGATTCATTTTCTCAGTCAGCCAGAGAGCCCTCCGAGTCGAGTACCCCCCCGCGGGAGTGGACTTGTGAGGGTTGGCAACATTGCTCGGGCGAGCCTGCCGCGCGGGCGGTGGTTGGTAATACTTTGCAGGCCAAAGGTAAACAAACCACCATGGCGACCGGAGGTGTACCCTTGAACTACGAACAAAAGTTGTACCTTGCTACCCTTATTAAGCAGCGCCCAATAACTAATGCTCTTTGTAATATAGTATCTGAGCTGTCCAAACTCAGTAATAGTGTAAATGAAATGAAAGGCAGTATCCAAGATATGAACCACAGACCCTCAAGGAAGTGAGGGATAAAATGTCATAGTTCAGTATCGTGAATAATAAAATGTATAAGTTGCATACCTTAATAAAATAGATACTTGTAATCACTGATTCTTCATTTATATTATGCAGTATGAATGCTATTACATGTAAATTATAACTATAAAGAGTATGAATGTTATTACATGTAAATTATAACTAAAGAGTATGAATGCTATTATGCAGACTTGCATGTTAAATATCATATAGAGGCATTTATTGACTTCACACATAATGGGTTACTTATTTATTTATTTACATATCCGATAATATTGCATCCCAAAACTGCTTCATGGAGGGATCCTTTAGAAATATGGATATATTATATGTGAGTTTCAGCCACACTAATTTTAAACAAATTGGCTATAATTTGTGAAGGTACCACAATATTCTTGTAAATGCTTAGATATTCCAAAAATATACTAATTACAGGCATTACCGTATATCATGTAAATAACATTTATGGTACTTCTCTGACCGATTTAAGAAGAAAGTAATATGCTTTGTTATGAAATAGATATTATTTATAGTGCAGGCTGACCGACTCGGGCGAGCACTGGGAGGGGGTAAAACTTCATACCCCTGGCGCCCGATTGTTCCGTTAATGCGGCCGGGAAGAGGGTGCGGAAGGCTCAGAAACACCACTGAGAAAACCAAAACACGCGCGGGTGCTAATTCTCGGGGCTCGGGCGCGCGGTGGAGCGACTGAGAAAACGGCTGATAGTAACGAAACGCTTTAGCCGAACCCGCGATAGCGGAGGAAACGTGTCAGGCTAGGGAGTCAGTCAGTTCAGACAGACTCCCTCAGTGTAGTACTGATAAATGCTAGGTCAGTTAGAAACAAATTTAATGAGCTCAGAGCTCTGATAGCAACTGAAAAAGTAGATATAATAGCCATAACAGAGTCCTGGATCCATGCAAGTGGAAGGGACTATATAGGGGAATTCCATATCCCTACCTTTAGATTATTTCATAGAGATCGACCCGATCGGGAGGGAGGAGGAGTAGCCCTGTATATCCGAGACTCCCTAGATCCAGTGATCTACAAAGTCGGGTCAGAACAAGAAGTGTTAGGTGTTGACATGACAGTGGGAAGTGGAGTGTATAGATTCATTGTTGTCTACCGTCCACCACACCAACCCATTGATGATGATTCTAAGTTATATAATGAACTTAGTGATCTAATAGGGGAGAAGATTACCATTATACTAGGTGACTTCAACTGCCATGTTAACTGGGTAGATAAAACGGGAGATGCAGAATCAGGAAGGCTCATTGACTTTGCTGATGAAGCTTTCTTGACTCAGTGGGTGACTGAGCCCACAAGGGGAACCAATATATTAGATCTTGTGTTCACCTCCGAAGATGACCTTGTCTCCAGCTTGACTGTAGATGAGCCATTGGGAGGAAGTGACCATAATATGATTAGGTTCTCACTGCAAGTACCCAAGTCTAAAGTTAAAATTCAGAAACAGAGTAAACCCGACCTCAGTAGGGCAGATTTCTGTAATCTGAGAAAGGGAGTTAGTGCAATGCATTTGGAAATGGGCCAAGGGGTGAATGAGTCTTGGTGCTTATTCCGAGACTGCTTTATGGCACAACAATCAATGTTCGTGCCCTCTAAGCCAGTTGGATCCCCAATGTCCCAACCCAAATGGTTCACACGAGAAATAGCAGCTACAATAAGGAAAAGAAAGGTAGCCTACCGCCAGTTCAAAAGAACTGGTAATTTAGAGATACAAAGTGAATATTACCACCTACGTAGGAAGGTGAAATCACTTATAGACAGAGCCAAGCGTAACGAGGAACTCCGGATTGCAGCCTTGTGTAAGGAGAATCCCAAGGAGTTTTTTGGTTATGTAAATAGCAGAAAACCAATTAGAAACAAGATAGGCCCATTGCATGATGGGAACGGTGTCTTGCAAAACTCTGATGAAGAGATGGCAGACATTTTAAATTCCCATTTCTCATCAGTGTTCACCCGAGAAGATGGGGGTAACATCCCTGAGCCAGGCACTACTCATGAGGGTGTTACCATAGAAAGAGTCCAATGTAGTGAAGCAAAAGTTAGAGACAGAATAGGTAAATTAAGTGTCAACAAATCTCCCGGTCCTGATGAATTTCTTCCTAGGGTCTTGCGAGAGGTATGTGACCAGGTAACCCCTTACCTGGCTGCTATCTTCAATATATCACTTGAAACAGGAGAGGTCCCATCTGACTGGAAGGAAGCAAATGTGACTCCCATATTTAAAAAGGGAGATCGCCATCTTCCTGGAAACTACCGTCCAATCAGCCTTACATCTGTAGTAGGAAAGGTATTGGAGGGTATAGTTGCAGATAGAATAGTAGATCATCTTGAATCATATAATTTATTGTATGATTCACAGCATGGCTTTAGGCGTCGGCGTTCATGTTTGACCAATTTGATTGAATTTTTCCATGGTATGCTTTCTGAGTATGACCAATGCCGGGCAATAGACATCCTTTATCTGGACTTTCAGAAAGCTTTTGATAAAGTACCTCATCAGAGGTTGATGGCAAAAACCCGTGCACTGGGAATAAGGGGCATGCTTGCTAAATGGATTGAGAATTGGCTAACTGACCGGCGCCAAAGAGTAGTAATCAATGGGGAAGCCTCAAGTTGGGCAACAGTCACAAGTGGGGTTCCTCAAGGTTCAGTTCTAGGTCCACTACTCTTTATAATCTACATTAATGATATAGATGTGGGCATTGTCAGTCGAATTGCAAAATTTGCTGATGACACCAAGTTAGGGTGTAATGCTTCATCATTTGAAAAGGTAGAACAATTACATAAAGACCTAGAGAAAGTAGGAAAGTGGTCTGAACGATGGCAGATGCCATTCAATTTGGACAAGTGTAAAGTGATGCACATAGGCCCAGCCAACCAGAGAGCCAGTTACTCTCTGTTGGGAAGTGAAATTAGTAGTACTGACTTGGAGAAAGACTTAGGTGTACTGATCAGCAGTGACCTCAAATTCTCCAAGCAGTGCCTCGCAGTAGAGAAGAAAGCCCAGAGGCTTCTTGGTTATATAAAGAGGCAATTTAGATTTAGAAATAAAGAGATAGTCCTCACTCTGTACAACTCTTTGGTTCGGCCACATCTGGAATATGCTGTGCAGTTCTGGTCGCCGACTCTCAAGAAAGACATTGCGAGGCTTGAGAGAGTCCAGGCTAGGGCCACCAAACTGATCCCATCAATTAGACACATGGGCTACCAGAGAAGGCTGCAGGCACTAGGTCTCTTCTCATTAGAGACCAGACGCTTGAGAGGTCAACTAATTGAAGTTTTCAAAATCCTTCGTGGATATGAAAACATTGATTATCAGTGCCTGTTTAGCTTAAACACTAATGCAACTAGAAACCATGGATGGAAACTAGACTTGAAACGCTTCCGCCATAATACGTTAGGTAATTTCTTCACATATAAAATCTGCAATGTCTGGAATCAGCTACCAGCAGAGGTAGTTGATAGTTCCTCGATAGAACAGTTCAAGAAACAGTTAGACAAAGTTCTGCCAAGCCTGGTAGAGTTATAGGGATTGTTTCCTCCTTTCCTGTACAAAAATTTCCTAGTCCGGCCTTTTTTCCCCCGGGTTAGGTACATTTCCATTTCCATACCCGCAACGCGGGTGGGAGAGGTGGGTGGGGAGAGCCTTCTCTTTACTATACTTTATCTCTCACTATTAGTTAGCAACTACTACTACACCTACGGTACCTCCTTGGTATGGGTCGTAAGACCTTTTGAGGTGCTACTTGTCCTTGTAACTCCTTGTAACTCTCCCACACGCACACACACGCTCTCTCTCTCTCTCTCTCTCTCTCTCTCTCTCTCTCTCTCTCCTACACGCACACACACGCTCTCTCTCTCTTTCCCTCCCTCTCTCTCATACACTAACACACACACACACACATACTCTATCTTTCTCCTTCCTACACAAATACACACACACACTCTTTCTCTCCTTCCTACACAAACACACACACACACACACTCTCTCTCTCTCTAAACACACACAAATACGGACACACACCTACCCTCTCTCTCTCTCTCTCTCTCTCTCTCATATGCACAGGGGGGTCGGGGGGGGTGCAGGAAAAGGATATAGATAGAGAGATAGATAGAGAGATGAATAGAGAGATGGATAGAGAGATAGATAGATAGAGAGAGATAGATAGATAGATAGATAGATAGATAGATAGATAGATAGATAGAGATAGATAAATAGATAGATAGATAGAGATAATATAGATAGATATAGATAGATAGATAGATATAGATATCTCTCACACAATCTAGCTATCTATCTATCTATCTATCTCTTACACACGGTCTCTCTCTCTCTCTCTCTCTCTCTCTCTCTCTCTCTCTCTCTCTCTCTCTCTGTATCTCTTTCACAATCTAGCTATCTATATATCTCTATCTCTCTATTGATAGATAGATAGATAGATATAGATAAATACAGAGATATAGATAGATATAGATAGATATAGATAGATATATAGATAGATATAGATATATAGATATATAGATAGATATAGATAGATAGATAGATAGATAGATAGATAGAGATCCCAGGTTCGAATCCCAGGCCTTGCTATTTAATTGTGGCTGTTACAATGCCATGTACAGTTGGACACAGGAATTCGAGGTACAGCCCAAGTGAAAGATGGTTAATTTCTCCCAATATCAAGTTCCTTAGTGCCAAATAGGAGACACCAGGGGCAGAAGTCAGTATTGAGGATGGTAATAAAAAGCAACTACCTCATAATAGACACTGGTTACTCAAATGGGACAAGTATATTTCACCTGGGCTGTAGCACAATTCCTGTGTCCAACTGTACTTGCGTCATGGATAATTATTGCGGTAGAAAAGCTGGCATGGTTTCTGTGGGGACCAGCATCTACACCGTATAATGGACTCCTCCCACCCTCCTAATAAGTTTACATACAAATAATTAGATCAAATTTATTGACAAAACCACTGCTAGTAATTAATATACATCAAGATAAAGATCTAAGGCATTTCTGTCACAGGAGTTAGTTAGTTGGTTAGTTAGTTAGTTAGTCGGTCACTCAGCCAGTCAGCCAGTTAGTTAGTTAGTTAGTTAGTTAGTTAGTCAGTCAGTCAGTCTGTTACTTAGTCAGTCAAAGTCCTCAGTTATTGAATTCGTGAGTGATTGTGACGAGGAATATGTGCATAAGAGAGTGAGTGAATAGAAGAACGAACGAGAGAGTGAACGAGTGAGTGAGAGATTGAACGAGCGAGTGAGCGAGTGGTTAAAAAGTCTGACTGAGTCAGTCACTCACTCAGTCAGTCACACACTCACACTGTGGTGAGAGAAAGAGGGGTAGATAGATGATTAAAGAGGGATGACAAGATGAATGGGTTGGTAAAATGGGATGGTGGGATTAAGGGGGAGGATGGGTTGGTAAGAAGGGAGGGTGGAGGTAGGTAGAGGATGGGTTGGTAAGAAGGGAGGATAGTAGTACGCACAGGGGGATGGTGGGTTGGTAAGAAGTGAGGGGAGGGGGAGGATGGGTTGGTGTGGATGGACATGGGTGGAATGGGTTGAAGATTGTATGGATGATGGGAAAGCTTGGGATGGTAAAATATGTGTGGATGTTTGCATATGCACCAGTGGGTGAAAAGATGAGAATGAGTGTGTTTTTGGAGGAATTGAATGCATGTCTGAGAAAGATTGATAATGGAAGGAGTGTTGATGATCGGAGATATGAATGGAAAGAAGGAAGTGTGAAATAATGTGGGTAAATGGGAACACACACACACACACAGACACAACAGGACACGTAAAAAACACAGACACGGACACACATAAACACACACTAAAACACAGAAGGAAGCACACACAGAGCAGGACACATTAAGACACTCAAAAACATCAGCCTACTTAGTAACAATTACTTTCAGTACCTCAGTGTAAAAAACATTGGTGAAGGATAAGGATAGTGAGACGTATTAGAATTTAGACAGGAAAATAAAGTGATGAGGTGACATAGAGGAGGATAGGAACTTAGAAAGAGTGGGAGAGAGGCGGGGTGGTGAGTACGGATGTACTGGGTGGGTGGGGTGTGGCTTGTCCCCCTTTAGCGGCCGGCCAAGAGTATTAGTCTGCACCGCATATCGACACATACCGCGGGACTTTGGATTCTATTTTAACCATCAGGATGGCCGGATTTCCTCTGGTCAACCCTTCCACAAGACTTTTACACCCTTCAACAACAATTTGGCACCTCTAACTCCTAAAATACAAATTTGTGGGTTATCTCCCTTTCGCAAGAGGGGCCTCAATTAATGAAATTATTAATAAAAAGAAAAAGTGTAATTCTCTAACAAGGGAAATTATTATTAACAATAAAAAGGAAGTATGTCCAGAAACTATAGCAAATGGTTTTAATGAATATTTTGTGAATGTAGGGACTAATTTATGCAATTCTATACCTTCTGTAAATCAAGACCATGCTGCTTATATGCCACCACCAAATGTTAATTCAATGCTTATGTATCCCACTGACAGTAATGAAATAATAAATATTATAATGTCATTTAAAAGGAAGAGCCCAGGATATGATGGTATTACTACAGAAATTATTAAATTGTCTCATCTTAATTATATTAGTGCATTGACCCATATAATCAACCAGTCTCTGTATTCCCTCAAGAACTTAAAACTGCCAAGGTCATTCCCATTTATAAAGGTGGTGACGCTACTTTGATGTCTAACTACAGACCTGTTTCGGTATTCACAGTATTCTCTAAAATTTTCGAAAGAATCATGTATAAAAGGGTAATGGAATTTGTAAAATCATGTAATTTGTTATATAAATATCAATTTGGTTTTCGTGAGCAGCATGGTACTGATCTTGCATTAATCACTCTAATAGACAAAATATCAAAGGCGTTGGATGAGGGAGATTATGTATTAGGGGTATTTTTAGATTCAAGTAAAGCCTTTGACAGAGTTAGTCATGAAATACTGTTACATAAACTAGAAACATATGGGATCAGGGGCACAGCTCATAAATGGCTACAATGTTACCTGTCACATAGAAATCAATTTGTAATTTTTAATGTAACTTTTTGCAGATGATACAAATTTATTTGTAAGAGGATCAAATTTAGCTGATTTGTTTCATTCCATTAATTCAGAAATGAAGACTCTGGTAAACTGGATACATGCTAACAAGCTTTCATTAAATATATCTAAGACCCATTATATGGTATTTTGAGCTAGAGGCATAGTATTTAACACTAACATGAATGTGTATATTGGCCAGACAGAACTGAAGAGAGAAGAGTCTACAAAATTTTTAGGCATTATACTTGATGAAAAATTAAATTGGTTTAATCACATTATACATGTTAAAAATAAAATTGCAAAAAGTGTTGGAGTACTATGCAAAGCTAGGAAGTATCTAAATTCTGAAACGTTAGTTACTCTGTATAATTCTTTTGTGTACCCATATTTAACCTATGGACTGGAGGTTTGAGTGTCTGCCAGCAGTTGTCACATCCAAGTAATAGAAAAGATTCAGAAGAGATCCATAATAATAATAACTTCTTCAGGAGTTAGAGATCATACTGCCGAATTATTTAAGGCTCTTAATAATTTGCCATTCAAAAAAGTCTATCAATATTGTATTGCAAAACTAATGTTCAAATTTACAAAACAGATGGTTCCTGGCTCCATGAGGGACATGTTTTCCACCAACGAAAACATTCACTCCTACCCCACCAGGCAGCGGGGAAACCTGCGTGGGCCACAGGGAAGAAACTTACTAATACACAGGACCTTCTGCTATATGGGTGTTCATATTTGGAATGAAATATCATTAAGTGTAGACCATCAGTGTTTAGTGTCAACTTACAAAAGTAAAGTTAAAGAATACTTACTGGCAAATTAGGAATGTATTTGGTAGCTTTCTAAAATTTGTACATGGGACATGCATTATTATTACTGTTATGTAAGTACCTGTCGCTTCAACAATGTGTGCTCTGTTCATTTGGGATTTTTAATAATTATAACATATTTCTTAACTGAACGGAGTATAGTAAAGTATTAGAAGTAGTGAGGGAAAAATATACCTTTTAGGTATCAGTCCTCATTGCCATGTGTTTTAATGTACATGTATGAAATCCAATATTATGAGAGTTTTGTATACTCATAGCAATAAAATTATTATTATTATTATTATTATTAACTTGTGAATGAATATAGAGTAAAGTAATTTTAAAGTACACTTTCTTGTATTCGGAAATTTCTCGTATCCGGAACATTCTCGGTCCCACTGGTGCTGGATAAAAGAGCTTTCACTGTAATAGGATAAACCGGGTATTAACTTTATAATATGTGAAAGCATTTCAGTCTTGTTGCGTTAGTTACAAATATTCCGCGATCTCAGGCCATACCAGTTGCCATACCTACATAAAGACGATATAGTACATATGTCTTTTCAGCTTGAAGGCCTGAGACTGACTCAATTTCCAAATAGGCTTTTTGCATCAGACTACCAGGACCTAACCTGTGCAGACTACCGGGACCTAACCTGGGCAAACTACCGAGAACTAACCATGGTAAAGTACCAGGACCTGACCGAGGCTAAATACTGAGACCTAGCCAGATCTGGCAACAATTATACAAAACAAAAATTCTTTAAATAAAATGGTGTAAATAAATGGGTAATGAAGGTAGATAAACTGTACATGATAACGGCAATTCGTTCAATATTTACCGTTTTGGGAGTGTAACCGTTTTTTTTAGCGGCTTTATATAGTAAATGACGTAGAGTAATGTCATACCAAAACCTTCAGCTAATATTGTGATTATCTGCTCCAGTGAACTAATGGTTGGGTTAGGTAGCGTTTGGTTACCTTTATCAATACCCGGTGGAATTATCGTGTGAAAAAAATGTATTCTTTGTTAGATATTTCAATTTTCAGATACAACATTTTTGTAGAGGAGGGCCGAACTGAAGTCGGGCGGATAGTGTTATCAGATCCCCTTGGCAAAATTGTGAAAGGTCCAGCAGGCAGTTGTGGACAATACACCCAATACAGTTGTTGTGTACAATACACCTGACCCACCCAATCAGGATACTTTTAGCTCCTATTAACAGGATCTATTTTATTTTTAACGGTCCCAAAGGACATTAAGTTAGGTCTCAAAGGACATGAAGCTAGGTCTCAAAGGACATGAAGTTAGGTCTCAAAGGACATAAAATTAGGTCTCACAGGACATTAAGTTAGGTCTCAAAGGACATGAAGTTAGGTCACAAAGGACATTAAGTTAGGTCACAAAAGACATTAAGTTAGGTTTCAAAGGACATTAAGTTAGGTCACAAAAGACATTAAGTTAGGTCACAAAAGACATTAAGTTAGGTCACAAAAGACATTAAGTTAGGTTTCAAAGGACATGAAGTTAGGTCACAAAGGACATTAAGTTAGGTCACAAAAGACATTAAGTTAGGTCTCAAAGGACATTAAGTTAGGTCTCAAAGGTAGCAACAGTCTAGGTTAGGTTAGGTAGGTCAGGTTATTTCATCTGGTGATCAAAAATTATTTGTGAAAATCGAGGACGCAAAAAAATTATTGCAATATTTACCGAAAATTTTCCAATAATAATAATAATAATAACAACGTAAATTTACAGAAGAACTGTGTTCACTATATTGTATATTTTAGTATCATTTCACATTATTTTGGACCATTCTAACACACTTTTCAGCTATGGTGTTTCTCTCAGTGTAAACTTATCATAAAGTGACTGGGACAAATTTCCTGGATCTAGCAAGATGTGGTAACACTACGCGGCCCAAGGCAAAAACCCCGATCACTTTACAATAGTTTACATTGGTAATATCCCGGCAGTTTGTCTAGGTTAGGTCCTGGTAGTCTGATGCAGTCTAGGTAAGGTCAGGCTAATTTCAAAATGCCCCATTTGAATATGCCCTATTTTGGAAATGGGGCATTTGTGCAGGAAATGCTATAGAAGAAAATAGTCTTAGAATGGTCTAAATTAGTGGGTAATGATGAAGGCAATTCATTCAATATTTACCAAATATACAATATAGTGAACACAGTTCTTTTCTAAATTTATCTAATAATAATAATAATAATAATAACAATAATACTAATAATAATAATACCATAACAATAATAATAATTATAAATACCATCTTGGTGGTGTTGTTGTTTACACTCTTGTTGTTTCTGCCATGTACACACAGCCTGGAAAATTTGTATACATAAGTAACGCACACAATATGTATGTATGTATGTGTAGCCTACAATTATTATTATTATTAAGGGGGTGTGGGAGTAGGGGACAAGCTTAGGGTGTGTGTGGGAATAGGGGGACAGGCTTGGGATGGGTAGAAAGCCTGTCCCCTATCCCCCCCCGAGCCTGTCCCCCTACTCCCGCACCCCCCACAATCCCGTCACCCTATTCCCGCACCCCTCTAAACTCCCCCCAAGCCTGTCCCCTACCCCCCCCAAGCCTGTCCCCCTACTCCCGCACCCCCCAAGCCTCCTATTCCCGCACCCTCTTAACACTATTAAGAGAAAATCTCTCTATCTCTACTTATATTTACTCTCTCTTTTTACCTGTGTGTGTGTGTTACCTCTCTCTCTCTCTCTCTCTAAGTGAATATAATATAAGGAATGGGAGAAAGAGTCAGAGTGTCACTTTGTTTACATTATCGCTCTTGCTCTTGCTGTTATAGGTACTCCAGGTGTTTATTCCAGGGATGGCCTTCGTATCGGCAGATCCTGTAAATAGAAATCGGAAAAAAAAATACAATACTATGCATATCTATTCACTTTCTACATCTTGCATACCACATTTTCTCCAATAATTCTTTCACAGCACCAATCATATCATCTGTGATCTGCTCACACAAACCTAGCAGTAATATCATCCATTCTCTCCCTGTTAATTCCATTCCATCACATTCCATTTCAGTCAAGATGATCTGCATCATCTCTGTTCTGTCTCTCTCATACTTCTCTCACATCCCAGCATCACATGTTCTACCGTTTCATCCTCTCCTGTGTCACACATCTGGCATACCTTGCTTTGGGATTCAGACCATCTATAACTTCTTGCATTCACCTGCATACATTGTGCTCTGGCTCCAAAGAGTAGATCACCACCCAGACTTCCCTCATACCACTTCACATACTCTGGACATTCTTTCACCTTATACCATACAAGAGTTTCCTTTTGTTACATTTCATTTTTCCACTTTCTTAACCCCAGGCATTTCACTTCTTTGTCAATCTCACTTTTCCACTTTCTTGCATCCCAGTCTAGCCCCTTTCTATTCCTGCTCATTATTTTCCACTCATGCATAATTCCTCTAACTACCATACCATTCATATATACCATTCTCTCACACTTCTTTCCCTATTTGCTATTTCTAATGTTCCACATAATTATTATTATAAACCTTCCTTGCCAGTCTTGTATCCTCCATACGTTCCAGTCTTGCTTTGTATCTAAGAGTTGCTTTCACCAGTCTTTCTCTGAATGTACTCCATCCCATATCACCTCTCAAAGCTGCTGTCGCTGCATACCTTGGTGCATTCAGTGCCATTCTCGCTACTCGGTTCTGTCCCACCTCTAACTTGTCTATCTCACTCTCCTTCCATGCAATAACTTCCATGCCATACATAATGCTCGGGACAGCCACACTCTTCCATACTTCTCTCACCACATCATACTTGCTTGCTCTCAGCCTCGCTGCACTTGCCAGTCGTCCATCCTGGTACCTGGGCCATGGTCCAACCCATTGGTTCGTCATGCGATGCGATGCGTTGCGATGTTCGTCGGGGAAATTTCACCTTTTCAACGGATTTCCTTTCATCTTTCCCTTATAAGACTTGGTTAGTTTTCACTCGACTTCCTTAGTTTTTCTCTTCTTTTCTAAAACTCATAAAGTGTTTCGTTCGTTTTTCTCTTTTCCAAAACTCATAAAGCGTTTCCTTCGCTTTTCTCTTCTTTTCCAAAACTCATAAGGTGTTTCTTTCGTTTTTATCTAGATTTTCAAAGCTTCGTAAGCGAGTTTTCGGCCGCCATTATGCGCCATATTTGTTCGTAGCGCTATGAAGATTGAAAAGCACTCGTAAGGCTCATAGCAGGGTCGCGTAGTCGATAAACAACCCGTAAATAGTGAGATTTGAGTTTATTTACACTTGGCGCGGCTGACATAGACGACATAATGGTTGTTGTTATTGTCATTTATCGGTAAATATAAACAAGAAGAGGAGATTCAGCAGCTTACGAGAATGGAGCTGCAAGTGTCAATTTAAACTGATGCACTGTGAAATAGAAAGTTACAACTATTTTGTGTGTGTATCATTACCTTTAGAGTGTTTAATTAAGAATAATAGGATATAATGGTGACTTACTAATTGCAGGAAATTGGCTTCCATTTACCTGCAAACAAAGCAGAAATTCTTCATTGCATAGTTCGACCTAATTTAATCCATGTAGTACGAGTCTTTAATCCATATATAGTCCTTTGTATGAAGTGGATATTCTTTAGGATGATAAACTTTGATTTATTGACTTTCTAATGAAAATATTACAAGCACATTAATGTGATGTGTGAGTTGGTAACATTTAAATAACTGGAATTATATACTTACTGATAAATACTGGAGATGTATAAAAGGTTGACCATATTCCAGAATCTAGGGCAAAATTATGCTTCAGAATTAACTATTGCAAATATTATCATGTACCGTACATGAACCTTTCTTACCATCTCAATTAATTTTATTGAACAGTATAATTTAATAGATAATTTTCACCTGTTTTCATATAACATAAGACTTGTCTTTTTTCTAAAATAAATGCTTTTGAACAGCTAATAACAAATATGTGATTGGTATTGGTTTTTCTTAATGTTTTAATTATAGACTATAAAAAAACATACATTTTATTTACATATGACACCTGTAAAGTTTACAGAAATCCATGATACCTCCCTAGCTATTTGTACTATTAGTTTCCTGCATTATCACAGTTCATTACATTATATATACCTGCGTAAAAACCTGCAAATTTATGATATTGGAAAGCTGTTTGAACTTATGTACTTTCCAACAATGACTGATAACAAAAAATACCAATTCCGTAATGACTACAGCAGTACTTGTTTGTCACTCTTCACATTGCTTGGACAGATCACAGATATGGCAGAGAAATTATTAAAATACAAGATTAAAGCCACAGTACAGTATAAGTATATCCTAATAGTTAATCTCCGAACCTTGATATGTAAATGAAAATAACACAATAATGATTCAAGTACCGGTATTTTCACCTTCATTAATACTATTGGCCAAAGATAAAAATGCATGAAAAAAAGTTGATTTTACTGAAAGAATAACAAATCTAACATGAAATGTGAATGCTAAAATAAAAGCTATATTTGAGAGATAAAATATATAATGAAAATAAATAACATAATTTCTTAAAAAAACATAAGCAGAAGTTAACAATACTTTAGATTGAAACCTACACACAAACCACACAACTAAAACCATACTTGCACTCTCATAACTCTGTCACAAAATATAACACAACTTAAACTACAATAATTATTAAAAAAGAAAAAAGAAAAAAAAAAGACACGTGAAAACAAATCACCTTTTTCTATTGCCTTTTTAATATTCACCAAAGTTTCTGATATTTTGGTTATATTTTCTGCAAGATCCATCCAAATATCCCTTATAGTCATATGGAAAACTAGTATATCCTATCTGGAGGTAGCGTAGCTTCCAGATAAGCTATCACACCTCTAGCAGACCTAGAGGAAGGGTGACTTGAGGTTACAGAGCTGTGGTATGAATGCTCCTCACTTGGTAGAGGTTCTACCAGCTTCGGCAAGCTGTCGCCAGTCAAAACCTCACTGCGTCATTTTGATAGCAAGCAATTGAGAGATGATATCACCATTCCATCTGGTTGTCATAAATGCCCACAGTTTACCTCCTTTGCATTCAGATCTTCTGAAGTATTAAGGATATTGACTGATCTTGATAGCTATGGTGGTGTTGATCCCCTTGGATTCTTTCCTCTTCTGTTCAAGAAGTTGGCGGCCGGTTGGCGGGTTCTCTTTCCCCTGTGGTCAGTAACTATCGGCCAATTTCTATAACTCCTGTGCTGTCGAAGGTATTTGAAAAGTTGCTGTCATCCAGACTGAGTAGGTACCTGGAACGATCTGGGTCATTGCCTCAGACTCAGTTTGCTTATCGCAAGGGTTTAGGCACTTGTGATGCATTACTCACAGTATCTAACATGGTTCAAGGGGTATTAGATTGTGGTGGTGAAACTAGGATTGTTCAGCTAGATTTTAGTGCTGCCTTTGATAGAGTTAATCATTCTGCAATTTTACATAAGCTGGGGTCAGTGGGAGTGGGTGGTAGTGTGTTGTCGGTTATTGGACAGTTCCTTAGTAATAGGACACAATGTGTTACGGTTGATGGCTCTCATAGTGAATGGATTAGAGTTGTATCAGGCGTTCCTCAGGGTAGTGTACTTGGGCCCATACTGTTTTTACTGTATACTGCTGATATGTACTCTAATTTAGAGAATACCTTGATTGGATATGCAGATGATTCTACTCTTCTGGCTGAAGTGAAGCACCGTGCTATGCGCATTTCTGTCACAGAATCTTTAAATCGTGATCTTCAGAGGATCAGTGATTGGTGTGTGATGTGGGGCATGAAATTAAATGCTAATAAGACTAAGACTATGATTGTGTCAAGGAGTCGTACATTGTTGCCTGGGTTCCCTAACTTGGTGTTAAGTGGAGTGAACTTGGTTGAATCCAGTGATCTTCTTATTCTTGGTGTTCACTTTGATTCTAAATTTACATTTGAGAAGCAATTACGTTTTCTCGCTAAATCGGTCTCCCAGAAGATTGGTATTATGCGTAGAGTTTGGCGAGTCTTTGGTGATCATAATTTGTTAGTCCGGTGTTTCAAATGTTTTGTGCTCCCTATTCTTGAATATTGTTCTCCAGTATGGGGATCGGCTGCTATTTGTCACTTAGTGTTGTTGGATAGAGTGGTTAGATGTGCAGAATTTATTGCGGGAGGGGGTAGAATCTGTGATCTTGAGCACAGGCGTAGTGTGTCGGCGCTTTGTATGTACTACAAGATCTGGTCTAACCGCCTGCATCCTTTGAATGAGGTGCTTCCTGCACCATTTGTAGCTGGTCGTGTCACTCGTGGTGCAGCCTCGGCCCATCGTAACGTGCTAAGTATTCCAGTGTGTAGGACGTCTCAGTTTAAAAGATCATTCATACCTAGTTTAACTGCAACATGGAATGGGTTAGCTGATTCTGTTTTTGAGGGTGTAGGAGTTAGCGGCTTTAAGACTCGTGCTAATCGTTGGCTCTGTCGGTTAGATTAGTTTTTTTTTTTTTTTTTTTTTTTTTTTTTAATATAACTTTCCGTGATCGTGGTCGCAGTCTGGGGTCTTCGGATCTATGAATAATTTTATTCTCTCCCAGCCTGTTCACTGATTATTACTAATAATAATAATAATAACAATAATAAAGTCTTCCACTGTAACTGGCCCAAAGTCCTGCCAACTGGGCCCAGGTGTAGGTGGAGGGACCCTTGATGGCAGTTTTGGGTCAGCCACATTACCTTCATCCAAGTCTTCAGCAGCTGAGAAATTATGAAAATTAGCAACTTTCATATAATTTTAGAGAAATATTAAGGATTATCATTATGAATAAATATTGTAAAGTCATACCTAAAGAAACCAGTATATAATTAGTCATACATATAAGTACAGCAGCAGTACTGCAATTTTTTACTTAGTTAAAGTACTCATATGATACATATGGAATCCAATAAAGCATCACAAATTTAGTTTTGATTAATATGGCTCCAATTTTTAAGACTATAGGACCTGCTGCTAACAGGATTTATTTATATGATACACAAAATATAAAAAATCACTATGTACTTGACTTTTGTATATTGGGTAATCACAGTACAGTACAGTACATGTACTGTGATTACTGAAGGTATGGATATATGAGAACATCTTGTATATTTACTCCTAGGACTAAGGCCTTATGATTTGCACTGTTTAACATTGAATGGAATTGAGAGGTAATGCTGCTCAAAATTCATGTTTTATATATATAAACTCTCAATGTAATTACTTCACTAGTGCCAATGAGGGAAGATTTTCATATTCCTAGCCTAGATGAACAGCAGGACATTATTTACTATTATATACTGTACATACTGCCTGGGTCTTGGAGTCCATAGGAATACCCAACACTTGCACTTTTTCAATGACTTGAGCCATAGCCTCTTCTATGTAGGTGAATGCCTTTGTGTCACTAGTGCCACTACCTGAAATATAACGAAAAATGGTACATAATTCAATAACAAAGCAGAAAAAATTACAATACCTGGTTATTGTATTAAAATGGTACCGTACTGTATCTAAATCAGGCAATGGACATTCCCCCCATCCTTCAACCCATGTGTGCCCATGCCAACACCCAAATCCACAATATTAATAATGCTTATATAATTTATTTCCTTAATCTATCTTTCAATAAAAATGTTTGAAGTATAAGTTATTAAATTGCACTTGCCAGATTTTACTACATATTGTATAATTCTGCCTGTTACTTGGTATTGGCAGTCAACTGTAACTTACAGATTTTGATATTATCATAGAAACTACTGTAGGTAGGTTTAAAGGAAATAAAACAGTGACAGTAGAAGTTAAAATAATATAATGTCCTCCCAGTCAATGTCATAGATTTATTTTCATGACAACTATGTAGCTGCCAGTAAACCTTTTGTATTATGCTGTTTGTTCTTGATATACAGTATGTAACCTAACCTATCTTTAACTAACATAGCCAAACCTAACCTAACCAAAGCTATATACAATATCATACTATAGTGATTGGCGTGATATTAAATATATACGCAGGAAGCTGCCTTAGCTACACTGTTGTGTTAAATTATTACCAATACAGTATAATCATTCAGATAATTCACTTACCTGTCTTTTGTTGTTGCTGTCTGATGTAACTTGGTGACTGTCATCTCAATCAGCTGGTAGTGTTGACATCTTATTTTTTTGTTGACATTGTGATACTACGCTACGATTGGTTTATAGTATCAAGGACATTTTGTTTCCTTTATTATGATTGGCTGAGAGCCAGTCTGCTTGGTGGCGGGATGAACAAAACAAACGTAACGGAACGTCCAGCGACGCTCGCTACGAAGACATCATCGTGAGCTACGAAGGAGGTTATACAATACAATACAATACAATAGTACTGGACGCAGGACTAGGCCTCTATGTCCAGATCGTTCTCGTCAATACTTAAACTTGCGTAGTGGCCGGGGGTAGTAACTAATTTTTCATCAAAATTAAACTTAATCCCCTGGTTTTGCCAATATTTGTCCAGCCGTTTCTCAAACGACAAAACACTTCCAGCTCCAATGACATCATCAGGTAGACTATTCCACACATCCACGATCCTCAGGCGGAAAAACATTTGTCTTCCTTTGGTTCTGCACCTCTCCTTGAATAACTTGTGGCTGTTCCCTCGAGTCGATCCAGTGTTTTTTTCCAAGTGAAGGTTCACCTCACTGTCGTAATGTCCATTTAATATCTTGAAAACTTCAATCATGTCACCCCTTATTCTTCTGTAAGCCATTGTTGGTAGTCCCAGCACTTGTAATCTTTCTGGGTAGGTGAGGTCTTTTAACCCAGGTACTAGTTTTGAAGCTCGTCTTAGAACATTCTCGATTGTGATTACATCTTTTTTTCTATAGGGGGACCACACCGACTGTGCATACTCCAAGTGGGGCCTAACCATTGTCTTAAAAAGACATCTGAATGTGGGATTATCTAGAGCTGTAAATGTCCGTCTAATCATTCCCATAATCTTATTGGCAGTGTTCACTTTTGCCTGTATATGCTTCTCAAATGTAAGGTGCCTATCTGTTACTATGCCTAGATCCTTTTCACAGTCCACTTCACCAATGTCAGTCATTGTGCCATTTTGTTTTAACAGGTGGTATTTGGTATCTCTTGGTACCCTGCGACTGCTGCTTATTTTAAGATGCTTACACTTATCAGGATGGAATGGGAGAAGATTTTCTTCAGACCACCTCTGAAGAGTTCTGATGTCCGCTTGTAGTGTTTCGTGATCTTCCTGCGTTTCTATCTTCCTGAATATTTTTGTATCGTCAGCAAATAAGAAGATGTTAGAGTTCACATCCACATTCTCAGGGAGATCATTGATAAATAAAACAAAAAGAATTGGCCCAAGTACGCTACCTTGTGGTACCCCACTCAGTACATCTACCCATTCGGAGTATATGCCCTTGATCTGAACTCTCTGCTTCCTTCCCATTAGAAACGATTTGATCCAGTGATATGTGTTACCTGTGATACCATAGCTTTCCAGTTTATGCAATAATCGTTGATGTGGTACTTTATCAAAAGCCTTCTGAAAGTCCATGTATATTACATCCACTTCACCCCCCTCGTCAACTGTCTTCGTCCATTTGTCCATTACATTCAGCATTTGAAGAACAGTGGATCTACCAGATATAAAACCGTATTGTTTTGTGGATAAAAGGCCATAATCCATCAGATGTGTTATTAGGTGCTCTCGTAGAAGTGTTTCCATAATTTTACACACAATACTGGTCAGGCTAATGGGTCGATAATTACAGGCTTCAGCTTTGTTCCCCTTCTTGAAGATTGCACTCACATTAGCTGTTTTCCACTCCTGAGGTAGTCTTCCTTCTCTAAGTGAGGTGTTATATAGATCTGCTAAAACATCACATAATTCATCTCTTATGAAGCGTTGGAGATACCAACTTACGATCTTCGTAAGCCACAAACAAATATGGCGGCTACGAGATCGTAAAGTTGATCGTAGCGCCACCAACTTACGAAGCTTTGAAGATCCCACCCCAGATTTCCTACTAAATATTTTACCACACTCATCACACATTAACTTTTTCTCACCAGTATGAGTCAACAAATGCTAAGTGAGTTGGCATTTCCTACTAAACTTTCGACCACATTGTTGACAGATCAACTTGTTACACTTCTCTTCTCTGACAACATTGATGGTGTCACTTCCTTCCACCTCCATCACTAACACAGCTTTATTCTGCCACCAATATGACCACTTGGTTATTACTGTTGTCAGGGCTGCCAACCACACTGTTATTGGTGTCAGGATTGTCACACTAGTACTGGTGTTATCTGAAAGAAATAGAACTATATTTTAACAGCATCCAGGAAGGAAATAGAAAGAAAAGAGGGATAGTTGAAGAACTGAAATCTAGTGGCTGGGTCCTAAGGGATGCCCAAACCCTTAAAGTATTGACTATTTATTGAAAGAATTACCGTTTTGTAGCAGTGTTGCCAGATCCAGCTAGGTTCCAGTATTTTGCCCCAGACATTTCCTGTACTTTACCACCGTCATTTCCCGGTAGTCTGTTCAGGTTAGTTCCCGGTAGTTTGCCCAGGTTAGGTCCTGGTAGTCTGCACAGGTTAGGTACAGGTAGTCTGCTGTGGTCTAGGTTAGGTTAGTTAAGATAAGGCTAATTTCAAAATACAGTACCCCATTTGAATATGCCTTCATTTTTAAATGTGGAGGAAATGCCATAGAATAAAAGTCTTAGAATGGTCTAAATAAGTGGGTAATGAAGGTAGAAAAACCATATACAATAACGGTAATTCTTTCAATATTTACCAAGTATTGCCAACATCACTATAGACAATACTTCTCTACGGAGAATATTTCCACAAAACACACACACACACACCTATATGGAAGGAGGAATCAGAAGCCTCCAAACACACACCTATATGGAAGGAGTTAGTTTCGTGGTATAGTCAGGAGGAATCAGAAGCCTCCAATTCTCATACTATTATTATTGATGGATATTAGGCTTGGCAACATGGAGGTCATATAGTGCCAGAAAAAGGTGATAGAGAGGTGTGACAGTTGAAGAACTGAAAGATGGGAACCATTTAGTCTGGTCTCTCATTAGCGACCTTCCTAGCATGGGAAGCCCTCTCTCCCCGAAATCGGGGCAGAGCAGGGGCCGGAGCCCCCTCTAGTCTAGCTCGCCAGGTCTCAGAGACACACAAGCCCCCCCCCACCACGTCAAGGCAGTACCCGTTAGGGTGGCCAATTCTCATACACGATCAGTGTTGGTAAATGTGGAGCAAATGATTCCTCCAAACTATTCCAAGCAACAACAGGCCACCATTAATTTTGTTTCCTGGCCTAATACTTTGGAGGAAACAAGATACTCCAATATATCCAAAGTGTATTTGTGCCTTAATTATACATACAAACTATCCTCCTACCTGTATGTACATAAGAACAAAAGAAATAAGGAAACTACAGTAGACCAGTTGGTCCATGCAAGGCAGCTTCTGTTTAAACCCATCCTTTTTCATCCATATATCTATCTAGCTTGATTTTAAAAGTATCTACTCTATTTGCACTAACTATTTTCGCTGGAAGTTTATTCCACTCATCTACTACCCTATTTCCATACCAATGTCTTCCTATTTCTCTTTGAAAGGAGAATGTTGCTAATTTAAATCCATTTGATCGAATTTTGTCCTGATTACTGAACTTGAGAACTTTACTTATATCAGCCTTGTTAATTCCCTTAACCCATTTAAAGGCTTCTATGAGGTCACCCCTTACTCGGCGCCTTTCCAATGAGTGCAGTTTGAGGTGCTTTAGCCTATCCTCATAACTAAGGTTCCTAATGTTATGAATCTTTTTAGTCATTCTCTGTTGTACACTCTCTAAAGATTGTATATCCATTCTGTAGAATGGGGACCAAAACTGAACTGCATAGTCTAAATGGGGCCTTACTAGGGCGAGGTACAATCGTGGTCAAATATAATCATCCATATAGGGGGGGTAACTCATGTATGAGTTTGACAGCTTCCCTCTGTTCCTTAGATGATAAACTTTCTAATAAATAGGCTAACTACTATGTTTTCATTTAATACAAGCAGCTACGCACTAGTTAAAACAATAGCATCATATGTGAACGTGAAAACATTAGAGTAAATTGTTTGAGATACCCATATGTAGATTATTATCATTGACACCGACTGTATGTATATAAAGTATGTTTAGAAGGTCATTGGAGTGTATTATACATACATACTATCCTCCTACCTGTTTGTATGTCATTGGAGTGTTCAAATACAAAGTACAACTGTACAAGTAGATCAGATCAGATGATATTCGCTCAGCTTCGCTTTTTCATCAGCGCTGAGCAATTTTTTATTTTTTTCTTATTTATTGTTTTGTGGTGTTCCAAGTAGTTTTTCTATGTATTGTCTATTTTTCTTAGTTAGTTTCTTTGGTCCTGCTGCTGTTCAATAACAGTTTTCCTGCAATTCCAAATTTTATTTAGGTACTCTTTTCTATTGTATATGTTTTCCTCCTTTTCATCACTTTTTTCAAATATTAAAATAGATTCCAACGTTTCATGCTCCATCCCAAATTCCATTCTAATATTTTCCAGCCTTCTACACTCCTTCACAAAATGGTTAATTGTCTCTTCTATGTCTTCATTGCACAGTGTACATTGTGTGTTCCCTCCCTTGCTTGGTAATTCTTCTTCTTCTTCTTGTTTGTTGGGGCCTTTTAGGCTGTGATGTCACAGCCTCTAGTGCCCCGAAGGCGCTATGTGCGGTTAATTAGTGTGTTATATTCTGTGTAGTTGTTGTGTGTTGTGTAGAAATTTTCTTGTGTGTTTAATGGCTTTGTAATGTTGAACCAGCTGCTGCTTTGTTTATTTTAGTCAATCTTTGTATTTGTCAAATGAGCTCTTCTTGTTATAATGTTATTATAAAACTATATATAATAAATATAATATATTTCTCTATATATATAATTATGAAGGAATTATTATAATGTCAACATCATATTTTATATCTCATGTAATGATAATTATATTTCTATTAATAATGTTAATATTATACAGTCTCTACATTGGTTCAGGTTCAGGTGATTTTCGGAAAGTATTGCCTGATTCAACGGCACTTTCCTAGGTGTTTACTATATTAGTCTGTGTGTGTGTGTGTCGTATTATTTTCTATCTCAATCAAGTCTTTTCTTTTCTTTTCTCTTCTTTTCCATACCGTGTACAGAATTTTTTTTATCACTTTCACATATTTTTCATTGAAGAGCAGGTTTCCTAACAGCTCCTCCTCGTCCAGAATATATGGTTGTTGCAGCAGTGTTTCTTTTCGCCTTTCCTCGATGTATTCTGGACACCAAAGCATGAAGTGTTTCAGGTCCTCTATATCTGCTCCACAAAGTTCACAGCTTGTGTTTCCTCCACTGTGCCTTCTTCTATCGTTCAGCTGTAGGGTGTTGGTCTTTGCTCTGAAGAATATAACTGATGCTGGTCTGTTGTCATAGATTTCTTCTTCTCCTTTGATGTTCTGCTTCTTTGCATTGTAGATATTGAGACTTGATTTGTCTTCCATTTCTCTTCTCCAAAGCCTTGTATCCCAGTCTCGTATTTTCCCTTTAAGTTGCTCTCTGGATAGTGTTCTAAGTTCCCTATAGTCGATCACAATTTCAGTCATATATTTCTTTGCTGTTTCTATCCAGTAGTCCTTTTTAAACTGTTTCCTTTCACATAATACCCTTCTCAGCAGTTCATTTTCTCCTCTTTGGTCTTCTTCTATGTACCTTATATACTGTATCTGTCCTCCGATAATTCTTGTTGTCTTCTCCGATGATCCTATCTCTCCTCGTAGTGCAGCTGTTGGGGTGTATTTTGGTGCACCCAGTATCTGTCTGTACACATTGTTTTCCACTCTTTGTAGTTTCTGGATATCAGTTTTTGTGTACCCGAGGATACTTGACCCGTACAGTATTGCAGGCAGTGCTATACTTTTCCAGAAAGTCTTTCCAATTAGGAGTTTGTTGCAACTCTGAGCAATTACTGGGTATGTTAAATTTGCAAGTTTTTTGGCTTTTTCTAGGGAAAGTACCTTTTGTCTTTTGAAGCAGTTTCTGTTATCATTTATAGTTATTCCTAAATACTTAATTTCTTTGACAACTGCTATGTTTCTAATACTTTCAGGTTTCTCTCTCATATTATAGATCATGATGCTGCTTTTTTCTTTGTTAATGCTCAGGCCACATTCTTCACCAATTTGCACTATCTGATCTATCGTTTCTTCTGCTTGTTTGATTGATTGTGCAAGAAGTAGTCCATCATCAGCAAAGAAAAGAGAGTTTAGTGTAAATGATTCATCTTTATATCCTCTTGTATTGTCTTCTAGTTTCTCCATTATTTCATATGTGACCATCTTAAATAGGGTTGTTGATCCTGTACATCCTTGACGGATTCCACTGGTCACTTCTATCTCCAGGTTCTTGTTTTCACCATATTGTATTGTGGTGGTATCTCCAGTGTAGATCTTGGCCAGTGTGTCTACAATCTTGGGGTGTGTCTTATATTTCAGGAGTACTTCTGTCAGTTTACTTCTCTTCACAGAGTCAAATGCCTTGGCAAAATCGACTGCTATAACTATAAGTGTTTTTTTGTCTTGAAAGCTTTTTTCAATACATCATCAGTGTTGCCAGATGCATAGAAATAGTTTTAGGTAATATTGAAGTCCACATTGGAACATTATATAAATATTGTTCATGAATAAACAGCAAAACGTTCTACCAGAACATAAAATACCAAAAAGACTGTCAGTGATTAAGAGTAAACAGAGAATTATTGAGGTAAACAAGTGAAATTGTAAAGGTCAAGTCAGGGAAATTATGTCAAATAGATCTGGCAACACTGTTCATGATGGCCGCCGTACCTTGTTGTTAAGCCAATACACACACACACCTCTGAAATGATCATTTTGGGTCATTTCAACTTGCATAATGTTGAATGGCTCATTCCTTCATCAAGAACTGATAATTCTGGACTTGTATGTGAACTGTTCACCGACTCCTTTTAATGTCACTCCACTTATAAAACAACCAACTCACAACCCTGACCATAACCTATACTTATTAGATCTATTCTTATCTAATAACCCAGATGACTATGTTACACAAGTATTACATAAATATTGTTCACCAGGTCCTGTTTCTTGGCATAAGACTTTGGAGGAATCAAGGCACTCCAATGTACAGTTGGCTCCACTCCCGCGTTGACCACTGCGCATTGCCAATGTTGAGCCACCCAGATATTCGAATCCTGAATGAAGCGAAGCACTCATGATCTCCATCTCCCCAACTGAGTCATCCCTCCCTCCATCTCACTCGGTCATGAGTGCTTCGCTTCGTTCGGGATTCGAATATCTGGGTGGCTCAACATTGGCAACGCGCAGTGGTCAACGCGGGAGTGGAGACAACTGTACCTACTTTTGCTTACTCTTCCCCATTATCTATATTGTAAATAGTAATAAGGCAACATATGTAACTCATTTTTAGGGTTCATTGAAACATTACACAAATGGTTATATTGTCAAATGTAATCAATCAATCCATACAAAGACAGAATTTACTACAGTACTGTATTAGAATGTTCCTTATCTGTATACAACTCAAATAACAATTCAATCATACTGCAATCCAAGTGCTATACAACACACAGATCAATTTTTGATAGGATTTCAATAATAATTTTATCCTCTGTATATTTTCTACATAGGCACTTAGTAAACATTTAATTCTCTCTACCCATTTTGCAAACAAGATACAAAAATTATACATAAATAAACTATATTCTGTACATTTCAAAATAATATCCTGTCCACCAGCATCAACATCAACTTTACTGAGCTAGGGTACTCTCTTATCTATATGTAATCTAGATCCTCTGGAATTTCAAATGTCTTGTTCAGTACATCTTCACTTATGGAAAACTTGTTTTTCACCCATCTCTTAACTTCATATATGTTGTCTGTCCAACGGTTGGCAGCAGCTTGAGCAGCCTGTACAGTATAATATATATGTAAATCTTTATTCCTATATGGGAATTAATAATAGACTACAGCTGGACTTAAGATTTACCTGATCAAGGAATTTTTTTAAGAAACTGCTTTGGCACTGGTGAAAGAAAAATATCTCAATACTATATCCTATGTGCACCACAATGAAGAATT
The DNA here is from genome assembly GCA_034508575.1 of Petrolisthes manimaculis. Taxonomy (NCBI): domain Eukaryota; kingdom Metazoa; phylum Arthropoda; class Malacostraca; order Decapoda; family Porcellanidae; genus Petrolisthes; species Petrolisthes manimaculis. Next base: position 1,380,163 of record JAWZYT010000264.1, read on the forward strand.
ATTTCAAGTATACCGGTAGTTAAGATTAATGGTGCTGTATATGGGCTAATTAATGTTGATTTTTTTACCTCTGACCATATGACAATAGAGTACAGTACTTACCACACTTCCTTCTTTCATCTGAGTAAGAACCTCGGGGTCACAGTCTCGGTACTTTTGTATATCTTTATTCAACTGATTTTGAGAACCTTCAAGCTGTGAGAGCCTCTTCAGCAATTCCTCCCGACCTTCACCCTCCTCACGACCAACCTGCCAACATTGACAAATGGTTATCCAAAACACATCTTACAGAAATTCAGAATTTCCAGTACCCATCTTTCAACAATTTTATGAACCCAAGATTCCCTCAAAATGTAAATTTAACATAAACTGTACAGGCCTAGAGTTAACACAAGATAACTGCTATTGTAACTACCCAGTGTCTGTGAGTTAATGAAGAGCTTAAGGTGAGATGAAACTACATTAACATACCTTAGCTTGTTCCAGTTTTTCTTTTGTTATTTTCATTTTTTTGTTCACTTCTTGGAGTTTGTCATTTTGGTCATCGATCTTTCGTTTGCGAATGCTGATGGCTTTACTGGGGAAGAAAATATATAATGTACTTTAAAGTTTGATTCAATGCACCAACTCTGCAAAAAAAAACCATCAATACCATCAGGCAGAATAGCTGAAAATCTGAGAAAAATGGAGACATTTCTATTGTGATCAATATCTTGGTAGAAATTATTTAATGGAAAGCATCACAGTTAAATACAGAACATGACACAGCAGAACAGTACAGTATACAAGAAAATACTTGGCATATATATTCCTTAGAGTGGTTAATTAAAGAAAAAATAAGTGTATATTTGAGTTAAAATATGCATTACCTTCACAAAATGGAGAGGGAACAACACTGTCAATAAAAACTTCTCCTCAATGGTGTTCTTCCTTATCCAAGTGTACAGTGCATTTTATACCCTAGGAAGGAAGATTAGCTTATACTCAACACTAAATATGATAAACCTCAGACATTCATTCCCTGTTCATCATCATACCTTGGGAATGCCCAGAAGTAAACTCCAGTTCCAATCTTATCAGTGTCGACCATTGCATCATCCACCAGCGACTGTACAATTTCCTTCACTGCCTGAGAGATGACTCCTTTCTCTTTTGGACCCATCTTCTCCAGCTCCTGCCTCACAAAACATATAGTTACAGTACTCTCTGAACTTTACCAGGCACAGTATCATTAAAATATGACCAGAGTTAATAGCAACCAGGTTCTTTAAATAATCTATACTCCACTGTAGGCTATATCAGACAAGTTAAAAAGATTCATATTCAGTGTGTTCTTCACTCATCAAATTTCTGGATTTTTGCTGATATAAAATAGGAACTGAAACTTTGACTGAGGGTGGTACGGTATTATTAAACATCTCTGAAGAAAAGTATTTTTTTAGCCCAATTTGTATTGCAATACTGTACTATATAATATAAAGTGAGTAACGATGATGCTATTAATACGACCTTTGAGATTTTACCCAGTGCCCTCTTATATACTTGATACAGAAAAGGAAGGCTACATAAAACTTTTTGAACATAAGCCGTGTACTGTACTGAATAATCATTATTTACTGGTATAGAAAGTTATCTACTGTGACTTATGCTCCTTCAAACATAATATAACAATCTACGAATCACAAACAAAATTGGACATGATATGGGGCCTCCATCATGTACGAAAAAAAAAAATATAGGCTATATAAATACCTTCAATTGGAAGAAGTCCTTCTTTTCATAAAATAGTTCCATCATCTTTTGTCGCTTCTCTTCATGACTCAAACCTTTACGTCGAGACATTGTGGTGTTTAGTTAGTCCTGTATCTGAAACAAACAAAGAGGATACTGTTTTAAAGTGTTTCCAATAATTTTGCAGTTTTAATAATATATCTTATTAAACTCTAAATAATTGTTCAGTTTCAAAAATATATCTACTAAACTTTCAACCATTTTGGAGTTTCAATAATATTGGGTATTTATTGAAAGAATTACCATTTTTGCAGCAGTATTGCCAGATCCGGCTAGGTCCCAGTATTTTGCCCCAGTCATTTATTGTACTTTATCACGATTATTTCCCAGTAGTCTGGCCAGGTTAGGTCCCGGTAGTCTGATGCAGTCTATGTTAGGTTGAGTAAGGTCAGAGTAATTCCAAAAAGCCCCATAGAAGAAAATAGTCTTAGAATGGTCTAAATTAGTGGGTAATGAAGGTAGAAAAACCATAAGCAATAACGGTAATTCATTCAATAATTTCCTAATATAGTTTCAATATAAAAACAAAATCCAATACTTTTAGTTTCAATAATAGGCCTATATACATAAGTTAGTTCCAATGATTTTAGTTTCAATAATAGGTTATAATCATCTTCAGTTTTATTTTTTCCCATGACAGACAAACAGTATCATGTCAATCCTCCAATGAAATGAAATGAAATAACTTAAGACACTTTAGCCTTCTAAGTATTTATTTATTTTTGGTAAATTTACAGTAAACCTGGGTTCAGTAAAACGTATATATTAGTATGTTTTATCACTAATTAGGACCATTCTAAGACTATTTTCTTCAATGGTGTTTCTCTCGGAAATGCCCCGTTTTCGAGATATGCCCAGTTTTCATACCCCATACAAACTTGGGGGAGAGCCTGGGAATACAGGGTTTTGAGTGGGGGAAAACATGCTGTACACTATGGCTTTGCCTTTATAATATGTAATTGTCTTAAGTAAATACTTGAAACCGGAAATAAAAGCGAAATAACAAAGTTTTCGAGACCGATACAATAAAATACAATTATAGCCCAAACAGCAGCGTTACAACACGTGTTGGCTTGGGTTGGGCTAGATATTCAAATCAAATGGTTATTTTGGGAATTAGTATTACCTAACCTGACCTAACCTAACCTAACCTAGACCATGACAGACTACCGGGACCTAACCTGGGCTAACTACCGGGCCTAACCTTGGCATAAAACCGGTATAACAAATAGAAGAAGTTACCGGGTAAATATCCAGGAACGTAGATGGATACAGGACGCTCAAACACAGTATTCACAAAACAAAATATAGCCAATACAGCCACAAATGGCGTGAATATTACAACATTTGCAACACTGATAGTGTTTTATCCCACCCAAAACCCCGTATTCACAGGCTCTCCCCCAAGTTTGTATGGGGTATGAAAACTGGGCATATCTCGAAAACGGGGCATTTCCGAGAGAAATACCATTGAAGAAAATAGTCTTAGAATGGTCCTAATTAGTGGTATAACATACTAATATATACGTTTTACTGAACCCAGGTTTACTGTAAAAATACCTTATTTTTTTTCCGTGACAGACATATGTACAATATCATGTCTACCCTCCAATTAAATGAAACAAATAAATCAAACTTTTCAGCCTTCTACGGATATCAACAAGTCGGAATAAATATGGCAAAACAAAGTTAAACAAACGCAAAATATAATTATTATCTTCAATGTTTTCCTGTTATCTATGAACTACGCTTATATTTATTACTTTATCTAAGCACTCTAAATTATATTCATATCATCAACTTACACAGGTAGGCCTATTAGGATATGTAGGCTATGTATGTAGAGGCCAGCAGCAAAGTGAAAAAATTTACCAGCTGCCGAGTTTGTTGACAAATGACAAATCAAGAAATGCGCGGTAAATTTACCTTTTCAACGGCACTTGTATTTTGAGACTAAAAAATGAAATAATAAAATAATATTAATAATTGTAACAAAAAGTAAAATGATCTCAACACTGAATATTCCTTGTAAATTTTAGCTTTGTGGGGCCTTCAAAGTATAACAGAAAATGGACACTGTTTCTTCCACTGTATGAAGATCCATAAGGCATAACTTATAAAAACGGAATCCGTTTTTCTGTTTTGTCCCCTCTCCTATGTGGGAATATTACCTGCAAAGATTGATTTGGGATTATATAATACTTAATCCCTATTTGATAATAGATATAGAATATAATCTGTCCTTTGACTTAAAGTGTGTCTATGCTATTTCCAAAGATTCATAATGTGCAACACTCCAACATGTTAAAGTTGAAGTTAAACTACACAAGAGTACTGGCTGTGACCAGATGGTAATGGGTTTTCCGTGATACATATCATACTACCAACACATAGAACAGAAAAACTTCATAACAATATATAATGTTTACTATAATTACATATTAACACAATCATATACAGTATAAAGCTGCAGACTGAAGTCCTGTCTTATCCTCTGATTTAGTTCTTATAATGATGTGTGGATCATACAAAAATCTTTTTAAATTATAACATTTATGTACAGTACAGTAATATTAGTGACTAATTTTGTAGAAATACATTTCCCAGATTCTAAAAACTAATATCTACAACTATACACACGTGACAATTTTTGTATTTACTGTATATAATAACTGTTTGAAAGGTCACTTTGAGTTTAACTGTATGATCTGTGATGTATCCTGAAGTTTATAAAATGGTTTCCAGCACCTCCATACAAAATAAAACTTAACTCTTTGCTTCTGACTCGATACCATCTTTATTTACAGCTGCAGAAGACGACTTATCCTTCAAAACAAGATTAAAAACAAGTGTCGTCCAGAGGGAGAGAACTGCTATAAAAGTTAGACAAAATCTCATCCCTTTGAACCAGGTTGGGTAGCCCTACATAGCCATCTGGTCCATATACCCAGTCAACCCTAAGCCTCCTATGAGTGTCAATACTCCTACAGGTAGAGGTGCCTGGAGCCCCAGCCAAGCCACAAGGGAAGGACTGACACTGTATCCGAGGTTGTGCCAGTTGGGGGCTTGTGGACTGGACTCGGGTAGGGTGAGGCCCAGCCGTACTCCCCCTATGAAGGACAGTATGGTGGCCCCATAGAAGAGCTGTTGTACCCTGCACAAAAGCATCTACAAGGAACAACAGATCAGATAGCAAAGTCGTTAATAGCCAGACAGATATAAGACACTGTAGGACAGCTGTCTGTCTTTTCTCTCTCCATCACACACACAACACTCCCTATACACACACGACCACGTACAGTGTGGACCTGACTGGTAGGTCCAATTCCACATACATCCATACACACAGACTAATTAACTACTTGATCTGACTGAGATTCAAATATCACTTTCTCTCTCTCCAACAAACATACATACACACGTACACAGAGTGACCCTAGCTGACCGTCTCCAATGACGCATTTGTGTTTACAGTTATGGTAAGAGGAGAGCAGAAACCATTAAACCTTTCCTCTCTCTCTAGCATCACAGAGAGAGAGAGAAAGGGAGAATAAATGATTAAGGAAGTAGAGAGAGGAGAATAAATGTAAGAGAAGGAAAAGGGGTGTGGCCATAAACTAGACCGCCCTCTTTTCCAACTGGAAATAAGACAACAGATATTATAGCCATATATGTCAACTCTTGGGTTTTGAAATAGATATAAGCAAGGGAAAGACACATGTTTTTAGGATAACTTAAACTGTCTCCAAGGGCTATAGGCTTGTCTCCACAGAGAGAGACTATATACATATAAGACCAGGCACATCAGTATCATTCCCTGTGTAGATATAAGTGTATATAAATAAATATATTAAGCCTTGAATAAGAAACTTGTGAAGTCAATTACCTAAGAACACCACTCCGCCGAACTCGCTACCAACAACCAACAACCAACAACCAACAACCCACTACAACAACAAGGTACTGTACCAGATTCTTTGAAGAGACTAGAATCAGGACTGGTACATTTTGATGGCAGCGGTGTTTTTGCAACATACAAGATTGCAAAAAGGTAGACTTCACAGGAGACAGTGAATAACATAGTTCAAGACAAGTTGAAGATTTTATTTGTAAATTCTCTCAAATAATTTCTTCAGTGGGAATAATCTTACAACCTCTAACGACAAAGATAACCCACGAATTCTTCACCTACAAGAGCCACCTGCTTCAACATAACTGCAACTAGACCTTCAAGGGGACCTCATCTACTTCACAACAAGCAATCATCACTACCACATCGGCGTTCCTGTACGTAAATTCTCTCGTAAGGACAACGTCATTACTTCATCACTACCACATCGGAGTCCCTGTACGTAAATTCTCTCGTACGGACAACGTCATCAGTTCATCACTTCATCACTAACCATGAGCGTCCCTGGAACGTAAGGACAACGTCATCACTTCATCACTACCCATGAGCGTCCCTGGAACGTAAGGACAACGTCATCACTTCATCATCTCCATTCTCCAAGCTGACACCTTGTTACGTAAATTCTCTCGTAAAAGGCAAGTCAACATTCATCATCTTCACTCCAAGAACGACTGCTAGTGTGTTAGTGTGCGAGCTAACTAATTCAAGACTCGTCAGACACCCCACCTAGACGTCAACTCGTCATCATCATCGTTGCAACTAAGTACAAAAAGTAGGTACACATTACATGTTACAATACATTACATTATTTTTCACTTGTCCATGAACATGTTAGGATAAATTTAAGTTCCTCATTAACAGCCCAGAAAGAAAAGAAGTGCCAAATTAACATAAAATAAAATAATTCTCCCCCATTAATACAAAGGTATCACAATAACTTCGAATATCCCTGATAAGGATTCATTAGCTTCTGAGCTAGATTCCCCTGCCTCCCTGTCTCGTCTGTGGTGCCAACACATTCGAGTATATTTTCTACTTCTCCAACCATACCCCCATTAAAAACTCAATCTGTCTACTATATCATCCTGTATTTTCTCCAAAAATGACTACTCCTCAACAATCTCCTACTGTCTCTGCTCATCATCTAACAACTTCTGATCCCACTAACTCTTCTATGCTAACAATGAGAATCTTACCTACCACCATTTATCATTCAAAGCATTATACGGGAGATAATCCAAGATATGGAATTCATCTCTTCTTGCATCATTTGGAGGAGGTGTTTTGCATGACGAATATAGAGCAGGACGAACATAGGATAGCATTAGTAAGAGAGTATATTGCACCTAATAGTCCAGCCAGTTATAGGTTAAAAACAAGTGCTTTTTCGGATCCAGAGAATTTAACGTCATATGCCACATTCAGACAGTCACTTATTGATGTTTTTGGGGAAGGTAAATTACATAATTCAGTGTCAAGGGTTCAGAGAATGACTAAAACAAAGACAGACAAAATAAATACAAGTGAACCTGCAAAAGCACTTACATTATCAGGGTCTCTAGATTTAAATTCGAAGAAATCTCGTAACATACATCATGCATTACATATTACTCAATCTATGGGTAAGGAGAATTTTAAATTTGATGCCACAAATCAAGGGGAATCACAGGGAAGACGTTGCAAACATTGTAACGGAAATAATCATATGACCAGTGAATGTTATAACTTATATAATACTAAAGTAAATGATCAAGGCAAATCTAAGCATAAATACTGTCATTCACATGAGTCAAATTCATATTCCTTAGATGAATATATGATCCTTAATAAAAGGAAACAGGGCTTGCACAATCGACACATGATGTATGAAACGAGACCACCACAATATTAGAATAGCATAAAAGTCCCAAAATAAATCTGCTACTAGGCCCTGTCGTCACAAATATCAATAATATAATATTAAACCCTGTCTTAGTATCACATAGTAATACACTCATTAATGATAGACACAGGAGCAGCAGTAATCTTGTTATCGGATTATTCCTTTAACATATTGTGCAAGTTAGGTCCCTAGCGGCATTTAAAAACCAAGATATCAGGTGACATATAATTGTCACTTCTGCAATAAATTACAGGTAATAGGGACACTAAACCCTTCCTGTACGGTTAGATAAGGGAACTAACCATATACCCATAATAACTGAATCCTAAACATAAAATAATACATTTTAGGAATTAATGTATTTCAATACAGGATTGTCTAGGCAAAAATATATAAGTCCATGTCATGTTACCCATATATGTATATATTATATATATGTATTGAAAAAAAAAAAAATTGGAAACTACTCCATTTTTATTAAGGCCATTGCTGCATGTACTACTATATTAACTCCAATTATCGTCCATAAATTGAAGGTAAAGCTTCCATCTCATGTACAGCCACATACTAGTGTTCTATCCTTAGTAGAGTCTGGGAAAATAAATAACCTGGGAATGTATCTACTTTAACTAATGTAAATGATAATAATATTGCTACTATCTATATCTTTAATAAATCATCTACCAATAATCATGTAAAGAAAAGGAACATATATATGTGATCTGTACAGATGGAAGATTAAACAAAATACCACAAGGGAATATCATATCGGTTCTAACCAAAGGGTATAAAGTGATAGTCAGATAAGGAAGCAACTTAGACATATTATCAGTAGACGCGATTTTTCACTTTATCTTATCAACATATTAGCCACATATCGAAATGCGATTGTCCTACCTGGTAAAATTTTTGGAAAAAACTATTTATACGCAAACATATAGGCTACCGTACCTCTTACTAGGCAGAAAGTTGTAACATGGTAAATGAAATGATGGATGAATGTATTATTAAGAATTCTAACTCCCCCCTTTTTTAACAGTCAAATGTTTTTGATTTAACAAATAATGGTGAATTTAGGCCAGTAAGTCATTACAGGCAAATTATATAATGCTACAAGTAAAAATTAATAACTTCTCCCTCCTTTAAGAGATGTTGGTCTAACATTGGTCAAACAAAATCTATAAAATTCTCCACATTAATTATACTTGATCAGTGCAAACTGGAAAATAGTAGTAAATGATAAAGTCACCCCATTACAACTTTTAATACTTCCCATGGTTATTATAAATACATTTGTAGACCATTTGGGTTATGTAATGCTCCATCCACATTTCGGCATATAGTCAATTGTCGTGTTAGTGTTATTAATAACGTAGTCATTGCTTAGCTAGACGAATTAATTATTTTTTTAAAGAGGTACATTTACAATAAGTAACAAAAGAAGGTTATACAGAGATTACATTAGGTAGGCCTCAAACATAAATTTCTAAGAATCATTTTATTACCATGATATTATAATTATAGGTTATGCATTAACCACTATTAGGCTCCATACACAATCTGATAAAATACGAACAATGAAAGTCTTTTAACGTAAAATCACTCTTGGGTTTATGTTCGTATATAGGATCATTGTAAAGAATTTTTCCTCCCATTTAAACTGACACTCTAAATAATCTCCTCTAGATGTGCAGAATTGGTATGGATGCTGAACAACGGCTGAGCTTTGATTTATTAAAGGATAAATTGGTATCAGCTCCGATTCTTGCATTCCCATACTATTCATTATCTCAATAATATCAGGTGTACAGATGCTTCTTCAGTAAGTTTAGACATTGTACTTATGAAGGAGATATCTATGGTTCTATGTCAGATATGTGTTAATACATAGAGAATATTAAATGTGCAGGGTACTCTTTACTCTGTAGCAGACCAGGAAATTTTAGCAATATTATGGGCACTTCGTACTTTAGAGAAATCGTAGTAGGCTATCTTTTACAAATTTTCGCGAATAATTACCAGATTCTTGGCTTCCTATAACCTCAAACGCTAACGGGAAAATTAGCCAGATAACATCTAACCATTAGGGAATTTCTCCCACATATTGATATACCTTCCAGGATGATTTAAATAAAGTAACAAATCCCTTAAACACTTATCTTGTCTTATAGTTCCTAAGACACTTATGAATTTTGACCTAAATGTGGTTCATAAACATTAGCGAATTTCTACGCTAAATATAAAAAATATATTATTTAACTCTGAGGATGAAAATAATGGACAAGAATTACACAGTCACTTAAATAACTTTTCCCTTTATGATGAGATTCTTTACAATAAACTTAGTAAACGTGACTCATAAACCAATTAAAAAGTGATACATTAAATAATGATTTCCTCAGTGTTAATTACCCATTTATCATAATGCAGCAGGACATCCTGGGAGATAGGTATCAAATCAATCTCCATATAATATACTATAAACTATGGGTAGATAATACAAGACATATATCGCTCAGTGCGAAACATGCAATGCTCCATGACGGGAAACTAATCCTGGACGAATCATGGGACGTAGTAGGAAAATATCTACTTTCCTTACTAATTTCAAATCAGAACATAAATAAAATATTACCTATGGTTAACCATTTTCTAGGTATTTAGTGGCGGCACCACTACAAGAAAAACCGCAAATAATAAGTGCACTTAAAATTAATCCAAATATTATAAAAAGTATCAAATTTCTACTATATTAAGCAAACGTTTGTATAACCATATCTCCTTATATCTCCCAGCAGCTAATGGATTAACAATACGGCAAAACCGTGAAATACTACAAGTACTTGGTGGCACAGAAAAAAATGGAAATCCCTCCACATGGAAAGACTGCATCCAGATGACAGTCTATAAACTCTACAAAATATGGAAATAAAAGGAAAAACTCCTCATCAAATACTATATGGCGTACAAAAAAACGTCTTTCATATAATTATATGATATAAACAATTGCCACACAGAAGCCAGGCTACAACAAGGACAACTTCGCTGAACAACAGTGAGTTGCAATTCAACAAATTCATCATGATGTACAACACAATTACAGGCTTGCAAGGAAGAAGATGCGTAATCGCCTACACAAGAAATCTACACAAGAAATCTACACAAGAAATCTACAGGCTTGCAAGGAAGAAATTGCATAATCGCCTATACAAGAAATTTACAAGCTTGCAAGGAAGAAATTGCGTAATTGCCTATACAAGAAATTTACAGGCTTGCAATGAAACAGTGCGTGATCACCAATATACTACAGCATATAACTCAAATGTTCACTCCAGGTGATAACATAAAATAATACGGGTACCCGATCGAAGTTTAAAACTTCACACAGTCTTATCTTTAGTAGGTAATAAACTTATAATAAAGAATAATTTTACCAGGCGGTTGATATTGTGTATGTAAACAGGATAAAGAGATTGGTAAAAAGCGCGCAAATCTAACACCCAAAATAAAAACCAATCCATATCACTGGAACATAACAATTTCCTCTTCTTAGTAATATTATCCCTACTACAGATAGTAATAATATAATCAATTACAAACAAAAATCCGATCGGTTTTCTATGAAATATAATATTTTTTCTTACAGATGTGGCCCAAATCAACCTATATAGATAACGGTTTTTATGGCTATACTCGCAGCAGCTACAGACTCAGACGAGGACCAAAACACAGTACAGAAGACGTCTTAAATCCGAGAGCTCTCGTTTACGAAATTTATCAAGCAGTTGAAAAGAACAAGAAAATAAATAAAATATGGTGACGAATGATATGATCACTATTTCTTTCTCTTTACATGATATATCTGAATTGTTTTACAAATTTTATGCCATTGAGCTGTGGTTACAGCTACATGTATTTACTGATACACTAGTTTTGTGTTGACAGATCACACGAATGGAATAACTGATTTAAAGGCATTATATTCTGTAATGTCCTTTCACCATTGGGCGCCCTAGGAAGGAATCCAGCGACTCAGGTATTATTGATCACTTATTATACAAATATATAATGGCTGAGAGCCATCACCACAGCCCAGAGCATGGTTTAGATAATTTTTCAGTGAAAATTACTGAGCACTATTTGGTACTGCTTAGATAGTAGTATACAAACATATCTCATAAATAAATAAAGGGTTACGGGACAAGTCGTTAAAATCAAGGTAAGTTAGAGTAACAGTGTGCAAATCATTGCACAGAAATTAAATACGATTTATATAACATTATATGACCAATAAAAGAAAATAATCACATAAAATTTTTAGGCTTCTATTTAATTCTGTTAGTGGGCAGGAAACTGAAGTACAGGTACAGGAACTTAGAGAGGAATGACAATAATTTATAAATGTATTTACTGCAGGTAAGGTAAGATCAACTCATAATTAATACCACTCCAATACTTACGACATGCAAAGGAAAAATCAGTGTGAAATACCATCTTATTAACTATCATTCATACACTTAGGGATGATGTCATCAGTGACACACAACTCCTAAAGTGCCAGGTTGCATATCTTCATTTATATGTTTGTCTTGCATATTTATTTTCACTGAATTCTCCAAAGGATGTAAAAATCTCCACATGCTTTGAATCTAATCATACACTATATGCATGTCCATTCATATCTATTGCTACTCAAACCTCTCTTTCATCATCATTATATTTTTCACTATTTATACTTACCTCCTGATATACAATTAACACTACTTTGGCATAATCACCCTACACTTGGCATGTTCAAGACTATAGAGAGACACATTCATGTGAAATACGGTCCAGGGTAATCATTACCTGGCCTAGTAAACATAAAGTGTTTGAAAAACGTAACAAACTCTCTTCCACTTTTCAACATATTTCCTTTAATGTCGACTTGTTTAACGTCTCCTAATTATCAGTTGTTTAAGAAAAGTGAAGCTATTAAGTTCTCCAAGAAACTTGGATTCAAACATCCTTGTTATATAAGTTGATTACTCCATATATTGATCAAAATAAATCTGGGTACCAATGATTATTATCCCATGTCTTATCTTTCGGGCATGTAATATAATATTTTTATGTTATATAGGAAAAGTCTACTGTCATATTTTGTATTGTATAAGAGAACTCTATCAACGTAGACTGATTTATCTTTTAATGGAAAAATAACATATAGCTGTTATTACAGCCACATTATAGCACCAAGGTACCCCCTCATTAATGTGTAGCATAGGTTAGCTTAAATACACACAATAACATGCACCTAGCTAAACACATTAATTTTAAGATGAATTTTTTTTTTAACAATGTATTCATATTTATGTTTTAATATTCATGTATTGTTGATACTGTCTATGTTCATTTGTATATAAGGTGTGCCGATGTCTTATGTTTATTTTTATGTTACTATACATGTATTCATTGTTCCTATTTTAGGCTCTATGTACCCTACCAAATATTGTGAGCTGGTCTTCTATTAAATAAAGCATAAAGCATTACGTCTGGGGACCAGCCGTAGGGTAGCCGGTCCGAGCATTGTACCCTGCACAAAATCATCTACAAGGAACAACAGATCAGATAGCAAAGTCGTTAATAGCCAGACAGATATAAGACACTGTAGGACAGCTGTCTGTCTTTTCTCTCTCCATCACACACACAACACTCCCTATACACACACGACCACGTGCAGTGTGGACCTGACTGGTAGGTCCAATTCCACATACATCCATACACACAGACTAATTAACTACTTGATCTGACTGAGATTCAAATATCACTTTCTCTCTCTCGAACAAACATACATACACACGTACACAGAGTGACCCTAGCTGACCGTCTCCAATGACGCATTTGTGTTTACAGTTATGGTAAGAGGAGAGCAGAAACCATTAAACCTTTCCTCTCTCTCTAGCATCACAGAGAGAGAGAGAAAGGGAGAATAAATGATTAAGGAAGTAGAGAGAGGAGAATAAATGTAAGAGAAGGAAAAGGGGTGTGGCCATAAACTAGACCGCCCTCTTTTCCAACTGGAAATAAGACAACAGATATTATAGCCATATATGTCAACTCTTGAGTTTTGAAATAGATATAAGCAAGGGAAAGACACATGTTTTTAGGATAACTTAAACTGTCTCCAAGGGCTATAGGCTTGTCTCCACAGAGAGAGACTATATACATATAAGACCAGGCACATCAGTATCATTCCCTGTGTAGATATAAGTGTATATAAATAAATATATTAAGCCTTGAATAAGAAACTTGTGAAGTCAATTACCTAAGAACACCACTCCGCCGAACTCGCTACCAACAACCAACAACCAACAACCAACAACCCACTACAACAACAAGGTACTGTACCAGATTCTTTGAAGAGACTAGAATCAGGACTGGTACACTGTGCTTGGGCCAGTCCGGGGTCAAATACGCCTGTTGTCGCCATGTATGTACAGCTCCGGACTGATCAATGGTCCACACTTCTTCCACCCTTGCCTTGGTGTGGGCCTCAACGGATATGGTATCACTGACAGGTGGAGGGGGGAGGGGAGAAATGTGGGCGGAGTTATATAGAGGGGGTAGCGTTACCAATGTTGAGCCATCCAGAAATTTGAATCCCGAACCACTTGTGATCATGGATGTGAACCACTCACTTGAAGGTGGTAGGAGAGGAGGGGTTGGGTTGGGGAGAGAGGGGTAAAGCTTCACCAGTGATCGAGATGGAGAGAATTATTGGATCAAGTAGCTAAATGTTTTCTTCTGTAATCTAAATCCAACTCTGATGCTGCATTCCATGGGATATTCTTTATTATTTGAAATGAATCCAGATTTTACCTAATATAATTAACACGACACCAGTTTTTTATGACTAATATATCAAGCGATGCACCACCTACCCAGTGTTAAGTTACATTTCAAGTAAATCCTTTATTTTTATCCTGTATCATTTATGACATTTTCTAAGAAACGTCTATTGTGTAACTGGTTACCAAAGGATAATAGTTATAGTGTAAGATGTTAATTACCTAATAACTACTCCATCTGTTCTTCCTCACCCCGTCCTTCCTTATTCAATTCACTGTTTCCTCTCCCTCCATCCCACCATTCCTTTACTCTCCATCTTACCACCACCACTACCATCATTCTGTGTGTTGCTGCATAATCTGTTAATGCGCAAACACGACCACAATAGAAATAAAAGTGATATTTGGTATGCAAATACAATCCGTTATATAAGACGAATATATTTATTACCTTTATTTATTTATCTGAGGTCAACATCTAGGCCAGCCATTCAGACGCCCAGTATAGTGAACCAATCACAAGATTTAGAGGATATTGTGTCACAACTATTGTTATTACTAATTAAAACAGGGAAAAATTGAAATCAGACATTTATTGGTTATTGTTTACATCTCCACAAGTCCTCGTCACACAGCATTCAAACCCATAATCCAACTGGGTCTGTAGGCACCACACTGTAATTATAATAACCACAATTATAATAACTGTTAACTTATTATAACCTGAAGTTTATACTTCGACCTCACGTTTGCATTAAGCATGTGTAATGTTTGTTTTGTTTTCTTATTATTATTATAAGCACCGATATATGTATTGCTTTAGACCCTTAGCCACGATGATACACAGTGTATACACTATTATACACTTCTATGAAGATATTAAGGCTTGAAATACTGTAGATTACATATTTCATTTTATTACTCATCAATTTGTTGCTAGTATCGTGTTCAACCACCCTCCTTCTCAATGACAGCCTGCAGTCGCTCGGGCATTGAGGCACCATGCCTCCTCACTGTATAATATATATGGTTTTCCCCGAAAAATCTCCCACTGTGTTCTGGTGTGACGTAACAAATCTGCTGTGGTTCTCTGTCGTTCTGGCTCCCACGTGTTAACGATAGAACCTCATAGATTTTCTATAGGGTTCATATCGCAGTCTTAAATAGACAAATCTATCACCTGCAAATAATCATGAGCAGTAAACCATTTTTGAACTTTCCTCGCCATATGGATAGGGCATCGGTCGTGTATAGGACAGATAAGGGTGAGTAGTTGAAAATAAATTAAAAACATTTAGAATATGTGCTTCATTATATTGCATTTGATCGATCTATTAAATAAAGACACTGTCTATTGTTCACCCCCGTAGAGAGATACTGATTATAATTATTATCCTTTGGATATTAAGCAACAAATAACGGAGCTGAGACAATTAATTTTCTGTCTTCAGCTTTAACTGTATTCTTTTCACCCCTCATGCTGGCAGTCCCCCTCTTTATCACCTCTTCTCGCCGTAAAATAAATAAATTTCTACCTATATTTTTCAAGTAACTGGCAACCTCACACAACCTCCTCTCACCTGTCTTCTCTCTCTCTCACGTCCCCTTCCTTCCTTGCCTTCTGTAGTATTTTTTATCTTTTGTTTCTCATATTTTTAACCTTCTCATTCGTTCTTTGAAAGTTTTAATGACATAGGCCTTTCTCCCTTATCACCCATTGTCCTTCAAATTTATGCAAGCAAAAGGATATGATAATAGTTATGTAGAATATATATATATATATATATGAAATGAGAGAGAAAGAAGGGGGGGGGTATGGAGGGGCTGGTGGAGGAAGAGAGAACAAGAGAGACGCCAATAACCGTGGCTGTAGAGACGTTTTCTTGAAGATTTATGGTTGACTTTGGGCGAAGGAACTAATGGAGATGGAGTTCACATTAACAAACCTATATAATTAAGTATTGAATTTTATCATTGTCATCATAATATTATTATTTTCTACTCTCATCTGTAGGCTAATTAAGTATTGTTCGATATCAGCAGAACTGTAATGACATCAGATAGGATGGGTGACTATAAAACTTGGACATATGTAATGAAATGGCTATACTCAATGGTAAATGTGTTTCAACAATAATGAATATATTAAACAAAATTATGAGAACCACAATTATCCATATATTATATGTGAAAAGAATAATATTCTGTGGAACGGAATGAGACAATCGAATCTCTCCTGCAGAATATAGGCTTATTTCTGGTGAAGTGAAGGTTCGAGTCATGTGAACCACAGTTCCCTTTACACACACACACACACACACACCAATCCCACATCTTGTAGCTTTCGCAGGCTTACCAACCTAACACACGGGGGGGAAAATAACTTGTTCTACGTTACATATAGTGTATTATTGGATTACAAGTAAATTTCTGGCCATAACAAGGAAATCATTAACACGTAGACATTGCAGAATAAAGCTAGTTACTATTTGTGAAACATATGATAATCAGTGGTGACAACCTATGAGACGTCAGCCTTCATAACCCTACACATTTCTAATGACGAGTATTTATGTGCACACAATAATATAAAGGATTAATTCAATAGAAGACTACCATCAGCATCTTGCTATTACTTTTAATACTTACTTTATAAAGATATTATTGCACCTTGTATTCCACAATATTTATATAATAAAACTCTTAATAGTGACAACATTAAAGTAAAATACAATATACAGAAATACAAATTCCAGTTCCATTTCTATAAAACATTACATATTTGTCTTCCATTCTTCTTAGTGTTTAAAATTATGAATTTAGATGCGGCCTACAGGCCTATATATTACGTCTAGTTATCACCCACAAGACTTAATTATTAATGTTGGCAATCTTGCAAACCAATGTATTTTGAGAGCCAGAACTGTTACATATTATTCTCCCGACAAAGAGAATATATATGTTTGTCACCTTTGATTCTCCAGGTTTAATAAAAACAGTGGATTATCGGTAAATTTTTACTTAATAATTTGGTTATGGGTGATAAGAGAGAAAAGCTTATGTCATTAAAACTTTCAAAGAACGAATGAGAAGGTTAAAAATATGAGAAACAAAAGATAAAAAATACTACAGAAGGCAAGGAAGGAAGGGGACGTGAGAGAGAGAGAAGACAGGTGAGAGGAGGTTGTGTGAGGTTGCCAGTTACTTGAAAAATATAGGTAGAAATTTATTTATTTTACGGCGAGAAGAGGTGATAAAGAGGGGGACTGCCAGCATGAGGGGTGAAAAGAATACAGTTAAAGCTGAAGACAGAAAATTAATTGTCTCAGCTCCGTTATTTGTTGCTTAATATCCAAAGGATAATAATTATAATCAGTATCTCTCTACGGGGGTGAACAATAGACAGTGTCTTTATTTAATAGATCGATCAAATGCAATATAATGAAGCACATATTCTAAATGTTTTTAATTTCTTTTCAACTACTAACCCTTATCTGTCCTATACACGACCGATGCCCTATCCATATGGCGAGGAAAGTTCAAGAATGGTTTACTGCTCATGATTATTTGCAGGTGATAGATTTGTCTATTTAAGACTGCGATATGAACCCTATAGAAAATCTATGAGGTTCTATCGTTAACACGTGGGAGCCAGAACGACAGAGAACCACAGCAGATTTGTTACGTCACACCAGAACACAGTGGGAGATTTTTCGGGGAAAACCATATATATTATACAGTGAGGAGGCATGGTGCCTCAATGCCCGAGCGACTGCAGGCTGTCATTGAGAAGGAGGGTGGTTGAACACGATACTAGCAACAAATTGATGAGTAATAAAATGAAATATGTAATCTACAGTATTTCAAGCCTTAATATCTTCATAGAAGTGTATAATAGTGTATACACTGTGTATCATCGTGGCTAAGGGTCTAAAGCAATACATATATCGGTGCTTATAATAATAATAAGAAAACAAAACAAACATTACACATGCTTAATGCAAACGTGAGGTCGAAGTATAAACTTCAGGTTATAATAAGTTAACAGTTATTATAATTGTGGTTATTATAATTACAGTGTGGTGCCTACAGACCCAGTTGGATTATGGGTTTGAATGCTGTGTGACGAGGACTTGTGGAGATGTAAACAATAACCAATAAATGTCTGATTTCAATTTTTCCCTGTTTTAATTAGTAATAACAATAGTTGTGACACAATATCCTCTAAATCTTGTGATTGGTTCACTATACTGGGCGTCTGAATGGCTGGCCTAGATGTTGACCTCAGATAAATAAATAAAGGTAATAAATATATTCGTCTTATATAACGGATTGTATTTGCATACCAAATATCACTTTTATTTCTATTGTGGTCGTGTTTGCGCATTAACAGATTATGCAGCAACACACAGAATGATGGTAGTGGTGGTGGTAAGATGGAGAGTAAAGGAATGGTGGGATGGAGGGAGAGGAAACAGTGAATTGAATAAGGAAGGACGGGGTGAGGAAGAACAGATGGAGTAGTTATTAGGTAATTAACATCTTACACTATAACTATTATCCTTTGGTAACCAGTTACACAATAGACGTTTCTTAGAAAATGTCATAAATGATACAGGATAAAAATAAAGGATTTACTTGAAATGTAACTTAACACTGGGTAGGTGGTGCATCGCTTGATATATTAGTCATAAAAAACTGGTGTCGTGTTAATTATATTAGGTAAAATCTGGATTCATTTCAAATAATATAGAATATCCCATGGAATGCAGCATCAGAGTTGGATTTAGATTACAGAAGAAAACATTTAGCTACTTGATCCAATAATTCTCTCCATCTCGATCACTCCTCCTCTCCTACCACCTTCAAGTGAGTGGTTCACATCCATGATCACAAGTGGTTCGGGATTCAAATTTCTGGATGGCTCAACATTGGTAACGCTACCCCCTCTATATAACTCCGCCCACATTTCTCCCCTCCCCCCTCCACCTGTCAGTGATACCATATCCGTTGAGGCCCACACCAAGGCAAGGGTGGAAGAAGTGTGGACCATTGATCAGTCCGGAGCTGTACACTGGAGCCGCCACGAACGGTATCAGACCAGAACTGCCCAGGACCAGAGCCGGGGTTGGGGAGTGTCGAACCTATTGACAGAAAAGATTTTGTTACTCTCTCATTTTCTCTTGTACAGTATGTCATCATTTAGTATGGTACAGGTACTGACATCTTGGGACATGAAGGACTAGGTTTATCTGTGAGACTTTAAAGAAACATGGTGTAATGTGAGATGGAAGGAGAGATGTTATGACATTGTAATTATAATGGGTAGGTTTGTAAAGTGTTATATATTATCTTAGTGCCAAATTTGTACACTCGGACAATATCCACCAGAGAAGGTAACTTTGCATTAATTTTACAGTACATTACAGCACCTCTATTCAATTCATATTTGTGAGTTTAAATAATGCGAATTTGAAATAGTGCGTATCATGAAAAAAATGAAATAAATGCAATTTACATGAACTCTTAAAATAACACGAATTAACATGGAGGTTCAATTTTCAAGTTAAAGTACCATTATTTCTTATGGAAATGTACAATTTACTTTGTGTAAAATTCACTTTGTGCGACCCCTTCAGGAACCTAACCTTCCATAAAAAAAGAGGAGAGTGTATCTTGTACTTTTGTTAACAGTCATTACACATTGTTATATTTTCAGATCCAAATGGAAGTACTATGTCTGGTTTGAAGGGTCGTGGTGGAGGAACCATTGAGTTCTCTTATGATAAAGTCTTCCAGCCAAGCTCGACCCAAGCTGAGGTGTTTGAGAAAATTTCTCAGCTTGCACAGTCAGTCCTTGATGGTTATAATGTGTGTGTGTTTGCCTATGGTCAGACTGGCTCAGGGAAAACATTCACTATGGAGGGTGACCATGACAATGAGGAGCTGGAAGGAATGATACCAAGGGCAATAAAGCATATATTTGCCACGATAAAACAACTTGAAGATAAGGTAAGATTCTTGAATGTGTGGCTCAACCGTAAAGCAAGTCGGAGACAACTTCATGGCTGAACTCTGGCTGGGGTTACTCTCTTGTAGCCATCCTTTACTCAGCACTAGCAAGGTCCTGATGGATGAAAATTATAATAATAACAATGACATTACAACTTAAACATAGTTAGAATCCCATTTCAAAGTATAAAACTAAAATATATTTCAAAAGGTTTAGCAACTAATGGAACTGAACATTTGGTTTTACATACATGTCTAACTAATGATATGTCTAACTAATCAATTGTACCTTCTAAAGCTCAAGATTGGTTCCAAATAGCGATGGGATGTCTGAACTACCCTCAGTCTTTGGTCCCACCTCTCAATGAGTTTATCAAGTGTGAGAGGCTGCTGTTCACAGGCCAAGGCAGTTTTCAGTTCAGAGGCATTGTACAGTTTCTTCCTGATTTCTGAGGTTTGGTTGGGCCATAAGACACCAGATACCATCTCTTCCAGTTCTGTCAGCATGTGAAGCCTGGAAAAACTCATATTTGTATACTCAACTCACATTATTATTATCAACAACATTAGCTAAATTATCATTAAACTCCTAACAACAACAAGTTTTTGATATTTGATCTAAGGAGTGTAAACCTCATACAAAACTTAAAATTTAGAAGATAATTTACCGTTACTATACAGTATTCTGCAGGGTGTAGAGTATCATAGACTGATGTGTCATTTTTTTTATTGTAAAAGGCCGTGCTTTTATTTCCTCCTCCAGTAAAGTAAGGGGGTAAAAATAGCAGTACTACAATCCCAAAGGTAAATAAACCAACGGTAGACAAATTAAGACCTATTGCATTGAGTAATGTGTCCTATAAGATGTTTATTGGAATCCTGAAAGATAAAATAGAACATCATATACAGAATAACGGCTGGGGAATGGATACATAAGTAGGGTTTACAAGCATTACAGCAGGCTGCAGGATAGAAGATAATATATTGATTTTAAAATACTGTATACTCAAAAGTTATAAATTAAAGAAACCACTAATAGTGATAGGAATTGACTTCAGTAAGGCGTATGATTCAGTGAAAAGAGAAAAGTTAATTAAAATCCTTATTAAATTTAAAATACACCCACAAATCTATATACATAAATCCGAAATTCTCTGTGTGTGTGTGTGTGTGTGTCCTCTATGCACACCCTGATCCTTCGTCCTAGAGTGAACATTTTTACATAAATTGATCGCTATAACCTGAGGAGTGTTTTGGACCTATATATAAAAAAAATGTTTTTCATGTTTTTCAAAAAATATTTTTTGGGGGATTCGAACCCCTGGATTAGTGACATGCACAAACTCTCTCTCTCTCTCTCTCTCTCTCTCTCTCTCTCTCTCTCTCTCTCTCTCTCTCTCTCTCTCTCTCTCTTTAATTTTCAGAGAGAGAGAGAGATAGAGGGTGTGTGTGTGTGAGAGAGAGGTAATACTGGGTTTGGTTATATTTGTGTGAGAGAGATAGTGTGTGTGTGTGAGAGAGAGAGAAAGAGTGAAAAATAGATATAGTGTGTGAGAGCCTGAGAGGTAGAGATAGATAGCTATACTGTGAGAGAGAGAGAGAGAGAGAGAGAGAGAGAGAGAGACTGTATGTGAGAGAGATAGACTATATATGCGGGAATAGGGGACAGGCTTGGGGTGGGGGGGTTTGGGGGGTGCTGGAATAGGGGACAGGCCGGGGGGGTTAAAAAGCCTATTCCCTACCGCCACACACCCCAAGCATGCCCCATATTCCCGCACCCCTCTAAACCCCCCCAAGCCTGTCCCCTACTCCCGCACCCCCCACCCCCCCTATCGTAACAACACACACTAGGGTACACACACACATACAGTACATACACACACACATACACGCACACATACACACACATACACATACCCCTACCGTACACACACACACACACTAGGTAAGGTAAGGCTTGGGGTGGGGGGTTTGGGGGGTGCGGGAATAGGTGGTGGTGGTAGTAGTGGAGGTGGTAGTGGTTGATGTAGTGGTAGTGGTAGTGGTGGTAGTAGTGGTGATGGTAGTAGTAGTGGTAGTGGTTGATGTAGTAGTTGTAGTGGAGGTGGTAGTAGTTGATGTAGTGGTGGTGGTAGTGGTAGTGGTGGTAGTAGTAGTGATGGTAGTAGTAGTGGTAGTGGTTGATGTAGTAGTTGTAGTGGAGGTGGTAGTAGTTGATGTAGTGGTAGTGGTAGTGGTGGTAGTAGTGGTGATGGTAGTAGTAGTGGTAGTGGTTGATGTAGTAGTTGTAGTGGAGGTGGTAGTAGTTGATGTAGTGGTAGTGGTAGTGGTGGTAGTAGTAGTGATGGTAGTAGTAGTGGTAGTGGTTGATGTAGTAGTTGTAGTGGAGGTGGTAGTAGTTGATGTAGTGGTAGTGGAGGTAGTAGTGGTGGTAGTAGTGGTGATGGTAGTAGTAGTGGTAGTGGTTGATGTAGTAGTTGTAGTGGAGGTGGTAGTAGTTGATGTAGTAGTGGAGGTGGTAGTGGTTCATGTAGTAGTGGCGGTAGTGGTAGTGGTGGTAGTAGTGGTGATGGTAGTAGTGGTAGTAGTAGTGGTAGTAGTTGATGTAGTAGTGGAGGTGGTAGTGGTTCATGTAGTAGTGGTGGTAGTGGTAGTGGTGGTAGTAGTGGTGATGGTAGTAGTGGTAGTAGTAGTGGTAGTGGTTGATGGAGTAGTAGTAGTGGAGGTAGTAGTGGTTGATGTAGTAGTAGTGGTGGTAGTGGAGTTTGTATTTGTTACATATCAATGTTGTATTATTTTATCCTTTGTTCGGGCGGTGGAATGGCGGCCGTTGGACATAATAGCAAGGCTTATATAATAATGATAAAACATATATAAAAGTTGATGAGGAAAACCAATAAGAGATTAATATATCTAGTGGTATTAGACAAGGTTGTATGTACAGCCGGCGGCAAAAGTCCTGCAGTGTCACCTTACCTCTTTCACCGAGACATGCAGTGTTCATGGACTCGAGAAATACGCACGTTTTCTACACCTATTAATCTCGAGTCTATGAACATCGCTTGCCTCGGTTAAGCAAGTGAGGCGACAGGACTTTTGCCGCCGACTGTACATGTAGCTCAGGAAGACACGTCGAACGGTACCAAAATGGTCGCCGTACGATCATAAGTGACTGAGTAAAATAGTTGTTTTGGACTTCCTTGTGTTGATTCTAAGGGAAGTTCACCCCGGGTCGGGACTCGGTGTGCGAACATGATTGCTCCATTGCTATCGATGTGCAAAATTTCAGCGAAAATGACTGTTGGAAATTGGTACTTTGTCTTCCCCACTACCCCACTTCCCCACTATATAATTGTATTATATATTTGTATTGTATCTTTGGCACATCACATGATGCTATAGCAACATACTGTAGTTAGTAATAGTGGTGTAATAATAGTAAACCTTCCTCGAGTCTGTGTATGGAATAATGAATACACACTTGGGAGAATGACATGAAGACATACTTCCGCTGGCACACACACACACACACACACACACTCACACGCGCGGTCAGACACACACACACACACTCACACGCGGTCAGGCACACACACAATGCATGTTAGTCCCAATAATTCATGCAGCCTCATGCCTAAGGGGAGATTACAGTGTTAAAAAAATCCTAGCAAATTATTCCTCCAAACTATTCCAAGCAACAGAACACCAATAGTTTTGCACATCTGCCTATATAGCTTCTGGTCCTGTTTCCTGGCATACTTTGGAGGAATCAAGGCACTCCAATGTATCAAAAGTGTATTATTATCTCCCTAATAAATGATCTCATCCATATGGAACATGGTAATATGCACACATGCTCGTGGACGTCATGTATGTACAGTCAAGAGCCATTATAGATATCCAGCTCTTGTTGAGGTTTCTATTCATCTGACATCCCAATGCTTAAAAAATAATCCTGACTTATACATACTTGCTGGAGCTCGTTTATTACTCCATCAGACTATTTTGAACTGGATGTTAATTATGATTCGCAACTGTACACCCAGGATCAAAAGTTTGCCGAAATACCCTGCCTTACACAATTATGTTTCCAAATACAGACCACAGAGGGAACGACGACATTCGGAGATGACGGAGAGGAGACGGCATGGGGAGAGATAGGTGTGATGATGCCACATAATAGGTGTTTCATCATCATCATCATCATCATAATAATAATAATAATAATAATAATAATAATACAGCGTTAGCCTATGAAAGATGGTGGACATTTTGTATTTTTTATCTGATTAATTCTAGACATCTTGTGAGACGGGAGCACTATAGTCAATTAACCCATTAACAAAAGCTTAAATTTCATCCAAACGATCAATGAAGTCATAAGAACAACCCTATATACCGTCCAAGGATTAAGGAAGGAAGAAAGTGGTATAATGGTTCTAAATATTATAAAGGTCGAGTTATTTAGGAGATATAGTACACCTTTGATGCATCGGAGAGCCTCAAATCAGCCATAATATTCCAGGAAATAGGACAAGTTGAACAAAACTAAAGGTTACCTGTTGTTTGGAATAGCTTGGATGAAACAGATGCTCCAGATTTACCAACACTATTCTATCCCCTTAAAGTGAGAACATAAAAAATGAAAAGAGAGGAAGGAGTTAACAAAGGAAACACGTAAATGTCAATGCCTATAAGCTGATGGTAAATATTTGTGATTTTATAAAATTACATACTGTCGTGAACAACAATAATCTTCCACATGTAAATGTTTGACAGCTTCTTTTTGTTAGGTAGCTGACATTATTTCAAATTAGTAGTTTAAGTATCATCATCTAATTTACCAAAAGCAGCTACTCAGTATTCAGAGCAACATCATATGACATCGTGAAAACATTATAGTCAGCAGTATGACTGAGTTACCCATATGTGTATTGAAACTTATGTTCATAATTGAACTTCAGATATGCATCATGTAGTCCTTATAAGAATCACAAATATACTTACCATTATACTAAGCAGTGTCCTTTGCGTGTTTCACTTGCTAACTCTTTATTCCCACTTTCTCCTTTTAACACTCATTCTATCTTTATTTATATTATTTAAAACGTTTATATTTATTTCTTATTTCCTTTAATCTTTAGGTGATGGACCTACTGTGACCACTTCCGTCTTAAAAATAATAATAATAATAATAATATTAATAAATAGATTTTTACGAACAAAATTTTAAGTTACGAGCAAACTTTGCTTTTGTAAATACGTGTCCAGTTCTTGGGGTCCGACTCAGGTGGGCTAGAGACTATGGTATCCGAGTGTACAGTCACGATCAAAAGTCCTGTCTGTGGTGAATGAAAGTGAACCATTTGAGTGAATTTTATGAACCAATATTACAGAGACAAACGGCTATATACAATTTCAGCCGTTTCATTCGAAGGTGTTGACAGGACAATTGAACATGACTTCACCCAATATTAGAATGAATATCAAGAATGAAGAAATCAGGGTAATTAATTTAAGGAAGATGGGTAACCAGTCAGTTGGGAGATAAATCAATATATAACATACACAAAGGAATAGAGGGATCGGACTGAAATTGTGTTGAGGGATGATGTTAGAGGGAAATAATTTATGTAGTAGAAACTAATGCCAGCAAATGTAGAAACTAGTGGCTATATAATAAATAATATAGTGGACTGAGCTCAGTAAAGGTTCACCACTTCCATATTTTCACCTAGAATATAACTGTCTGGGAAGGGGGGAAGAGAACATGTGACGTGAGGAACAGAGGAATGAAAAGAATGGAGTCGAAATGTACAGTCGTGGTCAATAATAATCATCCACATATGGGTATCTAAAACAATTTACTGTCTAATGTTTTCACGTTCATATATGATATTATTGTTTAAGTAGTGTGTAGCTAATTGTAGTATGTTAAAAGATGGTAGGTAACTTATTTATGGGAAAGTTTATCATCTAAGGAACAGAGGGAAGCTGTTAAAATCTTACGTGAGTTACCCCTATGTGGATGATTATATTTGACCACGACTATATGTGAGTGGACGAACGAGGTGCTGCATGGGCCAAGAGAGAGGAACATGTACACTCTCCTCCACTCCCACTTTTAACAGTTCAGCGTTGCCAACGTATGAGCTACCAGTTCCGACTCTTGCATCCGAAACATCTGCCAGTAAGAGTAAGGGTTGATGGCAGGTGTTTCGGATGCGAGATTCGGAACTGGTAGCTCACACGATGCCGGGTGTATACGATGGCAACGCTGAACTGGTGAAAGTGGGAGTCACCAACCATAATAACTATCCAGGTCTTGTTGAAAGTTTCGAATAATCTGTTTCAAATATTAAACGAGTTCCTGCTAGTATGAGGCAATATGGCATTGTAACTGGTTCACTGGTATGTCAGATGATTCGAAACCTCAACGAGACCTGGATATTCATTATGGTTCGTGGCTGTACTGTGAAAAATGGACGCTACTAACTCGTCGATATTTTTTAGTGAATAAGATTAATTCAATGTTTTCTCAAGATGGAGTACATAGAAGAACAAGGAGGATTAAAGTGCACGTACTGTATAATAAAGCGTTTGTTTGCTTCCGTGTCTCCCTCACTGACTGAAGGCAAACACAATATAGATTAATTAAGGACCCTGTGATCGTGTACAAGAATTGGTGGCTTCTGATTCCTCCTGACTATGCCACGAAACAAGCTCCTTCCATATAGTTAGTGTTTTGTGGCAACATCTGAAGGACTCATTTAGCTCCAATTTTCTGCATGACTATATAAATATAACACGGTCCCTTAAGCGGTTAGTACAGTGTTGATAAATCCGGAGCTTTTGATTCCTCCAATTTCTTCCAAGCAACTGGACACCTCTATATTTGTTAATCTGATCCTGTTTCTAAGCATACTTTGGAGGAATCAAGGTGCCCCAATGTACCAAAACGAACCCCATTAAAATGACAACAGAATGCCCAGGGAAATGTATCACACTCTAATCCATTCCTCTTAGTCCCATGATATTCTTAGATCCCTCCCTCCATCCCCCTAAACACACACACACACACACACACACACCACCACACGTATGCGTCATGATTACTACAATATATATTCCTCTCTCTCTCTCTCTCTCTCTCTCTCTCTCTCTCTCTCTCTCTCTCCGGCTACCCCTTGATTAGGGCATCCGTAATGACCCCCTGAAATATTAAATACCCACACAGCAACCTGGTTATGTCTGGAGCGCAACCCCGGATTTAACGAGCTATTTGTGGCCTGTAGAGTTCCTATTTTTCCGGACAGAGGGCATAAATCGATCGTCACTGCTATTCTACGGTTTAACCTTCACTCTTCTCTCTCTCTCTATATATATATATAAATTCCCTTTCTCTCATATCGTGTTGCTCTTTCTTCCCTTTTATTCTTCATGATATTTGAGTATGTGTTGTGTGGTGTTTGTGAGTATGGAGAAGTGTACTGTATGTGTGTGTTGTGTGGTGTTTGTGAGTGTGTGTGTACGGGTGTTTATTATATTTGGAGAAGTGTACGTGTGTGTTGTGTAGTCTGTGTGAGTGTGTGTGTGTAAGGGAGTGTATACAGTATACATGGAGAAGTGTATACGTGTGTGTTGTGTGGTGTTTGTCAGTATGTGTATGCTACTCACAGTGTATCAGGAAACAGACTTATACTGAAGATATTATATAGAAGCCCTCCAAATCGAACACAACACAACACAACAGGTTAGAAGTAGAGGAGGGAAGGGAAATAGATTGTTTTATGGTAGGGGGCTTGCATGGGGTAAAGGGATGAGGAGGGAAGAGTATTGTAAGGGAGGTATGGAAAGGTTAGGAAAAGGAAGGGAAGACAAGCCGAGTAAGGGAAACAAAAGGGATAAACATATAGAAAGGGAAAGGGACGAATAAAGTTTTGAAGGTTAGGTGTGGGAGGAATATAGGAGAAATGAGTGGGAGGGAACGAGGGATTAGAAATAACGAGAGAGAAGGGAGATAGAAGTAAGGAAAGGAACGAATGATCAGACAAAAGAGAAGAAAAAGGAAGGAGTAAGAAAAGAGGTGAAGAATTATTTGGTGAAGGAATGATGAAGGTACACTAATTTCCAAACAATAAACATTCTGGAAAATACATAAACACACATAAAAGTTCTTATTATTATACACACACACACACACACACACACACACACACTGAGTTAACACTATCAGGCTTAATAAATGCAAACCTGACGTCTCATATTTTATGTGTCAATGATGCAGTCTTCTAGTTTTCATAAAGCTTAGAAAAATTGTACATGTTTTTTAGAAAATCTCAGTTATTGGGAGTTTTTCAGAAGTAAGAATAGAGAATGACATGCAGGTCTGGGTGAAGGTGAAGTTTCCTGTTCTATCTATATATCCTAGCCGTCTGTCTGCTCACCTTCCCTGTCTGTAGTCTGTCCCTGTTTGTATACCGTATCTGTCTGTATTCTGTCCCTATTTGTATGCCGTATATCTGTCTGTATTCTGTGCCTGTTTGTATACCGTATCTGTCTGTATTCTGTCCCTGTTTGTATACCGTATCTGTCTGTATTCTGTCCCTGTCTGTATGCCGTATCTGTCTGTATTCTGTCCCTGTCTGTATGTCGTATCTGTCTGTATTCTGTCCCTGTCTGTATGTCGTATCTGTCTGTATCTGTCATCACCGTCCTTTTACCTCAGGTTCCTGGCTGGTCCAGCATCAACGTCCAATGTTGTAAACTCTCAGCCATTAATTTAAGTTGAGAGGCTGAGATGTCGCCGGTGAATAATTGAGGCTATTAAATTTCACCAGCTTGTGCCATAAAGCAGACAACATACACTGAAGTTGGACTATTTCTTGGCACTGTGTGGAGGAATCAGTAGTCTGGCACATGACCCTCTCTTGTGTCGCCCCTGAGCACCTCGTCATTTCCAAGCATGACCATCTCATCCTCACAGTCCCTTGTCATGACCTCTTTCGTCTAGTTTTGTAGCAGACGTTCCCTCTCTTATTAGTTCCCCTTTATGGAACACACACAGTTGTAATGACTGACACACCTGCAATGAATGACCTCCAACATTACACAAATTGACGTTTCCCCCCAAACAAATCTGCCTTAGGGATTGAAGATTTAATAACTAAGTAGTGTACGTGCAGAGTGACAGTGGACTAACTTCACAAATATCCCCCCCCAAAAAAAAGGTAAAAGTGCTTAACTAATTAATTCTGTAATTCAAATTTAACTGGGTGATGATAGTAGCTAAGCACCAGTGATTGGTTATTGACGTATGCAACACTCACAGAACAAAAACAATGTCCATCCATTAAAGAATACTGACACACAAAACGTTTTTTGCAAATTCCTCAGATTAAAACTACAAAGATTACTTTCAGCAGAAATTGGCTTTTGTTAACAGAAAAACCTTCAATAAAGATCAACACACGAAATCCTTAATTCGAACGCTGCATTATAAATAACATATACAGTAGACAAAATACCATTACCATCACCTACAGTATGTTAATTCTCCAATTCATATTTACTACAAGTTATATATACTATCGTCACGTGTCGTTCTGTGCCCTTAACTGACTGTCAGCTTCTGCCACTTTCATACATGGTCAGATGTACAGTCGCTACCAAAAGTTCTGTCTCCGGTCCTGTCTGTCTGATGGTGAAATCTGACATTAATTCCAAGACTCGTTAGTGAGTCGTAGTCGCCTCTGATGCTTCACAATGAACTCTGATTTCTATGTACAGTCTCCTCCACTCCCGCTTTCACCAGTTCAGCGTTGCCATCATATACGTATATGCCAGTAAGAGTAAGGGTTGATGGCAGGTGTTTCGGATGTGAGATTCGGAACTGGTAGCTCACACGATGCCGGGTGTATACGATGGCAACGCTGAACTGGTGAAAGTGGGAGTGGAGGAGACTGTACAAGTACTCATTGAGGCCTTTTGCTCCGTTTTCAGCAATATGATCATCAGAGTTAAGGGCAGGTTCTCTTATCGGTGAATTGGAAGGCTACTGATTACTCCTAACTATGCCAGGGAACAGAGGCCCTCAATGGTACTAATAGGGGATCTGTTGTTTGGTGGCATAGTTTGTAGGAATAAGAGACCTTCCAATTTACCAACAAGAAAATCACACCTAAACTATTATATATGAGACCAGGAGGGAAGATTGAACTTATGACCTTCCAAACATGTGTGCCCAGAAACAGACTACATGCCACAACATACTCGTCAAGTGTTTATTTCGTGCATGGTTCAGTTTGCAGGAATCAGTACACTTCACTAAGCTAATAATAATGTTTTATCCCTTCAGTTCACACAGTCTCCAGAACACCACAGTATCGCTATAGGTGTGATACTATGCATTAATAATGGGTTGTGTTAAATATATTTTTACTTCCACGACTCTAGGTTTGATTTTAACTTCACACATCACGCACCTGTACATGAAACTGGGACACATGACATACCCTCCACCACCACCATCACCCTCACCATCATCACCATCAATATATACTATACTACCATCACCACTACCGCCACCACCATCACTAATATAACACCACCACTATCACCACCTAGATCTAATACAGTATACTACCACAACTACTATCACCACTATCACAACCAGAACTACTACCACCACCACCACCACCATCATAAGTCTACTAACACTACCATCACTTCCGTTGCCAACACATGACACATCATAATAACTAACGAAACTGTGTGTGTGGTATTCAGTACAGCATATACAGGGGGTCCGGAATTTTTTGCCCGAAAATTTGGCAAATGCATGCTAGGGGGAATAGGGGGACAGGCTTCCTACCCCCCCTAAGCCTGTCCCCGCACCCACCCACCCCCAAGCCTGTCCCCTACTCCCACACCCCTTTAAATGTTTCAATTACCGTTAAACCAAAAAAAAAAAAAGATCACATCAATAGAGTATTTTCTTTTCAGAATTAATAAAGCATGCATTTGCCATTTTTTCGGGCAAAAAATTCCGGACACCCTGTATAGTCATTCCATAATTATAACATCATAGAATTCTTTAGAGGTGGAGAAATTACCTCTTGTTAAATAAAGTCGTGTGGTAGGTTGCTGAGTCTCAAAACCCGTCGTATCCAAAACTAGAATAATATACTATTTTTAATCAGGTTCAAATATGACACCAGACTTCCATATCGAAATAGGAATGAGATATTTAAAAACATACTCATTATGTCGTCCTGCAGCCGTGTCAATCCAAACTTACATCATATTAACACTTTGTAGCATTAAGTGTTGTTTTTAAGTTTCTCTGGTACATTAATTAAGGCCCTGATCCCCCCCTCCCTCCCCCCTGTCTCTTCCTATACTCTAATGTTCTTTTACAATACAAATATTAAATAGTGGAGTCCACAACTGCACAAAACAAGAGATAATATTGGCATTTAAAAATGATGTAGTCCACATTTTTGTAAGCTTTTATATCATTAATGTTGGGAAAATGTGTTACGGCAGAGTAATCTAATAGTTGACGGTTAGTACCAATGTAAAATATGTGATTTAGGCGCCTCAACAGCGAGGTCATATTGCGTTAGAAGAAGATGAAAGAGAGGTAAGACAGCAAGCAGGAAGGAAATAGAAAGACAAAATGGATAGTTGAAGAACTGCAAGTGAGTGGCTGGGGCCGAAGGGTCGCCAAAATCCTTAAATCATTGCCCACATCACGACAGGCAATACCCTTCACGGGAGTAAATGATGTGAATAAAGTTATATTTCTACCCCCTAACCTTTTACTACAGTCTACAGTACAGACTCATTATAAAGGAGTTTGTTTACCAACCATACTGTACTGTACATACATGTTATCACGGTATAAGGACCCTATAGTCATTATACCGTGCATGTTATAACAGTCCATTATAGGTATACTCACATAATGTACAGTATAAACTTCTGGAGCATCGATGAAATAGTTTTGCCTTCATTAATGCATACAACCATAAGATTCACATAGTTATAAAATTATTAAAGGATTTTAAGTTTATAAATTTCAGTATTTTTGTCTATAAACAGTATAGGCACTTGACACCTTTGAGTTCCTTATCACACAGGAGACGAAACATGCAGCATTCTAACGTTTGCATTAAGGACCATTTGAACGTGTATTAGACCTGGTGGCTTCTGATTCCTCCTGACTATGCCACGAAACACGCTCCTTCAATGTAAGTGGTGTTTCGTGGCAATGTTTGAAGGACTCGCTAACCTCCAATTTTCTAATTACATTACTGGGGCCCTTAAAATGTTTTAATAATACAGCCTACAGTCCAATATCCTCAAAGTGCTTCAGGCTGAGTATAAACAAAAATATTTTCTCCGGTGTACGTATAATCACAGCATTAGAGAGAGAGAGAGAGAGAGAGAGAGAGAGAGAGAGAGAGAGAGAGAGAGAGAGAGAGAGCATGTGTGTGTACAAGATAATAACTCTCTCTCTCTTCAAATACTTTAACACTGGACTTGCTCTTTTGAACTTTTTCAGTGTAATCTCTCCATATAATTATATTTCTTCTGATCAGGACATCATGCAACACTCGAATGAAATTGGAAATTATTTTAGACTTATTTCACTCGTTTTACCTTTGATTCCTCATCTTCGTAATAATATAAACAAATAGGATTACTTTTCACAGAGTCTACACTATATAATATCAACTACGAGAGAAAATAATAATAAGTGTAATAATTGGTCCATTTACTACAGTGACCCATGGGTGGATTCACGACAACACCATCATTAACAACAACAACAACAACAACAACAACAACACCATCACTAACAACAACAACAACAACAACAACACCATCATTAACAACAACAACAACAACAACAACACCATCACTAACAACAACAACAACAACAACAACAACACCATCATTAACAACAACAACAACAACAACAACAACAACAACACCATCATTAACAACAACAACAACAACAACACCATCATTAACAACAACAACAACACCATCATTAACAACAACAACAACAACAACAACACCATCATTAACAACAACAACAACAACAACAACACCATCACTAACAACAACAACAACAACAACAACAACACCATCATTAACAACAACAACAACAACAACAACACCATCACTAACAACAACAACAACAACAACAACACCATCATTAACAACAACAACAACAACAACAACAACAACACCATCACTAACAACAACAACAACAACAACAACACCATCATTAACAACAACAACAACAACAACAACACCATCACTAACAACAACAACAACAACAACAACAACACCATCATTAACAACAACAACAACAACAACAACAACAACAACACCATCATTAACAACAACAACAACAACAACACCATCATTAACAACAACAACAACACCATCATTAACAACAACAACAACAACAACAACACCATCATTAACAACAACAACAACAACAACAACACCATCACTAACAACAACAACAACACCATCATTAACAACAACAACAACACCATCATTAACAACAACAACAACAACAACAACACCATCATTAACAACAACAACAACAACAACAACACCATCACTAACAACAACAACAACAACAACAACAACACCATCATTAACAACAACAACAACAACAACAACACCATCACTAACAACAACAACAACAACAACAACACCATCATTAACAACAACAACAACAACAACAACACCATCATTAACAACAACAACAACAACAACACCATCATTAACAACACCATCTTAACAACAACAACAACAACAACACCATCATTAACAACAACAACAACAACACCATCATTAACAACAACAACAACAACAACAACACCATCATTAACAACAACAACAACAACAACAACACCATCATTAACAACACCATCATTAACAACAACAATAACAACAACAACAACAACAACAACACCATCATTAACAACACCATCTTAACAACAACAATAACAACAACAACAACAACACCATCATTAACAACAACAACAACAACAACAACACCATCATTAACAACAACAACAACAACAACAACACCATCATTAACAACAACAACAACAACAACAACACCATCATTAACAACAACAACAACAACAACAACACCATCATTAACAACAACAACAACAACAACAACACCATCATTAACAACACCATCATTAACAACAACAATAACAACAACAACAACAACAACAACACCATCATTAACAACACCATCTTAACAACAACAATAACAACAACGACAAACGACTAAATTAGCAACAACATGAACAACGAAAAAGAATGACAAAATCAGCAACAACAACAACAACAACAATAACAAAATCATGAACAACAACAACAACAACAATAACAAACGACAAAATCAGCAACAACATCAACAACAAACAACGACAATATCATCAAAAACATCAACATCAACTACAACATCAGCAACAACATCAACAACAAACAACGACAATATCATCAAAAACATCAACATCAACTACAACATCAGCAACAACATTTTAATAACAACACGTGAAAAAGAAGATGGCTAAATATTATTATGTGTGTTATGATTATGATGACCCATTCATGTATTTCACTTACACCATGAAATAAGCTGATTTCCACCCTATTTATTTTTAATTCTTTGTTTACTACAAAACTCGTTATGAAAATGGACTACTTTTATGGTATCATAGTTTGTTTTTCAGTGAGCAGCTGAGTATAAATGCATTTCCACTAACGACACACACACACACAAACACACACACACACACACACACAAATTACCTCTCACATATCATGAAGTCACTATACATGTACAGTCACGAATAATAATTTCTTTATTCTACTAGCGATATTGATGTGGAAGTAGTCATGGAGAAAGAAAAAAAAAAAAAACACTGGCAAGGTTCATATGATATCGATAAAGATTTTTAAGGGCATGTGTGTACAGTACATTTGGTACATTGGAGAGCCTTGATTCTTCAAATGCATGCAAGGAAACAGCAGGACCAGATTTGCAAAAACAATGGTGATCAGTTAATTATTTGCATTGGACTTGTTTTTAGGAATTAGTTGCTCCATATTTACCAACATATTTACTTGGCCGGCTAAGAATAGACCAGGGATCTAGGAGTGGTATACCTAGTGATAAAGGAGTGGCCAAATGTGTGTAGTACGTAGGAACATACGTGGAGGAAGGGGAGAGGGAACAAACATATACAAAATAGCAAATAAGGATAAACATTCGCTCGTAGAGCGAGGACTTGATGAAAGTATGGCAAATTTCAGACCCCTTGATTTTCGACCTAATGCTCAAATCGCGAGTTTTAGGAATACGGCCATCGCTCAAGTACCACTGTACTAGTGTTCTATACTGTATAGGCCAATATGTAGTTGCAGTGTATTACCCCTTGTAATTTATTAAATATAGGTACAGTTTTTTACTTTGAAAATTGATTACAAAATAGTTTCACAGTATGTATGATTATTCAACTTCACTATACATTATGTAATCATCGTAATGAATATTAAATATCTTCATCCTTGTCAACCAACTGGAATGTGTTCAATATACCCTACCAGATACATGATAAATTTTATCATAGCCCTCAAATCCAGTGGCCTAGAAATATTTGTAACATCCTTACCCTTTCTGTATGAGTCATGTCATAGTGAAATTGATGTTAGTGATCTTGTACTTTCTTACTTGTTTTTCCATGATTATATTAAGTTATGTGTTTGGTAAAGGGATTGCTCTTTTGCCTTGACAGCTCTCGGATTACTCCTAAGCATTGACTTTGCCCTCAGTATTCCACATAAGGCATTAAAAACCTTTCTTCTGGTCTCAGGTTCTTACTGGGAGCCACTACTTGCTGCATCCACATTCCCTCTCCATCTTTGAGGACAATGTTTACTGGACTGACCGTCAGCTGAATCGGGTCTTCTCTGCTCACAAATTCCGGGGAGACAGTGAAACAGTTGTGTCTCACTTGGTCTCCCAGCCTCTCAGCATACATGTTCATCATCCAGTGCTACAAGTAAGAAGCTTATAATGTGAATGAATGAGTTTATAAGTAGTAAGGTGAGTGGCTAGATAATGGGAAGGGTGTAGCCATGGAAAAAACAAGTGAACATTCTATTGGAGAGAGGGCATGAAGGAGTATAGGAATGATTGATGTTGATGATGTTGTTGTTCTTCTGAGGCAGAATGGCCTCTTGTCCCACAGACCCCCGATACATTCTGGTCATAGTGTAAAACAAATTAGAATAAAGGAGGGGCTGGCCCTATATACCTGGGCTATCGAAGCAAATCCCAGGAAGATGGGACCAGATCTTACTGAACCAGGGAGTCTAGGGGCCTCCGCCCACCAGGGAGATTGAGGGGAAGGTCTTTGATCCCATGTGCACAGCCAGTGCTGTGAGCCCAAGTCCACGTTACCACAAGAGCTACAAGTGGGGCCATACCTTCCATCAGACCAGTCCTGAAGAGACCATAAAGGGGGAGGGAGTTTACATTGCTTCATGCAAAGGGAAATGCACCTCCGTGTGCTGGCGGTCCACACAGTCGTGGAAGAAAAAAATGAGAAAAAAAAAAGAGCCTCCCGTTGCAGTACACTTCACTTGGATTTTAATCCATGTCTCATCAAATCCACTAGAAAGTGATCTGATCATACAATAATCTTTATTGTAGCCCTGTGGGGAATGGCTAGTATTCACAGAGAATAATGTCAGCCCCTTTGGGCTAGCAAAGATCTTGTAGAAGGTTATAGTGACCTTCTCCCATGTCCCTTCAGTTTTATGGAGTTCCCAGGAGAGAGCATCATACCAGCATACTGTATGTTGCAGGGACATTGTATGTAGACCAAATGCCATTAATTTATTTTGTATTATGGATAAATTATTTAAGTTTTCTCCTTATGATAATACTGTAATGCTTTGATTACAATGCAGCAATTCTTCTCCAGCCTAGTGAAACCAACCCATTTGCCTCCAATCCCTGTGCTCACATCTGCCTCCTGAACTACCCAACTGGATATACAGTCGTGGTCAATAATAATCATCCACATATGGGTATCTCAAACAATTTACTGTCTAATGTTTTCATGTTCATATATGATGTTATTGTTTTAAGTAGTGCGTAGCTGCTTGTAGTAAATTAAAAGATGGTGCTTAATTTATTTATTGGAAAGTTTATCAGGTAAGGAACAGAAGGAATCTGTCAAAATTTTACATGAGTTACTCCTATATGGATGATTATATATGACCACGACTGTACATGCCTCTGCAAACCAGGATACAAGCAACAAGGTGGCAGGTGTAACTTAAGGAATTGGGTAGCTTTTCGTGACTACTGAATTCAGATAATTTATAAATTGAATTGTTTTTCTTTACATCGTACAGCTATCCATGTACAGTTTTGTAAGATAAATTGCAAGAACATGAACCAAGAAGCACTGCTTACCTTCTTCTGGAGGTATAACTTATTGTAGCACTTGTTATTTAGACGACTTAGTACAGTATACTAGCCTTGTTATTATTCTACTTTCTGTATGTTTATGTTTTATATTTTAGAGGAGACACCATACCTGATGGTGATGAAAGGTGGTCACATTATTGACATCTCCCTCAAGTCTGAAGAGCAAAAGGCTTCCAGGTTCCTGACTCCCATCGTTGGACTATGACCGAAACAAGGAGTGCATATTCTGGGTTGAGGCAGTCACCAAGGATAGCGAAAATGTACGTATTGTTATTTGGATAATTATTTGTCTGGAGGGCCATGAGAAAATATTATAGTTCTCACTGTATCTAGTAAAACCTGTGTAGTGACAACTTACCAGAGATCTGGAGGCGAGTTCACTCTGGCGTGAATGTCGACAAGGCAAAGATATTTTTTTCATTTATCATTGTGGATTTTCTTCGCCTTTATCAGAGTTGTTTATCAGCAAAGTAATCTTTGGCTCTAAAGTTGTAGGCCTACTGCTACTGTACACTACCTGTATATCATAAAAATAAAATTTACTATTGCACTTTTTATCACCAGGGAACAATTTACACAATGGGTATCGGTCAACGTACTTGGACTTGGGAATATATGGCTCTCCCTACACTATGGCTTGGGATTGGGTGGGCCAAAACTTGTATATTGGAAACCGTGTGGCCAACAACATGGAGGTACTCAAACTGGATGGCAAAAACAAGTACCAGAGTGTTATTCTGGACAATAATGGCAATATCACTGGGGTAGGAAGACCAAAGTCCATGTGCTTGGATCCAGTTGATGGGTAAGTCACAAATGTTATTTTAAAAGCAAGAGAAAATAGTGTACCTTTTCTGTATATTGAGGTTGATTTTCAGTTAAGAAATACCTTATGATTTCTTTATTACGAGAGGAGAGCCGTAAATATTTTAATGACCAATAATATTGATTTTTGTACACATGAATGGATAAATGGATCGTGTATAACACCTTCTGTGTTTTGAAATATGGTTGGTGTAAAACACAGTGAAACGGAGGTACAGTAATTCCTTTGTTTTAACACCTGTAGTCCTACTGTACTCTACAATTTAGAACCATGGTTTTTCTAACAAAATTTGGAATACATGTAGTATTGTACATGTAATTTTGATAATAATCCACATTCAGTATTTATGGATGTTCACCTCAAAGGATTGATGCTGGTTTCAGATACCTGTATTGGCTGGATGATGGTGGTATTGCTGTGTCTGCTAAGGTGGGCAAAGTGAGTATGGATGGATCCGAGCCTTCCATACTGTATAATTTTACCAACATGCATCCAGAATTCATCACCATTGACATTGAAGCCAAACAGTTGTATTGATCGACCAGCAATGAAGCCAAGGTAATATAGTTTTGTATCATATTCCTTTATCTTGTTTCATGTTGTGTTTCACTGATTTAGTCCTGGCATATTCAAGCTATTTTCCTAAGACTATGATGAATTGTTCAGCATTAGCAGAAATACTCTCATCATTATTACCATAACAGTACAGTACTTTCTGGCTAAGTTTCATACATTTGGTGGTGTTGAATCTTTAAATTGTAAACTCAACATTACTTTTCTTTCAGCACCCTTGATTGGTTATATTGAGAAAGATTGTTGTCCTGAAAAGAGCATTCTATCTTTGAGAGGTGATTTGTTGTGTTCTTCTACCTGTTTTGAATTGAAGAAACAGTTTTCCCATGTGTCTCACATTCTTGGAAATTCTAATGTTTTTCCTGGCTGTTGCCAAGGGTTGACTTTAGACAGACATAAGGAGTTCATTGACTCCCAGACACCAGGACTTAATGTGACCTAAGGTAGAATCCCGACTATATAATATACTTTACATTGGACTGGGAGGCTACTGTTACAAAACACAGCTACAAACTATGTACAGTAGAAGTCTGAATTGTACCACAGTTGGGTATAATTAGTTGTAGCCTCTTACTATAATTAGCTGACAAAGTGTTGTTCTTTTATTGCTTATGGTCATATGTAAGGGGAGATCCTTTTGTTGATGAATTGGAAGGTCTTTAATTTCTACAAACTATGCCATGAAACATATCCTATACTAGTAACATTGAGGGACTTTTGTTTTTTGGAATAGTTAGGAAGAATCAATAGCCTTCCAATTTACCAACAAGAGAATCTTCCCTTAATAATTCAATATGAAGGTAAACATTAACAATACTAATTTCCTCACCTCAAAACTTTGAATAGACCAACCCAGTAAAGTAGTTTATGGACCATGTGGCTGTATGAGAATTGGAGACTTCACATTCCTCCTGACTATACCATGAAACAAGTTCCTTCCTTATAGTTGGTGTTTAGTGGCATTAATTGAAGGACTTCATTTACCTCTAATTTTCCCTACTATATGATAGGGTCCTGTAAGTTAGTCTGAATTACAGACTACAGATTTCCCCAGACTGATCCAAGAAACACATTATCAACAATATTATAAAGCTTTGGTTTCTTAGGACTGTTTAGAACTTTAGAGGAATGAATAGTCTCCAGTTCACACACCTTAGATTTCATGTAGCCTTGCCTAAGATGGGAGTAAACTTTAGAGGAATGAATAGTCTCCAGTTCACACACCTTAGATTTCATGTAGCCTTGCCTGAGATGGGATTAAACTTTAGAGGAATGAATAGCCTCCAGTTCACACACCTTAAATTTTATGTAGCCTGAGATGGGATTAAAATTGTTGACAAGTTGGAGACTGCACATTCCTCCAAACTACAGTATGCCACAAAGCAGACCTACTTACTTGTAAACAGTCTGTTTAGTGACATAGTTTGAAGGACTGTAATCTCCAAAGTTGTCTACAGTATATCCTTCATGTCCAATTCTATGCCACAAGATGGTGGGAAGTGTAGAGATATTCAATCAAGTGTTTATTAGGTGCAAAATTAATCCAGTCTGAGATTATTGATGTTTATTGAATCCTGATACAGTAAATATGAAGATGTGGAAAGAAGTCGGTATAGTACTGTTTCTTAAGGGACCCTGTGATGTACGTAGTCAGAAACTTGAAGATAAACGAGTCCTTCAAATATTGCCACGAAACACCACCTACAGTATATGGAAGGAGCTTTGTTTGCTGGTATAGTCAGAAGGAATCGGAAGCCTCTTATTTTTGTACACGATCAAAGGGTCCTTAACTTCAGTCTTCATTTATCAGGTTTAAGGGGAGATTCTTTTGTTGGTGCATTGGAAGGTCTCCGATTCCTCCAAACAGATCGTCTATTACTGTAGTAACATTAAGGTAATCTGTTCTATGGTATAGTTTGGAGGAATCAGTAGCCTTCCAATTTACCAACAAGAGAATATATCTCCCCTTAAATGAACAAATGAAAGGGAGATTCATTTGTTGGAAGGATACTGATTCCTTCCAGACTATCCTAGGAAACATATCACCTCAATGTTACCAATAAGAGATCTGTTTCAAGACATAATTTGGATGATTCTGCAGCCCTCCAACAAAAACATATTTCTTA
Organism: Petrolisthes manimaculis; assembly: GCA_034508575.1. NCBI lineage: Eukaryota > Metazoa > Arthropoda > Malacostraca > Decapoda > Porcellanidae > Petrolisthes > Petrolisthes manimaculis. The sequence continues at coordinate 1,421,664 of JAWZYT010000264.1, forward strand.
AGTTTGTGTTAGTGGGGTGACTTTCTTGGGAGGTCTGTAATTGAAGTCTTCCTTTAATTTTAATCTGACCATTTTCTATAATATTGCCACTGGAAATAATGAATGACCCTGTGATCATGTATGAAGATTGGAGGCTTCTGATTCCTTCTAACTATACACAAAACAAGCTCCTTCCATATAGGTGATGTTTTGTGGCAATATTTGAAGGGCTCCTTAACCTCCAATTTTCTGACTAAACACAGGGTCCCTTAATTTTGTACAGGAGAAAATTGATTTAAACCCTACACCCTTATTACTTTAGTCTTGTGGCTGGAAGGTAAATTTGAAGGACAGTTGATTAAGTAATTGTTATCTTATAACTTTCAGGTGTTAAAAGGACATTTTTTTTGTAGGTTTTATGTAGCCTGTGACTCTTGCGAGGCCCTGAGATTACTGGGTGTCACACCAGATGAGACAGTGGAGCTTCGTGGTGATGTTGGTACCATAGCCTCTCTTCTGTCCCACTACTATACGTTTCAGCGCCGGACAGACGCTGTTTTTCGTAAATATCTCCTAAATGAATTTTTGTATAAGTATAATATTTCAGCACACTACCTTTAACATCTGGGCATAATTTTTGGCTGACATACCATATTCCTATATGTGTTATGCGAGGAGTTTACTCGTGAAAAATGTCACAAAGCTGGCCAGTCATATTGACACATTCGAAGGAAAGTGTGGGGTAGGGAAGGAAGGAGTGGTGTGGTAGGTGTTGGTGGAAGGATTACACGAGTACCCCACACTCGTCCCATTCTCTATAAAGCCTTAGATATGATGACTGGATTGGGCTTAATATCACTCAGTAAACTCCTAACATAACACATATAGTAATATGGTATGTCAGCCATAAATTACGCCCGGATGTTAAAGGTAGTGTGCTGAAATATTATACTTATACAAAGATTCATTTAGGAGATATTTACGAAAAACAGCGTCTGTCCGGCGCTGAAACATATAGTAGATGGCGACACCTTATTTATACACGTCACTATCAGGGGAGAGCAGCTACACCGTCACTCACAGCATCTTGGAATATGGTCTGGCATATTCTACAATGTAGGAGGTATTTTCCTGACGTGTCGATGTAGCCAGGATAATTGACGAACAGCTGGACCCAGTTCTCCTCTGAAAATCACAGACATTTTCTCATGGATTCGAACCAGGGTCCTTCACAGCCGTAAGTAAGGAGAGAATACTCTTCACTTTTAATTATCCCTTGTATTATTATTACATTAAAAATTTATTGTTTTCTCAATAGTTTCCTCTTCCATCTCCAGTTTCCTCTTGTAACATAACACCTGTGGAGAAAAAATGGATATGATAATTCTCCTCAAATAACCTTTAATGAAGCAAGGGTTATATTAAAATTAAATTGGTGTAACATTGGAGCCCAAGATGGTGTTAGCACTTACTCCATGGAAGCTATAAGTTTCACAAAACAGACCTTCAGTAGGCATGCTGTTTTATAATACTGTACTGTACAGGTTGGAAGACTTTGTAGCCTCTAAAGCAACAACAATTACCTTAAGACACATCCAATTTTACTCCAGTTTAAGGGAGTTATACAATGTAGGCAAACAGAGAGACAAAAATTCCTCTAAACTATTATATAGTCCAAGCAACAGACTGCTTTAATTAATTTCATATGATCTGTTGTTCCCTGGTATTAGTTTGGAGAAACCAGTAGACAACAATGTGTCAAAAGTGCAATATTATCCCTTAAGGGGATACATATTCTCATGATTAATTGGAGGGCTGCTGATTCCTCCAACCTATACCATGAAACAGATCCCCATCAAATTAATATTAAGGTTGTCTGTTTCCTGGCATAGTTTGGAGGAATCTGTAGTCCTCCAATCTGACTATAAGAGAGCGGGATATCCCCTTAATGTCTCACTCAAAGGTCACTAACAAAACAAATTATGTAACCTTCATATTAAAGTTGGACAGTAAGTAGGTTTCATTATACAGAGATATAATTAAGGAGGTGATAAATATGGAGTAATTAATTCTTCCAAGCCACAGGCCATTATTATTATAGTTCATCTGGTGCTGTTTCCTGACATACTCTGAAGGAATTAAAGCACTTTTCAATTAAACAAATATGTACCTTCCCTTTAATGGTGTTAACAATGTGTGGCCAAAAACACCCTATGGTATAGATTTTTAGGATGTTATGTAAGAACATCTGTGGTGTTTACTATGGCATGGTACTGGAACAATGGCTCCATAAACAAACAGAATCATTGTATTGCTACTAATTGTGAAGACCCTACTTTTTTGTTTATCCCTCTTTCAAACTGTTTTTGTAAAACAATTAAATATTCTCCCCATCCAAATCAAAGTCATTAATCATAATTATTAGGTTTTAGAAAAATGGAATATGTAAATGATTTAAAACACAAGGAGAGATTTCTCTTGTTGGTAAATTGTGAGGCAACTGATTCCTCCTAACTATACCAGACAACAGACACCCCCAATGGTACTAATAGTGGATCTGTTTCTTGGCATAGTTTGAAGGAATCACAGATCTTCCAACTCAAATATGAGCAGTTAAATAAAGTCAGAATTAAAAGTATGCAAACACTCATAATATGGAAACTAAAATATTAACCTATTTAATGGCCCCGTAAGGGAAGTATTGCCTGTGGTGATGTGGGCAGTACTTTAAGGGTTATGGCATCCCTTCGGCCCCAGCCAATCCTTTTCAGTTCTTCAAGTATCCCTCCATTCCTTCTCTTTCCTTTGTACTTGCTGTCCCACCTCTCTATCACCCTTCCCACTGGTGAGGGCTGGTTCTATCCAGAAATGAGGAATTTGGCATCCTCTACCACACCCTGGCCTGTTCTGTCTGTCTCTCACTATTTCTCATTCCTTCTGGGTAGCTGACGAGATCGCCTGATTGGGTGGCACAACAAGGAAGACTATAGACAGTGGGTTTGTTGGCTCCGGGGTATATCATCCCGTATATATCCATGAGCCAGTAGTCCCCTCGTCTGTTGCCTTCGAAGAAACAGACCTCATTACCTCCCTGGTTCCCTTTGGGGGTCTGAGCATCTGCTATGCTTCAGTCAACCAAAATCGGAACTGCTATGGCAGTCTAGGGAACTACAACAACAACCACCACCACCACTCATTAGCTACCCAGAAGGAATGAGAAATAGTAAGAGACAGATAGAACAGGCCAGGGTGTGGTAGATGATATGCCAGATTCCTCATTTCTGAATAAGAACCAGCCCTCACCAATGTGTGCTGGGTAGTTTACATCAACACATCTTCTCCCAGCCTACAAGGTTGTTATCCTTGCTCTTATAGCCGGGTACCTATTTACTGCTAGGTGACATAGGGGGCTGGGATCTCTTACGTGCTGGGCAAGTGTGCTAACCGTTACACCATCAGCATACCCCAGTGATGGTGGTAGTAATAGGTAGGTGAGGAGGTGGTGGTGATGGTGGTGGTGGTGAAGAGTTGTGGTGGTGATTCAGTTTTCCCTCATGGTAACATCACACTGCCTGCAAGTAACCAAATAAGGTCAATACATTTCTATTCCTACATTACAATCAACCAATTACAAAAATTATATTGTGAGGCAGAAGAAAACTAAAAAAAATTAAAAACAAACCTTGTTAATACTTATTCCTTCATTTCAATCATACCATAATACCACAGTATATTACAAAAGTTATACAGGGGGAGGAAGATAACTTAAAAATATATTTGTAAACATGTACGTACGCAACGACCTCGCTTGTTCTCGTGTTCCCGAACTTGACTTTTCTGATTTCTCAACTATCTGGCTTCGGCTAACCTGCTACTCTCAAACTAAATACATCTGTGCTGTATATCTATCTCCTAACTCTACAAAATTCTTCGACTATCTTACTTCAAAAGTGGAACACATTCTATCCCATTCTCCTTTCTCAGAAATCTCCATTTTAGGAGATTTCAACGTTCACCACCGCCTTTGGCTTTCATCTCCCTTCACTGATCCACCTGGTGAACAAGCCTTTACTTTTTCTATCCTCAACGACCTAGAGCAGTTAATTCAGTACCCTACCCGTATTCCAGACCGCCTTGGAGATCAGCCCAATATCCTTGACTTATTCCTAACCTCTCATCCTTCTGCTTATTCTGTTGAACTTTTCTCTCCTTTGGGCTCCTCCGATCACAATCTTATTTCAGTATCCTGTCCTATCGCTCCTGTAAGACCTTTGGACCCTCCCAGCAAGCGTCGTCTGTGGCACTACAGCGTTGCTGGCTGGGATGATCTGAGGCAGTACTTTCAAGATTTCCCATGGAGTGATTTTTGCTTTCGTGGCCGGGGTCCCTCAGAGAGTGCTGCACGCATCTCGGAGGTGATCATCTCGGGCATGGAGGCATACATTCCATATTCTTTCCCTCTTACTAATTCACGAAAATCTTGGTTTAATCACGCTTGTTCTACTGCTGTCCACAACAAGGAGGTAGCTTTCGGACTGTACCGACGCCTTCAAACTGATGAATCTCGTGCTCTGTATATCTCTGCCCGGAATCGAGCCAAATTTGTTCTCCGACTAACCAAAAAATCCTTCATCCGTGCCAAGTGCAATGACCTGTCCAACTCCTCCACCTCTCGTTCTTTCTGGCATCTAGCCAAAAATCTCTCCAGTAACTTTACTTCTTCCTCTTTCCCTCCCCTCATCCTTCCTGATGGAAATGTTGCCATCTCTTCAACTGATAAAGCTGAACTCTTCTCTCAAACCTTTGCCTCTAACTCTACACTGGACGATTCTGGCTCTGTTCCTCCAACTCCACCCCCCTCTGACTTACTTATGCCTGCCATTAGAATATCTTCAAAGGAAGTATTTTCTGCCCTCTCTGGCCTTAACACTCGGAAGGCGTACGGACCTGATGGGATTCCTCCTGTTGTTCTCAAGAACTGTGCTTCCGTGCTGACACCCTGCCTAGGCAAACTGTTCCGTCTATGTCTATCATTTAACACTTTTCCTTCTTGCTGGAAGTTTGCTCTGATCCAACCTGTTCCGAAAAAAGGAGACCGTTCCCAACCCTCCAACTATCGCCCTATTGCTCTGACCTCATGTCTATCTAAAGTCTTCGAATCTATTCTTAACCTCAAAATTCATAAGCACCTTATTTGACATGACCTTCTTTCAGATCGCCAGTATGGACGTTCTACTGGCGATCTTCTATCCCTCCTCTCTGATTCATGGTCATCCTCCTTTCGGAACTTTAGTGAAACTTTTACTGTTGCCCTCGACATATCCAAAGCTTTTGATAGAGTCTGGCACAAAGCTTTAATCTCCAAACTGCCCTCATTCGGTTTCTATCCCTCTCTCTGCACCTTTATCTCTGATTTCCTTTCTGACCGTTCTATAGCTGCTGTTGTAGATGGTCACTGTTCTTCTTCCAAGACTATCAATAGTGGTGTTCCTCAGGGTTCTGTTCTATCACCCACCCTCTTTCTTTTGTTCATTAATGACCTTCTTAACTGTACCTCTTCCCCTATCCACTCCTATGCTGATGATTCCACCCTACACTACTCCACTCATTTTGACAACCGTCCATCCCAACAGCTACTCTCCACATCACGTGATGATGCAGTAGCACGCCTGACTTCTGATCTTTCCCTCATCTCTAACTGGGGCAGAGAGAACCTTGTTGTTTTCAATGCCTCAAAAACACAATTCCTTCATCTTTCAACTCGCACTAATCTTCCTGATGTCTATCCCCTCTCCTTTAACGATACACAACTTGACCTTCCCTCTTCTTTTAATATTCTTGGAGTCTCTTTCTCTCATAATCTCTCCTGGAGAGATCACATTACCTCTCTTACTAAAATCGCCTCAAAGAAGTTAGGTGTGCTGCGCAGATTCCGTGAATACTTCACCCCCACACAGTTACTGTCTCTGTACAGGGGTCTCATCCGCCCCTGTATGGAGTATGGCTCTCATGTGTGGGGTGGGATCAACCTTCACAACACTACTGGACAAGGTGGAATCAAAGGCCTTTTGTCTCAACTCTCCTCCTCTTACTGATTCACTACAACCTCTCTCTCTTCGCCGCAGTGTTGCATCACTTTCTCTCTTCTATCGCTATTACACTGGACATTGCTCTTCTGAACTCTCTCAATGTATGCTTCCTCCCCTCAGGAGAACATGCAACACTCGTCAAGCCTCTCGTTCTCACCCCTTTTCTGTCCAACTCCCTCATGCAAGAGTTAACCGGTACTCTGTCTTTCATATACACAACTGGTCAACTCTGGAACACTCTACCTTCATCCATCTTTCCACCTTACTACGACTTATGTACCTTCAAACGCAATGTGTCAGGGCATCTCGAACGAAATTGGACATGATTTTGGACCACTCTCTCACTGTACTATGTAGATGAGGACGGTAAGCGGGCCTGTGGCCTTTGTCCTCATCTTTGTTAATAAAAAAAAAAAAAAAAAAAAAAAAAAACTGAGACAATACATAACATAACGTCTGAGTGTGCCAGAGTTGGGAGTGGGATGAGAGAAACTGTATTTGTGAAACGTTACCCCTTACTAGTACGTTTTCTGTTATATTAGTTGACGTAGAAAACGTATTAGTTTCAATATTTTTATTTAGATATATTTTTTAATTCCTTTGTTGAGATTAATGAATATATAGAAATACGAGCTTTGGAAAAATATACTTTGACATTAATAATATAATGTGGTATTTATGGATGAAAGGAAATGTTAGTGTGCAAGTATGACACCACAGGAGACAAAGCTGTATGATTGCATACTATACCTACCGGTAGCAAACATATTGGATGAGTTTCAGTATATTGTTATTATTATAGCTTTAATAAGAATAGACTGAAACTCCAACAGCCTCGATGCTATTTATATTTGGACAATTTACAAGTTGGTATAGTTAGCAAGCGACATCATTAGGTAAGTAATATGATAAAATACAACATTTCTATATACCTTTATTAGCTGGGACTCGTGGCGTAGTTCTGTAATCCGGAGACACGGAATCTTGGACCTTGGATGGCTTGAAGGTAGGAGTCCTGCAGTGGTTCTTTCCATGTTGAGTGGGTGTCCGCACTAAGCTCAGGCATCAATATGGCCACCCTTGGGAAGTCAGGGGCGTCCAGGTTGTCTAATGAGGTGTGAACCGGGCCAGGGGGGAAACCCAGCAGCCAAAAGCACCCGTGTCGAGCAGTAGTGGGATCGCAGCCGTGAATCGACGGACCGTTGTAGCCTGCCTAATATAGGTGGACATGGCTCTATTTTTTTCAACACTACATTGGTGCAACTCATAATATAAATAGCAACAATGGCTAATAAGATGCAATAGGCCAAAATATTCCCCTATTTTTTATTTTTTATTATATTATATCATATTATATTATATTTTGTCTTCCCTTCAATTTCTTATTTTATAGTTTGGCTTATGATAATTTCATAGTGGATTACCAATTAAATGACGACAATTAAATAAATGTATTTGTTAAATATATCAAAGGAAATAGGCCCCAGCTGGGAGGGAGGGGTATATGAGGGCAGCCCCACTCCATATTATAAATTGTAAACTCGTATATCTGTAAAAAGTTAAATTAAATAATTAATTGATTTTATCGTGAAAGGCACAATACAATGACAAAGTAACAATTAACATAGCAACAATAAAAATACAATCTATATATCTACAGGTGAGAACCATTATATATAGGGAATAAAATAATGTTGTACGGGTAATGTGTGGAGGGTGTGGGAGTAGGGGACAGGCTTTGGGGGGGGGGGGGGGGGTGCTGGAATATGGGGACAGGCTTGGGGTGGGTAGAAAGTCTGTCCCCGTATTCCCGCACACCCTTAACCCCCCATTTTTCTTTTCAGAATTAATAAAGCATGCATTTGCCAAATAAAGACAGATATGTGAAATTCATTAAAGTTTGCTTCATGGAAATCCGTAGTTTTAAAACATTTGAGGGCCCTTACTGGAGCTCAATGAACCCTCCAAATAATCCAGGCCACAAAACGCTTCAGTGTTTCGAATAGGGAATCTGTTGCCTGGAGTAGTTTGGAGGGTTCATAGAGCTCCAGTAAGGGCCCTCAAATGTTTCAAAACTACGGGTGTAAATATACTGTACACAGAATATTGACTACAATGAACTAGGGTAATAATAAATAATGCTGGAAATACAAATATAGTTTTTTTTTTTTTTTTTCATATACTAGTTTGTAAGGCTAAATTATGAAATGTAAGTGATTATCTCCTTTCATTACACAGGTGAGGACATATTATATATAAATCCTTCAGT